>QUOP01000126.1:0-136497 GCA_003675405.1 Hericium coralloides
TGTATTTCTGCACGAGAATGGCGTTGCTCATCGGTAAGACCATTCCGCTTTTCTCCATTCCTGCCTCAAACTATATCACAGGGATTGCTCCGAAGATAATTTGATGATGGACGCAAATCCTTGTATCCAAAGGGCTTTCATCCCATCAAAGATCTGTTCCTTCCGGATGTTGTGACGTGGCGCGCCCACGTTCTCGCATTTCTATTCCGCTGGAATAAGATATTTCTACATTGGTTTTGGCATGTCCATCCGCCATATCATTATCAACTCCAGACTCTCCGACAAGCTCGTCGTTGGCTGGGAAGGTCGAGACCAGGAAGTCCAGAATTGGGCAATGTCCCATACGACCCATTCAAGGTTGAATCTTCACTATCGGGAATATGCTTCGCCGCGTATTCCAAAAGGTAGCTGATCTTTCTAGATCTGCGGAGAGCGCTGACTTCTCATTTGTGTTCTAGGAGTATTCCAACGTCGAATTTCTCACTCCTATCATTGAAAGCATGACCAGACAACATCCTGCAGAGCGGCCTACGGCCGCTGCGGTCCTGGAACACTGGTGTACGATTCAACCTACTTTCTCTGTTGTGCACCGACATTGGAGGCTCGTCTCGCGTAAGAAGTTCGTGCCTGTGTTTTGGAGCCTTATAGGTGTCGTGCGGCTTAGTGTCCATGCATTGAAATGGGTGTTTGGCCATAGATACCCTTACTGATCGTATATTTCGTTCGGCTGTAGTTCTTGTCTTACGACACTGTATACCCTTCCGGGCTGTGGATATCTATGTCGTTGCTTGCAGTTCCATCTGGTGATTGATGACATTTCAGACCATGTGGCATGTTTGCATCGTGGTTGAAAGTGACTACGGTCAAGTATTCCACTATCTGGGCGCATGAAAACTGTCTGCTCTCACAATAGTGTTGTGGTGTCTGGTATGTGATTTCCTGAGCCATAAGATGTTCACCTTGGAGATTATCTGTAAGTGGCAGGTGTTCTGATCCATCCACGGTACGCAAAACTCAATTGAGCGCGGGTTTCCTGGGACAACCAACAGAGAAGGTGTCTACGGCCATCTGCGTTAATAGAACCGCAGAACCCGAAGCGGTCGGGGCTTGCGATGACCAACGGACTTATCCCCCTTTTGGCGGCATCACTCAAGCTGCCTCGTTGCAGGTTGCACGAACCTAACTTGGCATCCCAGAACTCGAAGGAAGGCTGTGCAGTGTATACAAGATATGAGGTAACGCCCACACCATTATGCCAGGAACTTCTGTCAATGCAATGCAGCGGAGGTCTGGGAGGCGACGGCTTTTCCCTCGCTATTGTCTACGTCTCCTCGTGCAGCGGGTGATACTCAGCAGCGAGTTCTGTGCTCATCTCCTGCGTGTACGAGCGTGCACGGAGGTCACCAATTGTCATCCACTTCTTGTCGCGCTTTCAGCAACCCTGGATGCTGACTGTCTTGCCTCAAGCAGTGCTCCACATACGGGGAGGGAACACCGTTCACACGCGACATACGACGCCACAAGCCCTTTCGCTTCGAAGCTATAACGCATGACCTGCAGTCGCTCGGGGCAATTACAATCGATCGCAGCACACGGTTTCAAACTGTGCTGGCCGAATACCGGACACTGCCCGCTGTGAACAATGAATGTGTTCTCAGCGCGCTGTGATTTACTTGATGACTGTAAAACGTACGTTTCTAGACTCATCCAGACAGTCCTCATTATCGTCGCAGACATATCCTCCATCTACATCAGCAAAAGCGCCAAAACATGGTATGACCTTGTCTGGCCTTGGTGACGCGGCAATAGGGTATTACACAGTGCCCGCTGCAAGCCCGATGCAAGGCAGGATGCACTCGCGCTGCAAATGGTGACTGGCAACGCATGGGGATTCAAACTCCGAAAACGTCCGCGCCACATCCCCCTCAATGCTCGAGAGACATGGTATGGGGAACTGTGCTAAGGACCGGCGTCCTATAGTGACCGGGAAATGGCTCAGGCTACACACTAACAAGAGTGCTGACCTGCTCAGGAGGCGAACAACGACTAAGAGAGTTGAGAGCGACTGAGAGAGGGGAAGCACACAGTGAGGGCTCAAGGGAGTACTGGCAACTGACAGGACAAGTCCTATAGAGTATGCAAAGTGGTTAAGCTGAGTCGCCAGGACTCAGCTCTACGGTATATATACATGAGGGATGCGCAGCCGCAGCCGTATCTAAGGAGACGGTAGTAACTGTGCAGGGCTGCGCAAGGCTGCGCCGATAGCGATGAAGCAAAGATAAAACGGATAGGTGGGGTAACACTGCCACGATCATGATGGAAACAGAAATGGGATCGAGGCAGTGCGATAGAGTCCATGTATGCATGTAGATATGATGATAAATAAAGTAAAGGGATCATGGCGAGGACCTTGGCGAATGGGCCATGGTGGGGATGTCGAATGGAGTAATGTTAAGAACAAAGAAATGAAACGTACGGTTCTTAACACCACCCTTTCTATGACATGTCGACCCGACATGTCCTCAAAAGCCCGCTCGGGTGGGGGGGCTCTTTCCTCGTCCTCCCAACTCGCCTGTGGCGGCGCACCTTCTCCAGCGAAGGGCGCGGCGGGTCACTCCACTCCACCTCCCACAGCTTGTCGGACCAGTACATCCGACGCTCCTTCAACTTGTCGATAGCCGCCTCGGTGTCACGGAGGCGGCCGCGGAGGAACTCCCGTATTCCGGAAGGCGGTGGCGGTGGGGTCGAGGCGTTGGTCGACCGCGTCGACCCTGTCTCACGCCTCGTGGTGGGTGTCCCAGCCAGCGGAATTGCCGGCCCAATCGTCAGTCGTCGTCCTGGATGAGCGCGGCGGTGGTCCTCCCGACCGACGAGCCGTCTGCCCCTTGAAGCGGCGGCGCCCTTGACAGTCCTTCTTCACGTGGTGACACTTCCAACAGAAGGGCTTCTTGGCGCGTCGGGCGGGGGCGGGAGCGGGGATGTTGGAAGCGGTCTCGGGGGTGGCAGGTTCCGGAACTGGAACTGGGGAGGGATCTCTGGCGACGGTGGTGACGGTGGTGACGAGGATAGGCTCGAGGCCCCTCCACCGTTCCTCCGAGCTCCATTCTGAGTCGCCCCAGGGAAGGGACGTGGACTCGGCGGCCTCACCCGTAGTGGGTGATGACGCCTGGGGACTGGTAGGAGCGGAGGGTTCAGGGGAGGAAAGCGAGATGAGGTCGGGGAGGGAGTCCGTGGAGGCGGCGGTGGTGGACGAGTGAAGACTGGGGGCGGAGCGAGGGGCAAGGCCAGCGGCGGAGAGGATGTTGTTGATGTGGGCAGACATTTTTTAGAATAGAGGAGGAAGACGAAGGCAAGGGTAAGAAGGTTGATGAGAAAGTTGAGAGCGAGGAGTGTAGCAGTAGCAGGATCCAGTTTGGAATGCTGATCTGGAAAGGATTGAGGTGTGGTCTTTTATAGACTTGCCGTGGCTGGTTCTCGCAGGGATCGCTGAAATATTCCAGGATCAATTCCTAAGCTTCTGATCGGCCTTGGAGCCCCTGGGTGTTTCCGATGGTACTCGGCAATCTTTTCCTTGGCATGGCGGACATTGCTTGCCGGTTCCCAAGTCATGTCGGCGTCGGGAAATCCTTTCCATTTGATGAGGTATTGTAGCCGTCGGTTTTTTCCGAAAACTCGGGATTTGACAACGCTCTCCACCTCCCACTCCTGTTCCCCGTCTATAACCTCCGGTGGTGGCGGAGTGTAGTTGGGGCCGTGCTCAGGGGTTTCTTGGTATGGCGTGAGAAGTCCCGCGTGGAAGACAGGGTGGATTTTCCAAGTCCTTGGGAGCTTTAGTCTGTAATTGACCGGTCCTATGGCTTGGGTTACTTCGAAGGGTCCTTGCCGTCTGAGTCCAAACTTGGCTTTAGGATATTGGAGTTTGAGATTTTTCCCATCTAACCAGACTTTGCTCCCTATCCTGAACATGGGCTCTGCTTTCCCGTACTTGTCCTCCTGTCTTCGCATATCCTCTTTAGCGATAGTCTGACTCGCCTTGGCTTCTTCTCGGGTTTTTTGCATGGTTATCAGCCGTTGTTCAGCTGTGGGAACAGCGGCATTCATGTGGATCCTGGGTTGGAAGCGAGGCTGGAATCCGTGGAGTAATTCGAACGGTGATTTTCGGGTAGCCGAATGAACTTTGATGTTGTGTGCGAACTCGGCAAAAGGAAGAAGGTCTACCCAGTTGTCCATGTGGGAATTACAGAAGGCTCGGAGATATTGCTCGATTTCTTGATTGACGCGCTCTGTGCTTCCATCCGTTTGAGGGTGATAAGCAGTGCTGAGTGCCGATCGAATTCCCAATCCTTTGTAAATGCTTTGGAGGACTTTGGATGCAAACTGTGGTCCTCGGTCGGAGATCATTTTTTCCGGAAGTCCAAATCGTTTCCAAACATTGTCCATGAACAGTTTGGCGTTCGTCTGCGTCGATTTCTTTCCGGCAGGGTGATATGACAATGGCCTTGGAGAATTGGTCTACCACCACGTTGATGGAGTCGTACTGCTGGACTTCTGGTAGGTCTGTGACGAAGTCCGTGGTGGAGTATTCCCATGGCTGTGATGGCGCTTCTGTCGGTTGTACTGGAACATAAGTGGGGTGTGTGTCGTTTTTGGTGGATTGACAAATGGCACATCCCATTACGTAGTTTCTGACAAAATTAGTCATCCCTGGCCACCAGTAGTTGCGCTGGACCAATTCGTAAGTCTTCCATCGTCCTGGATGTCCTGCAGCTAGTGAATCGTGGTGTAGTTTCACAATTTCGCGACGTAGCTCGAGGTTTTTTGGGATGTAGACTTTTCCTCTGTATAGGATTAGTCCATCTTCCAAATTCCATTCCTGTAACCCTTTTGCAATCGCTCTAGGTCCTGCGTTTAGGATTGTTTCCATTGCTGTAGTTACGACCTCGTCGTGCTCTGTGCATTCTCGGATGCGTTTTAGAAGGGTTTTGTCTCCTAAACTGGTCACGCTTCCTCTTCCTGTGGCTCGGATTTGGAAAAATTGCGGTTCCAATAAGACTCGATCGGAATTGTCGTTTTCCACCCCCTCTTTATGGTCTGGACGCCTGGACAGACCGTCGGACTTATTGGCCGAGCCTGGTTTGTGAATGATGGAGAAGTCGAATCTGGTGAGAATAGGCTCCATCTGCTGTCGGCGGTTAAGTTTCCGTGCTGTGCGGAAATATTCCAGGTTTTTGTGATCTGTCCAGATTTCTACTGGATGGGGGTGTCCTTCAAGGTAATGACGCCAGGTTTCGAGGGCGCGGATTATGGCGAGAAGTTCCTTATCGTAGATGTCGTAATTGCGTTCCGCATCGCTGAGGGATTTACTGTAATATGCAATGGGGTGCCACTGGTTATCCTTGCTTTGTTGCGATAGTATCGCTCCTGTGGCAAAGTCCGATGCGTCGCACTCGACCCTGAATGGTTTGTCATAGTCTGGCATGGCAAGTACTGGGGACGTCGTGAATGCACGTTTTAGTGCACTAAAGGCGTCTGCTGCCTTTTGGGTCCATTGCCACGTGTGGTTTTTCTTGGTCAATTCAAACAGTGGTTTGGCGATTTTGGAGTAGTCTTTGATAAACCGGCGGTAGAAATTTCCAAAGCCTAAGAACTTCTGTGTTTGCTTGACCGTTTGGGGTTCCGGACCTTAACAGGGTCCATGTGGAGCTGGTTGTGAGACACAATCAGGCCAAGATATTCGACTTCGGCCTTCTCGAAGGTGCACTTTTCCGGTTTGAGGAATAGGTCGTTATCCCTAAGCCGTGCTAGGACCTGTCTGACAATTCTGCGGTGTTCTTCCAATGTTTCTGTGAAAACCAAAATGTCGTCCATATAGATGACGACTTTGCCCCCATCTATGAGGTCTTTGAACAGAGCATTCATCATTGCCTGGAAGGTTGCCGGGGAATTGGTGAGTCCGAAGAACATGACTGTGGGTTCGAATAATCCCCGATTGCAGCGGAATGCCGCCTTGTGTTCGTCACCTTCTTTGATGCGGACGTTATTGTATCCCCATCTAAGGTCGAACTTCGAGAAGATTTTGGCGCCTTTCAGTTTGTCGACCAGTTCTCCGATCAAGGGTAGTGGGTACTCATTCCGGATTGTGCGCTTATTGAGCTCCCTGTAATCTTGGACCGGTCTCAATTTGCCATCCTTTTTAGATATGAAGAAGAATGGGGCTGCCCAGGGTGATTTGGATTCTCGAATGTAGCCTTTTCTCAGATTTTCGTCGATGAATTTGTCTAGTTCCTTAAGTTCATGGGGGGCCATTGGATAGGCTTTTGCAGAGTGGGGTTCCACATCAGGTTTAAGATCAATGGCATGGTCCCAGGGTCGCCTAATTGGTAGCCTTTCGGAGGCCTTTTCTTCAAACACGTCACGGAACTCCCTGTATTGTGCTGGGATCATCTGATCGAGGGTGCGAGTTTTTTTGTTTGTTGGCAAAAGCTGCCGCAAGTTCCTGTGCATTCATGGCTGTGCGACGTATGCGGAAGACAACATCATCGGGGATTTGTGGATCAAGAATCTGATCATAGTCTTCATCTTGTCGTCGTAACCCCGAGTGCTTCGGCGATCCATTCTTCGGTATTTGCACTGCAGGTTCATCGAAATTTTCCGTGAAACAGGGTTTCAAAGTGGTGGCGTCCGTGCAGCGTTACGAATCCGTGTTCGTCGGATTTTTCTGGCTGGTATAAGACGGCCATGTCGTTGAGTCCTTGCTGCTGTAGTGACCCATGCAATCCTCTGCGAGTTCCCAACCTGCGCCTGCTGCAGATCTTCTCCGTATATTCATGTCGCTGCGGTACTTCGTCCCTCCCCTCCTCTTTTTCCTGGTTGGGAGTTTGGTAGCTTCCCCAGCTATACTCCTTTTTCTCGTCCTCTTCGTTTATCCCCTCGCCGTATTGCGGTATCGCCGGTTGTTTTGAGTCACAATGCTCGCCGCAGGTCGACGCTTCCGATACCTTTTTCTGATATTGCGGGTCCCCGCGAGCGTGACCTTTTTCTTGGTAAGAGTTACATGTCTTCGGCGACTTCTTGCCTAATGACCGCTTTAGCTGCATCCCTTCGTTTGGAAGCGACAAGGGATGATTGGATTGCCACGGACGAGGTCCTATGGGCTCGCTATTGTGACTGGATTCACGGCTGGCGACTGGGGGTTCGGGATGGGGTCCGGTGTAAAGTGGCCTCCAGCGTGCCTCCCTTCTTTCAGGGGGTAGATTTGAGTCGCCTAGTGGCTGATGGGGACGATCCCTATCCTTTTCGGTCATATGGGCAATCCATCTGGCGTCAGTGGTACTCCCACACTGACTTGCTCGCGGAGTCTCGTGCTGGGGCAACAGTGGGTTCAGAGGATTTAGGGCACCTGAGTGATTTGGAGGACTTAGAGGATGATGAGGAGATTGATGAGCTGTGGGAGGATTCTGATGAGGAGGAAGTAGTGGTCCTCCCACAGAAGAGATCAAGACGAGTGTCGGATGTTGGAGAGCGCGAGTGTGTATGTTTCCTGCTCGCTGGGGATTGTGTCTGTGGGTTGGGCGAGAGAGCAGGCGGGCCATCTTCTTAATTGTTTTCCAAATTTCTCGTCGAACGAGCGGTAGTGTGTCGATGTTGCTAACTTGGACGGGTCCATTGGTTAGGTTACATTTGTTTTGACATCGTTCCAATACGAGCTGGTCTTGTTCCCAGTCAATGCTGGGGTTGTGTTCTCTGAGCCAATCCGTTCCAAGGACAATGTCATCTTGCCCTAGATCTGTAATGTAAAATCGAGATCGCTCTTCATGAGCTGCTCCATTGGGCCCTTTGATCCTTATGCGCAATACGCAGTAATGGGTGATCTGTCCTAGGGCATTTTCTGAGTCATCCACGTTTTTGACGGGTATTGGTGTTTCCAGTGGGATCGTCCGAATTCCGTGTTGTTTAACGATCCTCCAATTGATGAGGATTCCTGTGGCTCCGCTGTCCACCAGTCCTTTTACTGCGACGTTTTGTTGTTTCCCTAAGATGGTGATGACGATGCGAATAGATGGTGAACCATTATATTTCAGAGATGAGATATATAAATTGGCCGGCCAATTTGGTAGGTAAATGTCCTTTGGAATATCATCTGGCATCGAAAGCACATCAAACTTATTTGGGGAAGCGAGTTGCAAACCTTTCGTCCTCCATGACGTCGCGACATGAGGACGCTCTAAAAACCCTCCTCTTCTTCAGGCTCTTCTATACTGAGGGCAGCTTGTATGAGGTTACGGGCTTCTTCTCTTCTCCGCATCGCTCATCGTCTGTAAGGCCCTGGCCATTGTATGGAGTGGACTGGGGTTCTGCTGCTGGGTCTCTGTGTTCCTAGTTCTGAAGGATCCTCCAGCGGTGGTGTTGGTGGAGGGTGTCTGCTTGTTCTGATTACGGCAGAACGTTGCAATGTGTCCTGCTCCTCCACATTTGTAACAGAGATTGTTAACACGACGGCGTTCGCGTTCTTCTGGGGACAAGCGAGGTCCTTGGAATCTGGGGCGGCGCTGGAAGGCGCCGACCAAGATTTTGGCAGAGTCTATGTCTGTGCGGCGGCGGGGGTCTTTGGAAAGTGTTTCCAACAACTGGTTAGGATAGAGGGCTTTCTCCCTTCCGCGGTTTTGCCCCTGATCAATCTGGGTTCCGCGTATATTCATCTCGAGCTTGGAGGCACGGTCCTGCCAGTCCTCCAAGGTCGAGGGGGGGTTCTCCGCTATGCTCAGTCGCTGTGATATCTCTCGGTTGAGGCCCTTCCTATACGCGCTGATGAGTCCCACCGGATTGAGGCCGGAGAGGTCGGCCAACGTGTTAAAAGCGGTGTTGTACTCGTCGATGCTTCCATTGCCCTGTCTAAGTCGCTGGATGTCCATAAGGGCTGACTCTGCGGCATGGAGCTCTCCGAATTTCTTCTTAAGGTCCTCCTCAAACTTTGCCCAGGTAAGGGTGAATCCCTCGGTCCCTTTGGCTGATTCTTCGAGCTTTTCATAGTACTGTGCCGCCCATGGTCCGGCCGTTCCACCTTGGATGTAGGTGAGGGCGAACCAGATCTTAGACTCATCGGTGGTGAAATGATCGGCCTTGATCCTGAAGTGGAGTTTACACTGGTTGATGAACTCTTTGAGTTTGCTTCTAACACCCGTGAAAGGCGTCGGTTTATTAATGTCAGCACCCTTAGCCATATCGTCGTCTTCGTCGCTGTCCTCGTTTTCGGCTGTGGGTTCTTTGGCTGGGGTGACAGGTTCCTGCTGGGTGGGTCTATCGTCTGATCCTTCTGGCTGGATTGATTCTGCGACTGGTTCCTGTTGAAATTGGTTGGAAGCCGATGCTACCGGTTCCGTGGGAGTCGGAGGGGAACCAGTCCTCTTGAGGATCGATTGCTTGGGAAACAGGTACCTGTGGTTGGGAGACGAACTCTCGCTGGGGAGGTAGGGAGATGGTGGGTTCGACGGGGGAAGATTCTCCAGTATCCTCTTCTTCCGAAAGTTGATCGGCCGGGGTTTCACTGCTCCTAGGATCGGTGGGTAAAGGTTGAATGGGGGTCGTAGAGAGTGACGGGTCTGGTGAGGGTGACCGGTTCTTCCTGGATTGAGGCGTCCCTAGTTGTTCCGTACTGGATATGGATGGTCCGGGTTTCGTTGTCAAATCGGTAGTAGATTTTGCAGATATCGTCGTAGAGGTAGACGGATGATGCAGTTCTGGGGAACGTCGGATTGGAGAGGAATGTACGTCCGGTTTGTTGGATTATCTGTTGTGTTGTTCTCCTTCACTTAGGTAGGCTCTCCTGTAGTCTTCTGCTGGAGCGTTATTCTTGGTGGGGTTAACTTTCTTCCCTTTCCTCACGACTCTTATGAGTTTGCCGTTCTCGTGGTATGCTAATTCCTTGTTGTAGTAAAGGAGGTCTGCTTCTTCGTCGTAGGTGTAGAGCCTCGGCCACGGCTTGGTTCTACAGATCCGGTATGGGGTTGCTTGTTCCTGCTCTAAGTAGTGACGATGTGTCCTTCCTTCGTCTGATAACTCGGTATCCGGTACTTTGAGGGGAAGATATAGGGGAATGAGGGGAGCAATGGTGATATTTGGTTGGAGGGTGGCTCCGGTGTGCGGAGTAGACCCTGGAGATCTTCACGGAAGATTCTTGGTGACGACGAATGGAATGGTGGCAGCCTGTCGTCAAGGCTGTGGACCGGTTGTGTAGGGTGAGCGGTAGGAGAGCTTAACCAAGTGCTAAGGACCGGCGTCCTATAGTGACCGGGCAATGGCTCAGGCTACACACTAACAAGAGTGCTGACCTGCTCAGGAGGCGAACAACGACTAAGAGAGTTGAGAGCGACTGAGAGAGGGGAAGCACACAGCGAGGGGCTCAAGGGAGCACTGGCAACTGACAGGACAAGTCCTATAGAGTATGCAAAGTGGTTAAGCTGAGTCGCCAGGACTCAGCTCTACGGTATATATACATGAGGGATGCGCAGCCGCAGCCGTATCTAAGGAGACGGTAGTAACTGTGCAGGGCTGCGCAAGGCTGCGCCGATAGCGATGAAACAAAGATAAAACGGATAGGTGGGGTAACACTGCCACGATCATGATGGAAACAGAAATGGGATCGAGGCAGTGCGATAGAGTCCATGTATGCATGTAGATATGATGATAAATAAAGTAAAGGGAGCATGGCGAGGACCTTGGCGAATGGGCCATGGTGGGGATGTCGAATGGAGTAATGTTAAGAACAAAGAAATGAAACGTACGGTTCTTAACATCACCCTGCTACACCACCACTCTCATCTCAGGCTCCCCCCATCGTTAACTCTCCCCTGACTCATATTGAACCAGACTTAGTACCACTAGGAATCACCTACAATGACACAACCCAGAAGTACTATGCATACCAGTCCAATACCAATTGATAGGTTGTTGGATAGAGAAAGAAGTTTACAGAGAATCACGATCAGTAGTTTTGGCAGGCCAGTAAAATTTTCCTCACTGACTCAAAGCTTGCCCTCTTTCAGTCAGTTTTAACACAGCTCGAACAAAAACAGTGTGCTTGATAGATTACCCTCCAAGCTCCATTGCCTACTATACCCTCCTTGTCTACAACCCCTTCAGTCCTACCAGTAATTCCTCTTTGCTACCCCAGCTGTCCACATTACTCCTGCTACCAATCCTACCCCACCTGTTTCTCAATTTGTTGTCACTGCCATTATCAGTCTACCCCTCATCTCCAGTATCTGCTCCCCTGCCTCTTATTGACATGTCCATTGGCAAAATTGGCATAAAGCCCATCCCATTTGAAGGGGATCATTTGAAGTCCAAGGAGTTCAAGCTCCATATCTGGTTGTTCCTCTGTGCTAACAGCACCAAATACAAAGACAACTTGGTGAAGATCTCACTATTTCTGGACCTCTGCCAAGGACCTATTGCTGGTGCCTAGGCAGTGCAACATGCTGAGGAGATCCTCAATGATGATGAGGCCAAAAACAAAAACTCAGCTCATGTATACCATTTTATGACCCTCAATGATCTCTTCACCTGCTTCGACACCAATTTCTCTCCCCTCAACACCACCACTGAAAATTGTGACATCCTTCATAACCTCAAAATGGGCATGTGACCAGAGGTGGACTACATTACAGAGTTCAAGACCCATGTCCCCACACTTATTATCCCTCATTCAGTGGTTCAAGGTGGGCCTCAACTTGACTTGTGCTGCTCAATGACTGCATGAGCACCTTTCCCATGCCCAAGACATTGCCCAAGTGGAAGAAAAGGGTGCACCACAGGAATGCTGCATTCATAGAATGCTCAAGGTTCCAAAAGAGTTGCCCTTTGATAGGAAGGCCACCAGTGAGCAACCACTCCCCTCAGTCCACTTTTACTAGCCAACCTTGTACTGTGGCTACTGCAGAGACCTGACTCCGTTGCCTCACCAAGCAGGACCGAGAGTGCCTTTGTTGAGAAAGCAGATGCTTCTGCTGCTGCCAGAAGGGCCACACATTCCACAATTACCCTGCCAACTTCACCCCCAGCATTGAAACACTAAAAACCAGCACAGTTCCAGAAGTAGCTCAACAAAACCAACTGGGGACTCTCGATGTCTATTGCCGACCTATCCGTGCAACTGAAGGCATTGAGTGTTAAGGAATGAGAGGAGGCTCAAGCTGCCTTGAAGGATTTGATAGCTGGTTTTTGAGGTGCCTCTAGCAGTGTCATCTGGTGGTAGAAAATGGACTATCTTTGATCCATTGAATCACTTTTCTGTAATATCTGAACTCTGTAAGCAACAATCGTATCTGTTGTTCTTGCATATGTCCGCTATCACACCCAATTGACAGATACCATCCATAACACTCCAAGTCAAGATTGTCATGACCCCAATCAAGAAACAAATCAATGCTGAGCTCTCCTCGACAGTGGTGCTGAAAGAATCATCATGCACCCAAGGTTTGCTGAAAAACACAGTTTTCTCCTGAAAAAACTTCCCAATCCATTTCCTGTCTGCAATATAAACAACTCCGAAAACATCATGGGCTGGGTGTGTTACTCAGCAACACAGAATGTGCACATACATGCATGGAACTCAGAGTCCTACCATAAAGAAATAGCTGAATTCTATCTCGTTGATATTGATGACTATGACATCATCTTGAGGATGTCAAGACTCAGTCGAAGACAGCAAGAGTGCCGTCCAAGTCACCAACCAAACACAAGGGAGATAGAGATGAGAGTGAGGATCAACGGCAGCAGCGCAGTGCCCTAGATAACAAGTACAGTACAATACAGACAAAATGGACAGTCTAGGAAAACAGGTGAGCTACAGCAAGCCTATAAGTACTGGAAGAACAATGGGAAAAAGACAATGGGCACAGAGATGGGTCAGACAATAAGAACGAGAATAATAGCAACTGAAAGGGGAACAGGGTATAGGGCATGGATAAGGGAAGAGCTGGGTCATGTGATGAAATGTGCAGGTGATAAGACAATAGGAGCATGTGACCGATGCAATGCGCATATAGAAGTGAGAAGAGTGGAGAAAAATGGAGCAATTCATGACATCACCCCCTCTCTAAGATGCACTTTCTCCTGGAGTGCATGATAAGCATGTACGGAGTCGAGGTAGAGGAGTGCACGAAGGTTCAGGGGCTTGAGTGCCTTGGGATGTCAAGTGTAGAATGCCATGAGTGCACCTTGAGCATTGGACAACAATGTGCATGAGAGCCACTGATTCACAAGGTATTCAATGCCGTGTTTGTTCCGGATAAGGCAAGCATCAAGGATTGACTCAACTTTGTACTCCTTTTCACCCTCCACTAGTTCGGGCGGTGGTGCAGGAAAGTTGGGACCATGAGCTTCAGTCTCCTTGTAGGGCAAGAGTAAGGAGGCATGGAACACTGGGTGGATACACCATGTTGGGGGCAGCTTCAATTGATAGGTGACTGGTCCCAACATGTCAGTGATTTCAAAGGGTCCTAAGCATTTAGCTGCTAGCTTAGCTTTAGGACGCATGGTCTTGACATTCTTGCCATCGAGCCAAACCTTGTCGCCTTTCTGGAAGTGGATCGTTTCATGCATGTGGTCCTGGTTGTTGCACTTCATGACATTGGCAGCTAGCTGCAAGCTGGCCTAGACCTCAGTGTAGATTTCTTTCAAGTGACAGAAGCAATCTTCCACTGCAGGGGTAGAGGATGCTGGGTTGACCAAGGGAATTGCAGCAGGGATATAACCAAGGACCATCTCGAATGGGGACCAGTTAGTGGCATTATGGATGCAGTGATTGTGGAAAAACTCAGCAAAAGACAGCTACTGGACCCAATCATCCTGTTGGTAGTTGCAGAATGCACAAAGGAACTGTTCAAGTTCTTGATTAATGCATTCAGACTCATCATCAGTCTGAGGGTGGTACGCTGTGCTAAGGGCAGACTTGATTCCGAGTATGTCGAAGATGCCATGCATGACCTTGCCAGCATATTGCAGACCTCGGTCAGATATAAGGCATTCCCAAAGACCATAGTTCTAGTAGATCCTGTCAAGCATAATGTTGACAGTGCCATCACTGGTGATTGTCTCTTTGCAAGGAGTGAATGATACGTGCTTTGAAAATTGGTCAACAATGACGTTGATGGAGTCATACCCCTGACATTTGGGGAGCTTGACAATGAAGTCGGACGTGATGTCTTGGAAAGGCCAGGGTGGAACAGCATTAGGCAGGGTTTCGATGTGAGAGTGATGGTTCTGAACCTTGGTTGCCTGGCAGACAGCACAGCCATTGACATAATCACGAACAAATATGGACATACTGGACCACCAGTATTCTCGACTGACAAGTTTGTATGTCTTGTAATGTCCTAGATGACCAGCCATGGGAGTGTCATGGTGCATTTTGACAATGTCTTGTCATAAGTCCTTGTTGGCTGGTACATAGACCTTTCTACGGAAGAGGATGATACCATCTTCATAGTTCCCTCTTGTAAGTTCTTGGTCAGGGAGTGGGGCCTGTTTGCACGGATCATTTCAAGGGCCTGAGCAACTTCAGTGTCCTGGGTTTTGGTGTTGCAGATCCTTTGCCGCAAGTTGGTGTCACTGATGGACTGGACTGTGGCAGGGCATGTAGCATGGATCTGGAAAAACTTGGGATCAAGAAGGACACGGTCTGAGTTGTCCTCTGTCACCCCCTCTTGATGGTCGCCTCGACATAGCATCAGGTCAGTGATGAATTCCTGGCTTATGAATGAGGGTGAGGTCAAAGTGAGTAAGGAACAGGGCCCATCAAGCTTGACAATGACTTAGCTTCTAGGCTGACTTGAAGTACTTGAGTTCTTGTGGTCTGTCCAAATCTCCACTTGATGAAGGGAACCTTCCAGGTAGTGGTGCCAAGCTTCCAGTGCACAGATGATGGCCAAAAGTTCCTTGTTATAGATGTCATAGTTACATTCGAGTTCAGTGAGCCTTGGAGAGGTAGGCAACTGGATGCCACTGATCATCATCTTTTTTCTGAGACAAAATTCCTCCTGTTGCATAGTCAGAGGCATCAACTTCAACAAGGTAGGCCTTGGTTGAGTCAGGCATGATAAGAACAGGACATGATGTGAACGCAGCTTTAAGGCCATCAAAGAATTGTTGACAGTCCTCCAACCAGACCCAAAGTTGATTCTTCTTTGTTAGGTCAAACATGGGGTGGGCAACTTTGAAGAAGTTGCGGATTGTTCTGACCAGGTTCAGAACCTGTGTCGTTCCCAAGTTGAACGGCAGTGTCAACATGGCGCCAAGTCTGTCACTAGAGCAGCAATGCTGCTTGTGGTCTCAAAGAGTATGACGCTAAGGCCCGTCCCTTTAGCAAAGAGAGGTAGAGGATGATTGAGGACGTAGAGGAGCAAAAATGAGAGGAGCAAATCAAGCGACTGTATTGCAAGTCGAGATACAAGGTATACAAGAGGATAAACTTAGTGTTACAGGTCCGTGTACATGGGGTTTATATATGTGTAGATATGGTAGGAGATCCTTTATGAAAGTGGAAGTTGGATATCCTGGTAGAAAGCCTTCTGGATATCCAACTGGAGATTCGTCGAGTAAGAGACACTGGATATCCTAAACAGAGTCTTAGATAAGCGGTCAATGGAGAAAGCGATGACAGTAAGTGATAGATCGATAGATTGATAGATGGTTGAAGGGCGTTATCGTAGAAGAAAAGAAATGATAAGTCCTTGTAAATGAGAAAAGAAAATACAGTCATAACATCACCCCTTGTCTAGGTGTCAAGTCGTCCCGACTTCTCTGCACCCAAAACATCCTGTCACAAGAATCTTCCATGCGAACCATGAAGCAGTGATTGCAGGGCCTCCCTTCTCTCCCTTTGCAATGCCATTGGGTGGCATAGCATTGCGAACAGGAATGGCACCGTCTGCCGATGGTGGTCTCAGTGGTGAGTCGTAGGTTCTGGAAGTCCGTCTTGTCACAAGTGTCGTGCTGCTTGGCACCCTGGCAGGCCTCACAAGGTGGCAGACCGAAGCAATTCTGGTGAGCCTGTGCGTAGTTGGTGCACCTGATGAGTACTCCCTTCTCCTTCCACCCCGTGTTGGTCCGTCAAAGTTTCTCTCCTGAGGGTGCTATTACCTATCATAGTGGACTTGAGTCGTCGGAGGTGGGATTGGAACACATCACAGTAGATGTCATGGGCGTCGTGTTGGTTACTAACGGAGACTCATATGCAAATGGATTCAGGAAAAAGGGGGTGAGGGATACGTCCTCGAGATCACGGGGGTCCATTGATGTGGGGAGTATTGGCGGCGAGGTCGTAATGGGCAGTGTCGGCGGGTCCGGGTTTGAGTACGGCCCATTGAAGGGATTGGGGATGAACAAAGTGTCCGCTGCCATCGGGTCAAATGGGGTTGGGCTGCGAAGCAGGTCATCCGGCAGCATACCAGGCGATCAGCTCTTTATCACGGTGTCTGATACTGTACCATTTAAAACGGTTCGTCAGTCCCTTGTGACCGTAACGGGCCTGACGAAATTATCAATTCGTCAACGTGAGGGTGTAACCGTGACCTGCACAAATTTCGTCAACACAATGTTTCGTCAAGATAAGTAGCACCATACATCCCCTCGATGGGTCCCAGCCCACCCTCCAGTGCCATTCTCCTGCCGCCAGGCGCACCAGCCAAGTCCAAGGCGCATGGGAGCTCCATCACTGAGCCCGCACCCCCGCTGCCGATGCACACCATATGCCTTGATAGTGTGCTTGGTGACCCGGAGAAGCATGAGGTCGGGCGCCAGCCGGGGTGTTGCTACTCAAGGTGATGGCACAGCACCGTCGTGCATTGCGAATCGCTGCGATCATGCATCTGAGAAAAGGACCACTGGTATATGGCACTATGTAGCCTATATAGCTCTGATAGGGCCATAGCAGTCCCCTTTTCTACATAGCTACTCCATAGCAGTGAGGCAATCTATATAGGGCTATCATAGCTATCCATAGGTATCATAGCATAGGGCAGTAGCTATCATAGCTATCATAGCATAGAGTATAAGTTATTATAGCTATCATAGCTACTGTAGCATATGGTAGCTATTATGACTATGTCAGCTATATGGTATATCTTTATTATCATATCATGTCTAGCTAGTAAGACTACTATCTGCTCTATGTCATTTATGCCAATAATATTACTCAAATAATGCTATAAATCTATCAAATTAAAACTATATCATATACCCATAGCTGTACCACATTTGAAGCATTCAAAACATCAAAAATTTGAAAATATTATATTTCAAAAATATTCACATACAAGACATTTAATACAACACTACAAATATTGCTACAAATAGTGATAAACCACAAAACTAGTCTAGACCTAGATAAAGAATAAGATAAAACTGACAAAGACAAGATAAGACCTACCACAAAGATAAGAAAAAAGCGAAAACATGATCTACAAGCCATGTCAATAAATTAACATACAAGACAAGAATATAAAAAACATCAAACTTACTTATAGAAGTAAAACCAAAAGGAAAGTCTACAAAGAACATTAGAGTTAGTAGAAGGAAGTAATAGAGCAACTTAACGAACATCAGAAGGTTAAGCAGGAGGAAGGAATGGCGAAAGACGGGAGATGGTAGTGGTAGGGAAGAGAGAGAGGAGCCGCGTCACGCACGTCTTTTATAGACGTGGCGAGCAGAGCGTCAAATGTGGTTGCCGAAGCCGCGCCGGGCATTGCCGGGCATCGCGCCAGAGGCTGGCCGTTAGATTGCACTAAGTAAATTTCGATACCTCCCAGCGTGCTATACAATATTCACGCAGATAGCTCATTCGTTGTACTCCCACCGGGTTTCTATATCTTCTCACATTTTTGCAGAATTAAATCGATTTTATTCGATTTGTTAGATTAGAAACCACCTGCCGCGGGAGTCGAATGGTGTGGCACAAGTCGTTGCACGACTTGTGCTGCAATACTCCCTCCATCTGCCCCTCCATCTGCCCCTCCATCTCCCTCTTTGTCTCCCTCTCTCTCGATACACGGCGCCTTCAAACCTCGGGAGGGCTTCCTATAGATGGCTTCGGGGCTGCCAGGTGAGTAAATAACAACTTTTTTCATTCTTTTCTCGTACTAATGAAGCGAGTATCGCTCGTTCGTCGACGAGCGATACTCGTGTTTTCTCCCGACCGCCCGCACTGCACCCTCCTCGCCTTCGACATCCCACTTTTCCGAGCCCGCCGCTGCCTTATCCCTTTGACAACGCCATCTGTGTGCACGTCGTCATGCATCGTTGCCGTGGCAATGGGGCACGACGTCTTTGGCCCGACCTCCCGCGCCCTCGCAGCCCCTCAACGACCCCCGCACGTCCTCAAAAGATTCGTGCGGGTCCACTCTCTGACCAGCACCACCAGCTCCTCGTCGTCGGACAGCGCGCTCGCGGCCACGACTTGTGGCTGTGCGCATGGCTACGCACAGTCCCAAGCCCACACGAGGTGTCACACACGTCGCGGACGGCCTCCCCAGCCTGTGCACGCCCTCCCGCATACCAACGCGCGCCCAGCCCCGGCCCTGCGAACGAGCGCCTGCCCCCACAATGGCACGCGGAAGGGCTGAGGCCCCTGACGCTGTGGGCATGTGCGCGCCAGCTCCCGCATGCGCATGACCACGCGGGTCTACGAGCGTGCGCGCGGCCACGCCAGCTCGCGCACGGCCACGCACGACCCGCGCATCCCAGCCCACCCTGTGCATGACACGTACGCCGACACCCGTCTCGGACACGGCTCCGCATGACCGCGCCCCATCGCGCACGGCCACGCGCAACCGCGCCAGCTCGTGCGGGACCACGCGCGACCGCGCCAGCTCCCGCACAGGCCCCACACGACCGCTTCACCCGGCGCACTGCTACGCGTGACCCATGCATCCCGCCGTGCCCCACGGATGTCCCGTACGCCGACGCAGGTCGTGCACGGCCCCATGGCCCCCATACGACTGCCTCAAACCACGTATGGTCGTGTGCGGCCACGCAGGATCCGTGTACCCCATCCCGCCGTGCGGCATATGTATGCCATTGCCCGCCCCAGCATGCGCCGGTCGGGTGAGAGTGTGCCTGTCCGTATGCACGTGCGGACGGTGACGTGCAAGATATGCAAGGGTGCGCGGTCTATTCAGGACCTTTGTTAACTAGTTAGATAGTGTTAGATTTCGTGGTTCTCTTGTCTGTAGTAGTCTACCCTTGAAAATAAGAAAGTTTTGACTTAAATTTATCATAAGGACCATAGTAGTCATAGTAGTTATAGTTTCCCCTGGTAACTATCACAGTCCTATGTACATAACACCCATAGCTATGGAAGGTATGTCACCCTATGTATTTAACACTTCATGCTATGGAGGCTATGATAGCCCCCATAGCTCTCCATAGCTATGCTATTCAACTTCATAGCCTCTATAGCTCACTGGTAGGGCCCATAATGGGACTTGCTGCTATGTAGATTTCTGTTTTCTCAGATGTGAGTGACACTGTAGGCTCACGGCCTGACATTAAAGGTGGCTGAAAGCCCAAATTCCTGGGATTTTGGGGGGTTTTCGTGTGTTCAGAACTCGGAAAACCGTTTCGTCAGACGGCCTTGTGACCTGTGACCTGGGTCAGATTTTGTCTCGTCAGAAGGTCTTGTGACGCGTGACTGACGAACTGTTTTAAATGGTACAGTATCTCGCACGACCCAGTCGATGTCATTGAATCCCATAATGGATTGGTCCAGGTGATCTCTGAGGTACTCGAGGTGCTGCCAAACACCACATCCTTGAATGGTTCGAAAGGACTGCTGTTGCCAATTGAGCGCTTCTTGGGCTCGATGGTTCACCTGTTCGAGCGCATCTGCCATGTCCTGAGTGCTTCGATTCAATGCCTCACGCTCCTCTTGATTCTCGAGATGCGTGCACCAGGCTTCGACCACCGCGTTGGCCTTTGCTGTAGCCTCATCGGAGTATCCATTCAGCAAGTGGATGGTGTTGCGCATATAGTTCTCGATGGCTCCTTGGTATTCCGGTCTTCCCAGAAGGAGGAGGTGTCGCACAGAAAGGAGGTCGTTGATTGTGTTGAACTCGACATTGATGGGGTTCAGAACGACTGTATCGTGATTTCGAATGGGGAGGGGGCACAACTGGTAGTACTCCGTGCGGTCTCGGTCCTGTGACGTTGGAAGGCACCCGCTGTTGCATCGTTCAACAACGCATCGAGCATGCTAATGCCATAGGGCGGCGGTGTACTGGGGTCGTCCTGGAAATGGAGATATGTACTCCTGTTGTCCTCCCGATCCGTCGAGAGGCTTCCAAGAGTTCTCGTCGTGGGCGAAGATGCATTGGACAAGCATGAGCGCCTCTCCGATCTCGATGGCTGAGACGTCCTGGGGTTCTCGTTGCGCGATCTGCTGGAACCAGTCGATGACCTTCTGGTGGTCTGTAATGCTGGGGTCGTTGTTGTCGATGATGCGTTGGACTGTCGAGATGCTCATCTCCTTGGGGTCGGGCTCTGGTGTGGCAGTTGTGAGCTCCATGGTGAGTTCCTGCCACGTCTGGTGTCTCTGGGGCCATTGGCCGACATCCCCCCACTCAATCCATTGGTTGTCATTGGCCTGTTGTCCCGCCGCCATGTTGTCAGTGCTGATTGCCTGCCATCCTGTCCCGGTACTGGCCCATGCCTCGGCGTTGGCCTGACTGGCAGCTGAGTGAAAGCTACCCGTCTCGTCGTCCTCGTCATCATCCGTGGCATCGTCCTCATGCTCGGAGGAGGAATGGTCAGTGTCGTCCTCAGCATCATCGTCCGTGGTGTCGTCCTCGTTGTCTCCATCTGTGGAATGGTCATTGGCGATGGTGGGTGAGGTGTCGTGTGATTGCATGGTCTCATCGACGGGCATGGCCTCAGATGGTACGGATATGGAGTGATACTGTTTGGGCTAGGGGCGGTAGACGGCGTTGACATGTTCTCTGAGCTGGCTGAGGGCGGGTTCAGGGGCGGAGATACGTAAGTAGGGGTGGGTTTCGTTGTCGGCATTCCCATTGTAGGAGTCGACGTCACTGTCGGTGAAGTCGGTCTGCATAGCCTGAGAAGCAGGAGAAGAAGGGCAAGGCATATTGCGATGAGAATGATACTGATTGTGATGACTAGAATGAGAAGAGCTGCTGGTGCGGTGAAGGACATTCACTGTTGGGGTCAAAAGGTGAAAAGTTACCCCCCCTTTTATACTCGACGTCCACATCATGTGGCTATGCTAGAAGTGCCGTTTGGAGGTCGGATGGCCATGCCTTTTTCAGTTTGGATATCCTTGCTACGCGTGGATTGACACAGGGTTGTGGTGCCTTTAGCTGCCGGATTTGGTATCCGTGGATTTTGTCCATCGGAAGGGAGCCCAGTGGGGGTGGGGTGTGGCCGAAGGGCTTGAGGGTGCCGTTTATGGAAGTCTGCGATAGCGGCATTGGCCGTTCCCTGTACATTGCCCATGGGTTCCCAGGTATCATCGGCATCCGAATAGCCCTTCCAGTGGACGAGGTACTGCAGCTGGTTGCAGTAGCAGCACGAGTCTACGATCTTGTCAACTTCTCATTGTTCTTCGTTGTTGACAAGATCCAGTAATGGTGGTGGTGGAGTCGGCCCATTGGCTTCCGTGGTACGATAAGGTGAGAGATACGATGCGTGGAACACCGGGTGAATCTTTCAGGTCGGAGGTAGTGCGAGCATGAAAGTGACAGGCCCAAGGACCGAGGTGACCTTAAATGGACCATACCATTTAGGAGCCAGTTTGCTCGCAGGATGTGAAGTTCGGAGATTTGTCGCATCGAGCCAAACCTTATCGTTCTCCTTATAGTAAAGTGGTGCATTCATGATCCGGTCCGCCATGTGTTGCGCCACGAGACGGTGTGATGCTTGTAGGTCTTTGCGCAACCGTTCGAGGTTGTCGAGACAATGAGTCACTCCGGGGGTATCAGCTGTGGCAGATGGAGCAATATGGGCATGTGGCGTATAGCCCATAAGAGCCTAAAATGGGGTGGTCTTCAACGATGCCTGTGGATGGTATGCGGTCGTTTTGGCCTGAGATATTCCGAGTCGTAGGCAAAGTGTTGCGAACCACTTGGAGGTGAATTGTGTGCCACGATCAGAGATAAGTTTCTTGGGCAGGCCAAAACGTCGGAAGACATTAGCTTCATAGAGCATGGAGAAGTCGTCGGCTGTCATAACTTCTCGGCAAGGGACTAGGACTACGGCTTTGGTGATGACATGGTCAATGAAGACTGCGATGGAGTCGAATCCATCAGATTCTGGGAGTTTGGTGATTAAATCTGTAGAAACCGTAGAGAATGGTAGTGCATCTGGTTCTGTGGGGATAGGTTGAATAGGGATGTGGGGACGGTGATTCTGATTCTTCATAGCTTGGCACATTGTGCATCCCTTGACAAAATCCCGAATGAAAGAGACCATACCAGGCCAGAAGTCTTCTCGTTGTACGAGCTCCACGGTGCGCCACTCTCCTGGGTGTCCATGTGCCGGGTTTTCATGTACTTGTCGTACCACCTTCCTTCAAATTTCATCAAACTTGGCCACATAGATTCGTCCTCGATATAAGAGTAGGCCATTTTCATCTAGACTCCAACCATCTAGTCCTTTGTCGATGAATGATGGTGCTTGTTTCTGCAGGGCATCGACGACGTCCTTTGACTTTTCGAAACGATTTGCTTCTGCAATCAATTCAGCTTGAATGTCCGATTCTGGTGCTTGTACTCCTGTCTGTAGCGCTGAGATGAATACATCTTGTGGTAATACAATCTGGTCTTCGTTGTTGTCCTTTCCTTCCCCATGGTCTGGTCATTGCGATAGTGCATCGGTGCGTGTCATGGTCTTTCCGGCCATATGTCGGATGGTATAGTCGAAGTGAGACATGAACAGCATCCAGCGTGCTTGTCGTCTTGTTAACTTATGAGCGTCCTTGAAGTAAAGCAGATTCTGATGATCTGATACAATATCAATCTGGTGTGGTGACCCTTCTAGATAATGTCGCCACATTTCGAGTGCTCGAATGATGGCAAGGAGTTCTCGGTTGTAAATATCATAGTTCCGTTCAGTGTTGGTGGGGATGGGATCGTCCGTCTTCACCTTCTTGTAAGAGCACCACACCATAAGCGAATGCTGATGCATCCGTTTCGACTGAGAAGGGTTTTGTGGTGTCTGGTTGGGCAAGGATGGGTGCAGATGTGAACCGTTCTTTGAGGTTTTTGAAGGCTTCTTGCTGCTTCGTGTCCCAGACCCACTTCTCATCCTTCTTGGTAAGGTCATTTAGTGGTTGTGCGATGGATGAAAATCCCTGGATGAATCTCCTATAAAAGTTTCCGAATCCAAGGAAGGATCGAACATCTTGGATGTTCTTGGGCACCGGCCATTCCTTGATTCCTGCAAGCTTGACGGGGTCCATTTTGACAGTTCCCTTCTCGAGAATAAGACCAAGGTATTCAATGCTGGGGGCCTCGAACGTGCATTTCTCCGGCTTGAGGTAGAGGTCATTCTCCTGCAGAATGATGAGGACTCGATGGACAATGTCACGATGTTCTTGCAGTGTGGCTGTTGCAATGAGGATGTCGTCCATATAGATGATGACTTTGCCCGTAGCAAGAAGATCTCAGAAGAGGTCGTTCATCATTGTCTGAAACGTTGTAGGTGACTTCGTAAGTCCAAAAAATATAACCATGGCTTCGAAGAGGCCTCGATTCGTGAGGAAGGCTGCCTTCCACTGATCGCCATCTCGGATGCGAATGTTGTTGTATTCCCATCGCACATCAAACTTTGTAAAGTAAGATGCTTCGCAAACTTTGTCGATGAGTTCCGCATCAGGAAGGTTGACAACTTTCTGATTGACCTGACAATTTTTAACCCTACTGATAGCTCCTGATTGACCTGATCTACCTGAAAGCAATTTTGAGAAGCAAATATCTGATCAGACTTTTACATTCAAGAAAAGACATTTATTGTCAGATATAAAAGTTTTTAATCTTTAACTAATAGATATATCAGAATCTTTGATATTTAAAATTTTTCAAAATCTGAGAGTGTCTGATTCAAATCTGGAGGTCAAATATCAGTCAGATGGATCAGACAGTGTCAGATATCATCAGATGCTCTCAGACAGTTGCAAATAATTTTCAGATATCTGACCTCCAGATTTGAAAAAAATTTCAGATCAGACACTCTCAGATTTAAAAAATTTCAGATATCAGAGATTTTATTATATCTATTAGTCAGAGATTAAAAACTTATATATCTGACAATAAATGTCTTTACTTAAATGTAAAAGTTTGATCAGATATTTGCCTGTTAAGATTGCTTTCACTGGGTGGATCAGGTCAATCAAGAGCTGTCAGTAAGGTTAGAAATTGTCAGGTCAATCAGAAAGTTGTCAACCTTCCTGATGCGGGATGAGTGGTAAAGGATACTTGTTCTTGATCGTCATTGCATTCAATTGGCAGTAGTCCTGTACAGGGTGTAGTTTGCCGTCCTTCTTTTTAATGAAGAAGAAGGGGGATGCAAGTGGCGATTTGGATGGTCGAATGTATCCTTTCTTGAGATGCTCGTCTAGGAACTTGTTGAGGGATTCTTGTTCTCCTGGGGCTAAGGGGTACATCTTGCACCTGGTTCGTGGAATGGCATCAGGTTTAAGTTCGATGGCATGGTCCCAGGGTCGTTCTGGTGGAAAGCGGAAGGAGGCTTCTTTGCTGAACACTTTCTCGTACTGCTTGTACTGTTTCAGAATTTGATCCGCCATATTGCATCTGGAAAAACCGAAGTTGCTACCATTGGCTACAGTAGCAATCTGTAGTCTACAGTAGCTACCTGTAGATCCTATAGTACCCGTGATACTCGTAGGAACCCCCCCTTCTACGGTGGCTTCTGTAGTGACCTGTAGTGAGGATCTTTCTACTGTAGTAACCAAACTTGTTATAGTAGTTCTACAATCTTAAGCATAGACTACTAATGTAAGCAGTTTATTTCACACAATTTTAATAAATCAGATCATTCAATATTCTCATTGTTGTATTAACTACAAAAAAACTAAGTATTCGTATCTATACTATTACAACCCATCTATGTATATAAGGGGGGCATGCAAGGGTGCAAGGTGCAGGCATGTAGATGTGCAGGTGAGTATGTGGGCAGACAGGCATATAAGTGAGAGAGAAAATGGATGGGTAGGTGGGCGGGCAAGCAGACAAGTGGGCGAGCAAGCAAGCAGATAGGTGGGTGAGCAGATGGATGGGCGAGTGAGCGAGCAAATGGGTGAGCAGGTGAGCGAGTAGATGGGTGGGCAGGTGAGCGAGCAGATAGGTGGGTGGAGAAGCATGTGAGCAGGCAGGTAAATGTGCACGTCAGCACTAAAACTTATAAGATACAAACAAGCTTACTTACCTATTACATTCTTGCTGCAGCCTCTTGCACCCAACTGGTTTGAAAAGAAATGAGAAGCCAAAAAAAAAGACTTACAATGATATAAGAGAAAAAGAAAGAGAAGAAAGAAAGGGAGTAAGGGGAAAGAGTGAGGAGAGAGTGAGGAGGAGTGGTGAAGACGACGCGCATTGCTGGCAAGTCCTGAGGCCAAACAACACCAAAGGCAGAAACCAGATTGCCAAATATGGCAATCTGGTTTCTGCCCCCCCTGCATAAGTCTGCGTAAGTTACACTACTTAGTATTTACAGATTTTTCTATAATGTCTACAGATGTTAGTTCTGCCTAAACTTATGTTTACCTTGTACTGGCAAAAATAAGATTGCCATGTTTGGCAATCTGTCTACCTTAGTTGCATGCATCGCAGCTGCAAGGGGCGTGGGAGAGTGTCTGGGTCCCCAGGACAGATCTCCATTTCTCTTCTACAAACCTCAATTCTTATCCAATTAGCACGTACCTAGTATCGTTCGAACCGTGTGATTCGTCGCTTTTGAACGGTGCCCTGCACGATGTGATATGTTGAATATCGAAGACCCTACAGCCCGAACACTATGGGTAACTTTAGTAGATACAAAATGTGGCATAGCGCCTTGAATACTGGACGCACCACAAAACTGATTGGATTATCTGAAAGCCCTGATTAATAGCTTTCAGACAAGCCCTCATGCGCCATGATAGGTGCAGAACTCGTCCCACAGAGGCAAAATCTCTAAAAATAGAGATCAAATATTGTTTGAGGCATATCTTGACAACAATAGGACGCACCGCTGACGTTTCAACGGTTCCTGAAAGCGGTTGATCGTAGCTTTCGGACGGTACCATGCATGACAGGATCTGAGAAGATTTCAAAATCGCCCCTCTGGGCGAAAAAGGGCTGTATCATAACGAAAAATGGACGTACCGCAAACGTGTTTAGCTCGTTGGAAAGAGCTCATCGAGAGCTTTCGAACGAGCCATCATGCGCCCTGATAGGCCCAAAACTCGAGGCACTAGAAGGAAATCTCTGAAACTGTCATCAAAACATGTTTTGGAGATATCGTTACAATGAGGTAACATACCGGGAATGTGTTAGGTGTTCCAGAAAGCGGTTATCAGTAGCTTTCGAACGCATGTACACACATGCAGATTGGTGCAGCACCTGGTGCACAACATCGAAATCTAGGATGTCAAAGTGTTAGTGACACGTACCTTTTAAAACTTGAAGTCGACAATACAAATGTATTACTATAAACAAAGTATTAGTCAAGAATGTTTAAATATACTCACATTTGTTGTGAGCTATGCTCTGGTTGCCTTAGGACAGCAGAAAAGACTGTAGACACATAGTGAAAGCAGGACTTGGACGTCTTAGAGGCAAATGTGTGCGACGTGCATGCATGTGACATGTGACTAGTGTTGAACACATATTGAATCAAACCAGTCTGATTATATGATGAAATCAAGCCTGAGATTATTTTTGAAAGACTTTTGAGCATTATAATGAATTACAAAGGCAGTGAAACTACAGAGGGCTACAGAGGACTACAGAAGACTACGGTAGGACAAGCCAGGCTACAGGATCAGCCAGAAAACTCCAGTAGTTACCATCAGTGCTTCTATAGGCACATCAGAGCTTCCATAGGAACATTACCTCATTTAGAGAAACTCCGGTTTTTCCTGATGTGACCTTCCCTTCCTTCTGTTTCTTGAGGAAGTCCTGTATTGCCATATCTTGTGCATTGTAGACCTTGCGAATCACCGCAATGGTTTCTTCGTCATCTTCTGGCAGTTCTCCTTCTTCGTATCCCGGGGTCCAGAAGAGTTCATCTCCTTCTTCCAAGTTGGTACTTGGGTCTGCAGTTTCGGGGTGGAGGATGTGTCGTACTGACTCCTCCATTTCTTCTTCTGTTGGGTCCGGGGCTACTGGCTGGCCTTTGTCTGGGTCTATGGGGTCTACCCGAGGTTCTTCATGGGGTATCTTGCTGGCTGGTTGACGTTGTAGTTCAGAGCAATGGATTCATCATCCTCCTACCACTATGGCACTAAGTGGTCTTCCTTTAAACCATTCTGGGGATTCGATGCGGCATATCGGAGGACACTGGTTAAATGTTAGATATCCATTCTTCCAGTCGAATGATGGGTTGTGTCGGCAAAGCCAAGTCATGCCTAGGATGATGTCTTCTTTCTCTATATCTGTGATTAAAAACCTCGTCAGTTCCTGATGAGGACCGAGGTCCATGTATAGTTCTGTTGCATGTGTGATGCATTCAAGTACGTTTTCAGTAGAATCGACATCACGTACTGGTATTTCTTTCTTCAGAAGCTGCGTTGCCAGTCCGAATTTCTTGACTATTCTCCAATTTATGAAGACATCTGTGGCGCCACTATCGACTAGTGCGACCACATCAGCGATTTTTTTGCGCCCACTGAGCTGAACAACAAAGTTTAGTGCTCTTAATGCTGGTGATACTGTTACAAATTCAGAATCTGGGTGCTCTCGTTTCACCGTCCTGAGCCACGCTGAAGGGTCAGGACGCTTCAAAAATCCTTTGCATCATTGGTCTTCTTTGGCTGTTCTTCGGTTTTCATACGATGTATCTCTTGTTCTATGATGAGATCGGGTCCTTCTTTGTGGACATGGTACTGTTCTTCTTCGGCTTCTACTTTGCAGACGAAGGATCTCTGCTGGGGTCTTCCTGGGAATCGGCGATTGTTGGAGTATCCTCCTTGTCCCTGTGTCGAGGGTTGTCCTTGTCCTGTGCCCTGGACGCATTGGGTGCGTCGTTCGCAGTTCCTGGCTACGTGGCCTTGTTGACCACACTCATAGCATTGGCCGTTCTTCCGGTATTCATCTTGTTGTCCTCTGCTGAGGTATCGCCTGGCTGCTGGTCGTCCGTCTCGTCTGGTGCTCTGTCCGATGTCCATCGATTCTCCTGGGGGTAAGGTGGTTGATCTGGTTCCTTGGCTCTGGAACCTGGTATAACTGTAGGGATTGGCGAGTCCTCCATCAATGGTATGCTCGATGGTCTCGAGTTCTAGGGCTTTCGTCTGCCAACCCTTGACGTCCTTGGGTGGCGTTCCCTGCATGGCGATGGTGGTCTGGTAGTGCCTCGGGAGTCCTCTACAGTATGTGTCAATCAGGAGGTTCTGATGGTGGGTCTCGTCGAGTTCTGCTTTGAGACGCAGACAATTGAACTGTTCATTGTACTGTGTGATGGACAGTTTTCCTTTTTGAAGGCGACTGAGCTGTCCTGCTGCAACTTGGCATTCTCCGGGGTCCTTGAAACGATCGGTGAAGGCTGTCTTGAAGTCTTCCCAGGTCTTTGGAACCGCTTTCAACTTGTGGAGTCCGTGTGCCCAGCTGAGGGCATCACCCTTGTTGCAGTAGGAGAGAGCAAAGTTGACCTTC
The DNA here is from genome assembly GCA_003675405.1 of Hericium coralloides. Classification (NCBI taxonomy): domain Eukaryota; kingdom Fungi; phylum Basidiomycota; class Agaricomycetes; order Russulales; family Hericiaceae; genus Hericium; species Hericium coralloides. The sequence continues at coordinate 28,878 of QUOP01000126.1, forward strand.
GCTTCTTCTCTCACCATATTGGAGAGTTCTTGCTGTGCGATGTACAGCTCGCAGGCCAGTATGAATGCATCTGCCTTGGTTCTATCACCATTGAAAAATTCTGGTTTGTTGGCTTTGATTTCTGTCATCTTCTTGGGACGTGCGGTGCTTGTTCCTCCTGGAGGGTTTGGATTGGGATTAGGATTGGGGGCAGGGTTCTGAATGGGTTGTTGGATGGGAGGAGGGTTCTGCACTGGTACCGCAGGGGTCGGGTCAGGGGCTGGTTGTGGCGGGTTTGGATTAGGTGGGTTCAGTGCCGGGGTCTGTTGAGAGCTTGGTTGCTGCGTGGGTATGATCAGGGCTACCTTCTTTCGAAGAGAGAGTCAGTCTGCGATCCACTGGTGGGCAAGTGTTTCCTCGGCTACCTTGCGGACATGTTCTTCGACTTCTAGGTTTGTTCGATCACGATATATGCACTCGGCTGTTAATGCTGCGACCTTTTGTTGCTCGTCTGTGACTGTAGACCCATCTTCTTTAATCCAATGTTCTCCGACCTTGAAGGAGTGTCGTTCGTCGTGTAGGAGGTACCCGTTGACTAGTCCTATCGATTCTGGTATCCCTTGTTCTGATGTGTTGTAACCGTTCATTCCAACATGTGCTGCTACAGCTGCAAGGTAGCGAGCTTCTTCTAGTTCTTCTGGGGTTGCTGGTTGTTGTACGGTGCTTGTCTGGATATAGATGTTCCCTTGGATGTCTGTAAGGACTCCTTCGATGTCTTCAGGTCTCTGTTGGAGTATGATCTGTCCATGTGTCGAATAGTATGCAATTTTGAAGGGGCTGCCGTATGGCCCTCTTCCAATGTTGTAGTCCAAAATCTTGGTGGGGCATTGTCGAGAAGTTTATCCTAATGTTCTGACCAGGTTCGGAACCTGTGTCGTTCCCAAGTTAAACGGCAACATGGCGCCAAGTCCGTCACTAGAGCGGCGATGCTGCTAGTAGTCTCGAAGAGTACGACGCTAAGGCCCATCCCTTTAGCGAAGAGATGATTGAGGACGTAGAGGAGCAAAAATGAGAGGAGCAAATCAAGCGACTGTATTGCAAGTTGAGATACAAGGTATACAAGAGGATAAACTTAGTGTTACAGGTCCGTGTACGTGGGGTTTATATATGTGTAGGTACGGTAGGAGATCCTTTACAAAAGTGGAAGTTGGATATCCTGGTAGAAAGCCTTCTGGATATCCAACTGGAGATTTGTCGAGTAAGAGACACTGGATATCCTAAACGGAGTCTTAGGTAAGCGGTCAATGGAGGAAGCGATGACAGTAAGTGATAGATCGATGGATTGATAGATGGTTGGAGGGCATCATCACAGAAGAAAAGAAATGATAAGTCCTTATAAATGAGAAAAGAAAATACGGTCATAACACAGATGAATCGACGAAAAAAGTTTCCAAAACCAACAAAGGACTAGACATCCTTGACGTTATGAGGGGCTGGCCACTCAGAAATGCCGGCAACCTTAATGGGGTCCATGGTAAGTGTGTTATGAAAGACGATAAGGCCAAGGAACTCAACAGAAGTCTGCTCAAATGAGCACTTTTCCGGCTTAAGGAACAGGTCATTGTCTTGAAGTCTTTGGAGTACTCGACAGATGAGTTCGTGGTGTTCTTCCATGGTTTTGGTGAAAATGAGAATGTCATCCATGTAGATGACGACTTTGCTGGCAGTGTCAATGAGGTCCTTGAAAAGCTCATTCATCATTGCTTGGAACATAGCAGGAGAATTCATGAGGCCAAAGAACATCACCATGGGTTCAAAGAGGCCACAATTGGTCTTGAAGGCAGCTTTCCATTCATCACCTTCCTTGATACAGACATTGTTGTAGCCCCAACAGACGTCCATCTTGGAGAATACCTTGGCACCTTTGAGCTTGTTGACCAACTCAGGAATGAGTGGCAAGGGGTACTCATTCTTGATAGTACCTTTGTTGAGAGTGCGATAGTCCTGTACGGGGCATAGTTTTCCATCCTTCTTTTTAATAAAGAAAAAGGGACTCGCTATGGGGGACTTCGAGGGGCGGATGTAGCCTTTCTTGATATGATCATCGAGGAAGGTGTCAAGTTCTTTTTGTTCCGAGGGTGACATAGGGTAGACATTGCAAGACTTTGGTTCAAAGCCATCCTTAAGATCAATGGCATGATCCCAAGAGCATTGTTCCGGGAGACATTGAGATGTTTCTTCATCAAAGACTGGTTTGAAGTCACGATACTGAGGCGAGATCATGTCATTGAAGGATTTCTCCTTTCCCTGGGCCACTACACATTTAGCAAGTTCTTGAGCATTGGTGAAGGAGCAGCATATGTGAATGGTCTCCTGGTAGGCATCACCGTCATCAGGTGGAGTGGGAGGATTCTGTGTCCGGAATGATACCAGCAAGGCCTCTAGAGGCCTTCCTCAATCCAAGAGTGATCAATGAAAGGGTGGTCATCATCATCCTCAGTGAATAGCTGCTTAGGAATAGCAGGCAGACAAATTCGGCGTAGACAGATGCCTTGTACTCAGCAGGGACCACATATTTCAGGATGGGTGCAGAGACAAAAGGGACCTGCGAGAGTGGACAAGGCAAGGGCCTAGGTGGTGCATTGGATGGGGTCATAGCACTGACTGAGGCAGGTCGAGCAACTGGCTATTGTTGCTTGGTACAGGAGGATAAATTCTTGACAGGAGGCTTGTGCAATGTGCAAGAGGGAGGACATGATAGATTTAACAACAGACAATAATATATTGGTACATAAAAATAGCAGGCCTATCATTGGGTGACTACTACATTGTAATGGACAGGCTAGTACATGATAGTAAATCAACAATAACAATTTGTCACTGGTCAAGCTTGATCGACATTTTTTTAATGCACTAAGTGACTATTTTATGTAGAAGCCTTCTACATATCCATGCTTATGCATAGCTGTCTGTATGTGTATGTACTTTTAGTCTAGTATTTTGTTGTATCACATAATCTGATGTTAACCCTATTTTGAGATTTACCTGATCTACCTTGTGTTTGACTTTTGAACTATCAATTGATTTCACACATGTCATCTGTGAAATAAGTCCAGATCTCAAATCAGAGAATGTGTTTTTTCTAAGTGTCTGATTTGACTATTTTTAGACATATGGGTTTCAAAACTATAATAAAGCCCTGTTTTTCTTAATATCTGACTAAAAGTATGTGAAGTAAGGGGTAGTCCCTACAAGAATGTGAAATAAATAAATAAATAATCAAAAGACCTTTGGTAGAGGGTTTAACCATGGTTCTGGCAATCTTGAATAAAAGGGCATTGTGTCAAGGAATCAAATTCTTGGGGCATCTCAAACAGAATGATAATTTTTGGAAGATAAAGGCACAAGTGAGAAAAACTAAGCCTGGTGTCCTAAACAATGATGCACCCACACTGCTCTTGTGTGCTATTGCAAAAACTTGGAGAGGCAAAAATGATCAGTCATGATGATAACTGATTAGTGGCTGAAATCACCTTCAACAGATTTGAACTCCCCATTGTAGGGGTGGGAGAAATTCTATCAAGCTTTGCACATTTGTTACACAGGTGAAGGACATCAATAAAAACAAAAAGTCATCGAGAAGACTAGATATGTTCTGCGTTAAAACATTTCGTGAGACAACATAATGGCCATGAATATCCATTGAATCATAGCTCCAGAGGCTCATGAGACCGCGCTTCTAACCCCCTACTCCCACTTTCATTAACAGAAGCCCTTTCTCTACGACCTCCAAAACCGGTAAGTCCAGGACCTCGGGGTTGCCTAACAATACCGCTCGTGGGACTATCATTGCCACTGCCGTTCACTGCTCCGGATACGCTCGCGGGTAGCGTCGGCACTGGGGGAACAGAAGTCCCGAAAGAATTACTGAATAGCACACCGAACCCGCCCGGTGAGCGACGAGAAGGAGACGCGATTGTCGCGTATCCCTCACGAATGTTTCCATTGGATGAGCGTGTGTGGAGACGAGGGGCTTGCGTGTGTAAAGTTTTCATGTCAGGCATGGACTTCTTTGTACGCAATGTTTGCGCCACTGATGACGACGTTGGAGAAAGGTAAGACGGCGTGCGTGTCAAGCTGGAATGGTTGACGCGAACTGCCTGTTGCCTCTACATCATCATCATTAACTATCATAGGGATAGGCAAGAAAATCAACGAACTTTCTCCGGATCGTTCCGCGTGACCACCGCATACCGGTCCTCGCCTTCTCCCACAGAATAGTGATATACACCCAACTTCTGTGCCACAAGGTGCACAACCCGCCTTTGCTTAGGACTTAGTGTCCTAGAAAAAGCAAGCTCGTCCCGCATGTGGTCATCTTTGAATAAAAGGATGCGAGAGTATATCTCCAGCGTGGAGGGATCATTCAGATCCAGCTCATTCGTCGATACAGATTTGGAATTTATCGTGGGAGACTGCACTGGAGGTGGCGTCTGCACTGCGTACGGTTGCGGAACGGGCATCATTTGTGAAATTGGGGGGGAATACTGCTGCTGATATGTTGCACTAGCAGAGAACGAGCGCTGAGGTGAGAATGGGGTTGGGATGATGGCATTGAGATCTTCATATGGCGAGGGTTGATTGCCTTGCTGAGCGGCTTGATGCTCTTTCTCCAACTGCATAGATCTCATGCGACGAATCGCCTTCTCCCTTTCAATGCGCTCTTTTTCCCCAGCTTGTAGAACCTTCTTGTATTCGACGCGTAACTTGCGACCCTGTACGTCGAATCCATTCAATGCGGCGACGACCGCATCCGCGTCAGATGCTTGCCGGAAATTGGCAAACGCTAATCCACGGAAAGAACCAGACTGATCAAGGTGGTAATTGAAGGCATACGGAGTAGGAATAGATAAAGATGACTGAAAGAGTGGATTAGGCAGTTGAATGATTACTGAGACACTATTTATGTAATAGCGCACGCACAATGATATCCAATAAGGTCTCGCGTTTAACATTGAATGGGATGTTCTTGATGACGATAGCAGTGGGTATAATTTCATCGTCAAAATTCTGTGAAACCATTCCTGCAACATTGATGGGTGGTGAGCCCCGCCCAGAAGAAAGCTCGGAGTTGTTGGGGGGGGAAAGAGAGCCACTATCATTTAAGACTGTCGGGTTGTCCATCCATTGCTAACGCGAATGAAAAATGAAGTCAGTGAAGACTAGTCACGCATTTGATTGTGGGAGATGGCATACAGCAGGCAGCCCGCCACGCAGAGGCTTGCTTTTTGTGAGAGCTTGGTTCATATTCAAGGCGCTGTGTTGACTTGGAAGAGGTGGAGAAGTCTGGAAGCGATATTGCGAAGATTCATTGCCGTTGTCGTCGTAGTCGTAGATGTCATGCAGACGTTGTTGAGAGGACTGAGAAGACAAAGACAACGAAGCAATATCCGGAGTAGAAGAAGAGCTGGTCATCATGAGCAGTTGGGCCGATTCCGTTTGTAGACAGGAGAGATGATTGAAAGCCGTGCTCAAACCAGAGAGGGAGACAAAGAGACGTCCAGTGAGCCCAGTAGATGCAATGTGCGTTCGCCGCTCGTCTGTCGCTGCCGATGTCACATCTCAGCCACCGGCAAAGTCCGGAATTTGGGGACGCTAGCGGCTACATCAAGGCTACATACTTACATAGTACACTCTGTGCATGTTGCATTGTTTATTTATAATAATAATATAATAGTAAGATTTCTCTGCAGTAAGTATTATATAACATGCTTCTGCTTTTTTAACTTCTCTATGGGCATACTTATAACGATGTTGATTTTTTTTTCGAAAAGGTCCTTCATCTCAAAGTGTTCAAAATGTCACTTCGTTTCATTTCCGTGCAGTGTTATTAGTAATATGCCGCCGTACTTACGTGTATCGTACGGAAGTGGCTACAGACCTGTGTTTGTTTGCTTACTTTATATACAGTAACGAGGTGAGGCAGTAAGTTCGTACAGTAGTCGTTGTGCAAGAACCCTTGCCAGCAAAGGGACTGGGCCGCAGAGCAGCGGTGCGCTCCGTCAGTGCTGTAGTACTGTACCAGCTTGCATCTCGGGCCCGGCCTTGATATTCATCCGTTATGGAAGCTGACAATTACTCATTCGAATGAAATTCACGCGGGTATGCACGCAAAGGATCCAAACATGATCAAGAGTATTGCAACCCATCCAGCATGGCATTGGAGCCTCATGATGATGCATACAGCCTGACTACCCCGTCTGCTCCAGCACTAACCATGAACGGCAAAGAGGGGTGGAATTGGACATCCAAAACACCTTCGTGTGCCTTCTCTCGGTGGCTGCTAATTTCCTGGACGCATGCCCTCGTCCCCAAAATGTCCCAGAGCCGGATTGAGCAATCGTGGCCACCAGAAACCAAGGAGAATCCGGCTGCATCGAGAGATAAACATGTTACTGAGTCTAGGTGCGCTGCCATGGCATGGGTACATTGGCCTGTTCTTCAACATTAGACAAGAAGGTCAGATATGGTAGAAGGCAGACCTGTGATAACGTCAAACAACCGGATGTATTTGTCATCATGGGCAGTGATGAGAATAGGCATAGTTGGGTGCGAGACAATGCTGTTGACTTGAGCAACCGGGCCATCTGTTCAATCGTCTATTAGCAGGGAGAATCTTGGATCGATCAGAACCTACCGTCAAACTCAATATGAAGTAACATCAGATCCTTTCCAGATTCGATATCGAATACTTTGATGGCTGCATTTTGATAGGCAACGGCTACCTTTTTCAAATCACTTTTGATAGCTTCGATCGCCGTCACTCCAGGCATATCGTCGCGTTCTTCGCCTTCATCCTGCAAGCCAGCGTATGTCCAAGAAAGCCGTAGGGAGCCGCTAAAAGTGCCAGTAACATCCCAGACTTTGACGGAACCCTCGGCACCACAACTGATCAAAGTGCTGTCGTCCCTCACCAGCGCAAGATCCCAAACAGCATCAGTATGGCCAACGAGCTCACCACGGAGATATGAGCAGTCAAAAGGCGCGTAGGTAGTGTGCGCGGGCGTTGCTAGTCCCCACATGCGGATGGTAGAATCCAAAGATGCTGAAAATATACACTGCTTGGATGGAGCGACTAACAGCTTTGTGATGGCTGCAGTGTGACCGCGAAGGGTCAATTGTGGCTCAACTTCGGTCAATGGACGGGGGCTACATTCAAGGAGCAATTGTTGGCAGACATAGCGAAGATAAATTAGGGTACGCACCTCATGGAGGTGAGGCCAGCAGCATCCATTCGCCATATTTTGACGGTGCAATCATCACCACCCGTTATCAGGCAGAGTTCAGTAGGATGAAAAGCAATGGCTCGCGCAGCATCCAGGTGACTGACAGACATATTGAATGAGTGCCAGACATAATGAGATACATTAAGACATGGCAACTGACTTGCGCAATGTTCGCTTTGTTTTCCATAACTTGGACCCGTCTCCGTCTCCGTCCCCGTCTCCAATAAAACTCGGGTCTTCTTCATCTAATTCGCCTACAGCATCCTTGGACTCATCCTCGTCTTTCAAGCCATTGTCAGAGGTATCGATGGAACGACCCCCTTCACATCGGCCTTGCCCCGTTTCAAAAGCTAGACCGTTACTACCTGCCGCAGTTGCGAGACGTGACTGCGATCCTGCGTCTTTCTGCTTGTCCACGTCATAATACTGAAAGTGCTGAGGAAGCGGTTGGCCTGTTATAAGCTGGGACTGGAACTGAGCAACAGCAGTTCCAGACGGCGCTTGCTGTCCATGCGCTCCTTGTGACATTGCGGCGTCCATAGTATTGCCACGCTCCGCAGGTGGGGTTGGATGGCCGGGCATGGTGGATGACGTGGCTAAGCTAGACATTGTCCCCAAGCCGTTGGCGATGGATAAGTCTTTGCCTGCCTCCGGCATAACTTTTCGGGGTCGAGGATTAAATGGTGCCTGGTCAGATACGAAAACATTTAGAAGAGCAACCGGGAGACTAGTAGTATTGCTCACAAGTTGACGCGCTGGGAGAGGATTAATAGCTTGAGGCGAGGTGAGATATGCAATCTCCTGCAGACACCTAAGAAATAAAAAAGATGACCTATTTACGGACTTTCTTGAGATGTATACATAATACTTGCTGTTTTAGATAATCCCTGCTACGCGCCCGGCTCTTGGGGTCACGGCCGAGAGGAGGTTTTCCCGCGCTGGTAGCAGGTCCTTGTGCGTTCGTATAATTCCCACCCGCCAACGAGCTAGTGCGATGGATAGAACCCGCCATGGTCATGACACCATTGAATACTCGCTCTGGGGGCAACGGGGAATCAACTGGGGACTTGAGGTCAATAACGCACATAACGAATGGAGTCTTTGACTACCTTCACTACGAGGCGAACTCGAGTTGCTGCCATCTTTGTGGCTCATAACATCGTCTCTTTGGACTGAAGCAACGTGTGATTGCACAGACGTCACTTTCGAGGGGAGAATTGATTGCGAAGCTCCTGGTTGGAGGAGCTGTTTAGAGCTGTTAAAACCAGATCACTACACGCACAAAAGTACAAGGACAGCATGCTCACCGCTCTACACGCAGGGCATACTCGAGCATTTTGATTCGACGTATAAAATCCACTTTGATATTCTCAAAAGACCGCCGTTCGCCTTCCAACAGAGCGATTCGCGCCTGTAATTAGGGTTAGTGTATCAATTAACGAACCCCAGACGAAAACGCACCCGCATCTCAGCGCGTTCTATCTCCCATTCGTTCCGGTCGCGCTCATACTTCCTCCATTCCGACTGTAGGAAATGCAAAACACTCGAAAGATTGAAATCCTGGCCACTCAGTGGGGGCGGAGGTATGTCAGATGCATTCTGGAGACCTGGGGCCTGCTGAGACGTTTGCTGTTGAAGTAGAGATTGCTGTTTCAGGGGAAGGCCTTGGGCAGAACCGAGCATTGATAATATAGTAAGGAAGCGAGGAATGAGATAGACGCTAGACTGGTGATCTGTCTGGACACTCAAAGGTGAGCGAATCGGATATTTTGTAAGTTGGGGGGGGGCTAGGCTAGTAACTTCGTAGTACTAGCTGAAGTGAAGAGACGCTGCACCACGCCATGGTGACTAATCAAGCACGTGAAATATGAATTTCCCGCTACCTAAGTACGTAGTGGGTCTTACACCTCATTTCTGTCGCTAGGTGAGCGCGGGTTTTCCCGGCGGAGCCCCAAATGTGGCTGCCGGGGCCCGGCCCGGGCACCGCATCAGAGGCTAAGTGCCAGATTTCAGTAAGTTTGCTTTGCTACCCAGTAGCTTACAGTAGTTTATTTGGAGATGTACCTCATTCAATCAAATTATATCATTAAACGCTTGCCACCACCTTTTTCCCGAAATTATTGTGATTTTATCTGCTATATTAGAGTCTATTAGCTGAGAATTTCTAAAAGATTTTGGCACGGTAATCATGTCTGTGGTGTTATTAATAATAACTAAAAAATAACTCCCTCGCACACGGGCTGTATTAGTTGGGGCTATTTGAAGGCTGCTTCAGTACAGTCAAGCCGTATCATACTACTTTACTACTGAAGATGCACTATAACATCAGGGCTACAGCTAACGGAACGAGGATAAGAACAAGATAGAACAGCATTTATTGAACGCGCATATGCGCATGAGCTACTTACTCTAAGTCAGTCCCAGGCTGTCTTGCATGTCCTACTCAGCCGGTCTTTGTTCCTCCCGCGGCATTCGACCTTTCCGCAATCCTTGCACATATTCTTGCACCTGTGCACACCATTTTTCCCTCGACAATTGATTCCATTGGTGCACTTTTGGCAGCTTCGTGTTCGAGGGAATTTGGTGGGCTCAGGAAGCGGTGCTGCTCATGCAAGGGCATGCTTTTTTGATAGCCGCTCTTTCGCTATCTGGAGGTCTGGAGTGGCAGAGCTCAATGCATGTGGTTGGGAGACAGGCACTGGCAATAGGACAGTAGAGACTGCGGGCAATGACCCCGGAGTAGGCTGTTGAGCAGCATTTGACAAAGCATCTGTTGGTATCATCAGTGAGTGCATCTCTGTTGTTTGTTCTGCGGTGACAGTCCCTTCATCCGTAGGCAGTATCGGCCTTGATAGGAGTGGAGATGGTACGGGGCATGGCACGGGCAAACACAATGACATGTCGAATGGAGGAGCGACCTGCGCACTCATTGACCCTGTCTGGCTCTGTGCTGCTGACTCGTATGATGGCTCTTGTGGAAGCAGACTGGCTGGGATCTCGAGAGGACGGAGCTGAGTGGAGGCAGTGCACAGATAGATCATGAGGGGTCACGTATAGCAGCATCGGTAGGTTGCCGTGTGTCGGATGTCTGTGTAAGTGTCTGGCACACATTCATGTTGGTCTTCCATGTAGCATAATATGCCCTAATGTGTTCAGGGACCTAGCCACAGTGATGAGTGGCCATCACAAAAGAAAATATGGAAAGCTTGCACCTTATAGAAGATTTTCTCATCACTCTCTGCATACTAGTCCCAAATCCAAGCAGCCTCCTTGAAGTTTGGTTGACTTTCGGTCCGAAATGCCTCATGTTCGCGCATGAGCCTTCTGAAGAGCTGATACTCATCTTCAGTGTGAATAGGCATGACAGCCTTTCGAGTGCCTTGCCGCAAAGCAAGAAAGGTATGTTGCATTTTTGCCCCAGGTATGTTCTCAAAAGCCTTCATCTCAAGAGAATGACAGAGCTCATCTGAGATGGGTAAGATGCCAACAACTTCACTGCTTGCAGTGTAGAGATTTCCGTTCACCCAGTTGGCGAGTCTGAGAGTATCGGGCATGACATCACGAGTGAGGACAATCATCTCTTGAAGACGGTTTGTAAGACTGATGTCGAAGTGCCCGCGGTATGGCTGACCAGTACTGTTGAATGTGCCAACCTGTTATAGAACAATAAAAAGAACTCTTGAGTCCCAAAAACACTGCGAGGGAATGTAGATACTTGCCATCAAATTATGGTGCAGTACAAAGTCATGTAGACTTGCAGATAGGTGCCGCACCGAGACACCAGACTGAAGAAGATGCTGACAGATGTACTTGTGGACACCACCTTCAGTCATGTGCATCCCACAGATGCAGCGATATACTGGGAGTATGAGATACTTCTTCATCTGAGAAATCTGCCAGAGCTATATATGACTATATCGGCTACATAGCTCTAATAGCTTGATAACTGTCTCCTTTTCTTCATAGCTCTATATAGCTTAAAGGTCAACTATATATAGCTATAGAGCCAAATAGGACAGCTATGGAGAGCTATCATAGCTATCATAGCTGCCTTACTACAGGACATAGATATCATAGTATAAGGTAGCTATAAGAGCTATGCTAACTATGTATCATATGTATGCTAGTCATGCCATAGACTATATGTATACTTTTCATATTATAGGTAATTATGAAGGCTATATCAACTTTTTGTACTATATTTTATCAACTTAAATAACTTTAAAAGTGCTTAAACAATCTCAACTTCATACTATAACTTAGTAAACACATCAAAAAAAGCAATAAACATTGATTTTATTCAGCATTGCAGCATTACATACAAATTTATACTAATAATGATGAAACTGATAAAAACTAACCATATACTGGGAAAACCCTCCAAACTACAATTAAACACAGCTATACTATCAGAAAAGCAAAGATCTAATCAAGATGAAAGGCATTAGGTCAAGACAACAACCAAAGGTAAAAGACACATGCTTACCAAATGTTAAAAAAGCGAAAATTCATCAAGACATTATTATAACACCAAGAATATAACACCATAGCTTACCTAAGCTTAGAGAAAAGCAAAAGCTAACCTTAGAGATAAAAAGACTACTAGAGGCAGGTATTAGCATAAGGTGCAAGAGACTAAAGATGAACATTTACCTTCGAAAGATAACGAACGAGCGACGAACGAGGAGCGACAAGCAACGACGACGGAGGGAGCGACAAGCAACGACGACGGAGGGAGCGACAAGCAACAACGACGGAGGGAGTGACAAGCAACGACGACAGAGGGAGCGACAAGCAACGACGACGGAGCAACGACGACGACGAAGGCGTCGACGTGGCAGGGATGGTGGGGGGTAAAGAGCAAGAGGCAACGCGTGTTGCATGCGCCTTATATACGAATCCCGGGCGAAGCCGAGAATCGTGGCTGCCGGACACTGCCGAGCGCGCGTCAGGGACTAGGCTCGCAGACTTCACTAAGTTGATGTTGCTGCTCAGAGATGCACAGTATAGTAGATACTCGTGTTTCTCATGCATTGAAAAGTTATGTATTCTATATTACTGTAATCTTTTTATTTGAATTTATACGATTTTTATTGATTTGTTGAGGCTCGAGGAACGCAGCTTCGCTCGTTCGGTGGCTGAAGCACGGAACACGCGTCGAGTTTGTTCTATCTCTTTTAGTGTCACACTCTCTTCTCCTGATTGTCCTCGTCTCGTCTCCCCACCCTCTCCGTTATTCCTTCCACAGTCCGAACTTCGAAGGTCTGGGGGAGGAGGGTAGTAATAAGCAGAGAGTCACCAGGTGAGTAAGGTCAAATACTTTCGTTGTTTCTGCACTAACACGGAGAGTATCACTCGTTTCTCGAGCGATACTCTCCATTTCCTCGTCTCGACCCTCTGCGGCCCCACTGCCGATACCACACCCCCGCCGATCTTTCCCCGCCACGTCTACGCCACGCCCGTGCCCCCGGCGCACACGGTGACGATGTGCGTGCGTGCACCGTCGACGACGCGCACGCACCGCCCCCGACACCTCGCTGTCCCACTCTCGCGCACTCCCCGCGCCCATTCGCCTGCTCACCACGCCGTCGACGACACCCGCAGCCTGCCCGCAGCCCGCGCATCCGCGGACGACATGGGCAGCCAGCCCACAACACCCGCATTTCGCCCACAGCACCCGCATCCTGCCGACGACACCCGCATCCCGCCCACGACACTCGCATCCCACCCACGACACGGGCAGCCAGCGGACGACACCCGCAGTCCGCGGACACCACGGGCAGTGCCACGACCGTGCAGCCTGACGACGACACGTGCAGCTCGTCGACGGCCAGCCCGCGGCCAACATGGGCAGCCCGCGAATCGTCGATGGGCAGCCCACGGACGACACGGGTAGCCCGTCGACGACGCGGGCAGCCCACGGACGACGCGGGGAGCTGGTGATGACGCGGGGAGCCCGGCGACACGGGCAGCCCACGGACGACGCGGGGAGCCCGGCGACGACGCGGGTAGCCCACGGCGGGCAGACAGCCTGTCGACATGACACGGGCAGCGCGCACCCGGCGACGACACGGGCAGGCCGTCAACGACGTGGGCAGCACGCGCGAGCACGGTCCACGCACACGCCGTCTGCGCGTCGTCAACGACGTGTGTGCACGGGCCACGCCATCGCCCGCCCCCCCGCGTCTGTGCATTCCCGCGTCGAGTCGCGTTGCCGTGCGACTCAGATGTGGTCTGTGCCCACAACCCGCACTCGCCCACACCACATCCGCCCGTGCAGCTATCGACCCTCGCCTGCAATGCTCGTGCCCCGCCCCGCCTTCGCACATGCGCTCTACATGCAGCATGCATGCTCGACGTGCCCCACCCCGTGCTTGACACGCCGCATGTGCCCATGCCGCACGCGTGCTCAACATGCTGCCTGCGTGCTCAACATGCTGTACGCGCGTCTGGAATGACCCGCATGTGTGCACAATGCCCTACATGCTGCAATAAGATGTACTTTGAATATACATTACCTTACCATTACCCATTTACATTAGTTGTAGTGCCATAGTCAGTCTTGAATATAGCAAATTTTGATCTAATTACATTAGTGTCTAGATGGTTTATTATAGTATCCATAATGACCAAAGCTGCCTATAGGGGACCTATAGCATTTATAGTACCCTCTTATAAGTACATAGCTCTATATATGTTGCACTTCCTGCTATGGAATCTATGATAGTGTCCATAGCCCTACATAGCTGGATAGGCCAGCCACATAGCATGCATAGGTCTCTCATAGCACACATACTTTGACAGTTGGCTATATAAAATTCCAATTTTTCAGATGTTGTCAACACTGAGCTAGATGTATAGCGCTACATCCGAAGGGTCTGTTACAAAGCCATTCAGCGTGAGAGACGAGATGTTGTTTGCAATATGCCATACATTCGCATTGAACAGTGGCAGATGTGTCTTTGCATCTTCAAGTGGGCCATAAGTGCAAAAAACATTGTAGATGAGTGAATAAAGCTCTTTTGGGTGAGGAATACTTTGTTTGCAATGCTGCCAAAGCTAGCGCGGTCGCATTTGGACTATGTCATCCCATGTTTGTGGTGGGTCCAACAACATGGCCCAGGTAACGATGCACTGCTTATCTTTGGCATCGGGAATGAAGATGGCATCTCGAAGAGCATGAGCAAATGCAACACGGAGGCCATGAGTCCGTGAGATGTATGGCATGTTAAAGATATGGAATGGATCCTTGAGAACCGGCAAGTGAATGGCGGTGCACAAATCAGTTTGCACTTCATGTGGGTCTGTCAATGCACGAGCTCCCTCTGAGTCACTACCTGCATTGACTTTCACATCTTTCAGTATTGCAGAGGTCTCATCAGGGGTAGTAGGGAAGGGGTCTGAACTCGAAGGGTTTGTCATTGTCGGCCAAGTTGTGCATGAGATCGCCAAGACTCAGACTGCCATCATCCACGGGATTCGAGCCACCAGAATCAATGCCATCTAGGACTGAATCAAGAAGCATTGATGACAGTATCACTGTCTTGTCTGGATTCACCTGCATAGTAGCTGTAGCTTGTTCAGACTCGGAGGAGAAGGTGCTCAGTCGTACATGACTCTGCAGACAAACTAACTGAAAGGGTGAGAATGGATTGGACATGAATGATAACAGTGTACGCTTATTATGCATAGATACATTGGCACCTGGAACAAGTATGCGCTGAATGGAAATGACAGTTCGTTTGTTCGTGATCCTGAGACCATCATAGGTGCTGTCATTTGCATGGGATGATATGAGGCCATGGGCAATGATTCAGGTATGATCTGCCTGATACAAGATGACAGGCTGGCCAGGCTGCAGAGCTTCCAAAAGTGAGGTAGGTACTGATATCTTCTCAAGCTCCTCGTAGATAAGGAGTGAGGCCACTGCATCAAGGGCCGCATATTGAATTTGCGCCTGGCTCAACTGCTTGTTATCCCATTCAGTGCTGATGCAAACATGAACTTGCTTATCGAGGCGCTTGTGCAGCACCATTGCGCAAAGATCAGCTAAACTGACAGTAGCACATTCAATAACGTGCCGTTCCTTGGCAAACTGAGCAAGATTGACAGCCCCGACAAAAGGCCGTGGGGAATGACAACCTTTCTGTAGGTTCTTGAGGTCAGCCTGAACTTGATGACCTACTTTCTGAACTTGCAGATTTGCAAGAAAAGCCATTAATTGCAAGCTTTGCAAGGAACTGTCCGACCTTTGCAATATGCTGTCAGTCTGACCTGTTCCACGATACATAATAGATGAACATATCTGAAAAATATATATCTGCTTCGCATAAGCAATCTGTATCATGGCAGTAAGCCCACAGCTTTGCCTTGCGCCGGCCAATAGATCAACACTCCATTCTGTATCGAAGCTGACGGTGAGTTTGCCATCATTCGGGATTTGATTGACAAGGCACATAATATCATCTTCGATTGTTGCTGCAGATGATCGTATGATTGGTGTCATCCATCCATCTGAGATTTCAAGGCAAGTGAGATGAGAGTACTTCTCAATGGGAATCACATTCTCCAAGAGCATCGGGAATGATGCTTCAAGGAATTGCTTGTTTGCCATGTTGTCTGTATAAATATTCAAGGTTCACAGTGCCCATACAGTAAAACTGAGTCATGCATCCATTTGAGGCTCAGCTGGAATTGTGAATGCAATTTTGTTGCTACAAGGTTGCAGATACGAATTTTGCCCTTCTCATTTGTAATGGTGAGGAGTCCGATGAAGATCTCAACACCATTTACTTTCCACAACTGTTTTGTTATCTAGAGGAGAATTAAATCAGCAAATTTCATGACTAGAGCCAAAGTCAAGCACTGATAAACCTTATGACTGTGATCAATAGCACAAATCTCTGCGGTCAACATAGCAGTATGCTGACAATTGTCATGCTCACGCTCTTTAGCATCAGAAGCATACACGTTGCTGTACCAGGGACCACTTGGAGTGAAGCCATGTGCACCATCATCTGACCAATCTTCATAAGCCAAAAATGCCTTGAAGGTCTTGTTCTGTATGTCGAAGCATCTGGGCTGGGTCCTTCGCTTGTTGTCCCCCGAATTTCCAAGTCTTGACTGCCTCATCATCCTCACTCGACTCTGCAATTTGTAGTTGCTTGCAAGGCAGACTGGAAGACTTGGAGGGCTTGGCACATTGAAAGGCCTGAATGCTTGTGTCCTGCGAGTGCTCTTGGTGCCAGTCGGGTCATAAGCCAGTTCTGCAAGTGGAATGTAGCATACAGAAAGGGTGGATGGGCATGGTGGATGTAATCAGTTAGTTATCCAAGGTAGAAAATAAAAGATGTACACTTACTCAGCGGAAAACTTCTGTTTGGAGTCGAGCACACCTCGACCTCGAGGCTGCTCAAACGTGACTTTCTTCTTCTTGTGCCTCACATGGAACTCCTCGTCATCGACCTCAACATCAATTGTCTCAGCATCTCCATTGTTGTCTTCATTTTGCTCTTCATCTTTGCTGGGCTCGTCTTCATAGGGCTCGGACATCTCGCGGAAGGTATGATCATCGTCGAAGAGGTTTTCATCTACGCACAGATCCAAGGTCAGTAAAAGTTCAGTGGATCAAAGGCTTCAAGTACTGACTTTCATCTGTATCCTCATTGTACTTACCTTGTCCCCCACTATATTCCCCGTATTCCCCATCCATCTTTAAAAACTTATCACTAATCTCCTGTCCAAGCTCCTCCAGCTGAGCAATCCCCTCACATCAGGAAAATTGGTTTTTTACATAGCTTCCAGCCAATAATATGACTCCTATGGTAGTGCTATATACCCTATGTATTTAGATAGCAAAGCTATATACCTCTATGAGGCCTATCATAGCTTCTATAGCTCTTAGTAAAGGATATATAGAGCTTTATAGTTGTGAGTGATAGCTATGGAAGCTATATAATATCATAGGATTGCTATCAATGCTATGAAGCCCATCATACCATACCTAGACCCAGAAATATATTCAGGCATAAATATCCTAAGCCAAGTGTCTGGATTCAAATGATTTCATTATTTTACTACAAAACAAGCAAAAAACTATTCTACAGTACTAGAGATTAAGTAAATAAAATACAAAACCTTGCATAGCACCCAGAGCATGAGTGCACAGGGCACAACATGGTGTACACAAGGCACCAGGCTGGGGGGATCACATGCATGATGCGGCAAACATGTGGCATGGGCATGCAAGACAGCGGGCTCGTATGCGAGGCATGGGGGCATGTGCATGCAGGCGGTGCGGGGCACGAGTGGCATGTGAGGAGCCCAGCACGGCACCGGCACAGCACAGGGTAGTGTGTGAGGTGCAGGCACAGCGTGCAAGGCATGGGGCACAGCGCGGCCATGGCACAAGGTAGGGCGCAGTGCGAGGCATGGCACGGCACGTGGGCAGCACATGGAACATCACAGGCCTGTGCACGATGTCGCAGGCCTGTGCGAGGTGCAAGGGCAGCACACAGCTCAGGGTGCGGGTGGCATGCAAGGTGCACTGCACAGAACAGCCATGGCGCACGGCGCAGGGGAAGCACGAGGCATGGTGCAGGGGCAGTGCGAGGCATGGTGCGAGGGCGGCGTGTGGGATATGGGCAGCGTACGAGGCATCGGGTGGCTGCATGCCTGCGCACGGCCATGTGCAATGTGTGTGCATGCATGCATGCACTGGCAGGCCATCCGTGCGCATGTGCCAGTGCTGCGTGTGGGCTGCTGCCAGATGGGGATGGTGCGTGTGCTGGCAGGTCCATGTGCGCTGGCGGGTCTGCGCGCATGTATCCAGTGCAGACATGCACAAGGCGCGTGCCTGTCCATGGGACCGGGAAGCCGCCCGCCTGGTCTGTGCACCATGCAGCAGCAGTGCATGCACAGCAAGACCACTCGCAAGGGCTAAAGCCCATGTACGAGAAATCGGGCTGGCCGGGTGTGTTGTCTGGCAGGCTGTGTGCATTGTTTTACATGGGCATGGGTGGTGGAGATGGTGCGCCAGCCCGTGCAGGCGTGGCGGCGATGCCAGGGGTGGGTGGATGCAGGCGAGGTGGTGGCAGGAGGAGAGGCAGCGGGAGGGCAGGCACAGGGGAGAGGCAGTAGAGATAAGTCGAGAGTACCGCTTGAACGAGTGGTACTCTCTTTATTAGCAATAAGAGATGAAAATAAAGATTTTGTTGACTTACCTAACAGGCCCTCATCATCCTGCTATCCTCCTTCGGTGTTTGGCTTGACAAGAGAAGACGGAGGGAGGAGAGGGAGGGAGGGAGCAAATGAGGGAGTGGTGAGAGGACAAAGACAAGTCAAACTTCGACACGTTTGGTGGCTACACCGAATGCATGTGAGTTCGAACGTTTTCGACCTATAAAATCAAATAAAATTGCTAAAATTTCTCAAAAAAAAAAGAAAATGTACCTTCTGCTACAATTACTTGATTGAATGAGAAAAGCAAAAACCTCAGATACTATAAACTCCCAGGCAGTGAGACAAACTTAGTGAAGTCTGCTGCCAGCCTCTGACACAGCGCCCGGCAGTGCCCGGGCTGAGTCGCAGCAGCTACATTTTAGACTTCACTTGCCATGTTTACATAAGGTGTGCATGACTCACATTGTGTCTCTCTTCTCTACCATTACCATCTCTTCATCAGGAAGGTTGACAATTTTCTGATTGACTTGACAATTTCTAACCCTACTGACAGCTCCTGATTGACCTGATCTACCTGAAAGCAATCTTAACAGGCAAATATCTGATCAAACTTTTACATTTAAGTAAAGACATTTATTGTCAGATATATAAGTTTTTAATCTCTAACTAATAGATATAATAAAATCTCTGATATCTGAAATTTTTTAAATCTGAGAGTGTCTGATCTGAGAATTTTTTCAAATCTGGAGGTCAAATATCTGAAAATTATCTGCAACTGTCTGAGAGCATCTGATGATATCTGACACTGTCTGATCCATCTGACTGATATTTGACCTCCAGATTTGAATCAGACACTCTCAGATTTTGAAAAATTTTAGATATCAAAAATTCTGATATATCTATTAGTTAGAGATTAAAAACTTTTATATCTGACAATAAATGTCTTTTCTTGAATATAAAAGTCTGATCAGATATTTGCCTGTTAAGATTGCTTTTAGGTGGATCAGGTCAATCAGGAGCTGTCAGTAGGGTTAGAAATTGTCAGGTCAATCAGAAAGTTGTCAACCTTCCTGATGTTGTTTTCTTCATCTTTCCTTGCTACTTCCAAGGTAAGCTTTACTTGTAAGCTTTCTTATGCTGTTATACTTATGTCTACTGTTAGATTTTCGCTTTTTGTTATCTTGGTAAGTAATTCTTGTAGTCTGTTATCTTATGTTTCTTATGTTTGTTATTCATCAGATTTTCGCTTTTTTGTAAGAGTGGTAAGTGTCCTATAGTCTTTGAAAGTTCTGTAGACTAAGTCTTATGTTTCTTTTAGATGTAACTTTAATTAGTTAGTTTGGTAGTATAGTTATATCTTCAATAATATATTTGTTGTTTGCTATCTTATTAATGTGTGACTAACTTAATTTGGAAGGTTTTACAAGTAATTGCAAAGTGTGAAATACAGCCTAGTAGATTGATATACTAGACTTGTAATCTGCTAGCTGTGATAGTCATAATAGATACATCTACCTAGTATAGTTGATATTACTGTTATAGTTGTTATAGCTTTCATAGCTATGCCTCTTATCATAGTTTCATAGCCAGCTATGATAGCTATGATAGGACTATATAGCACTCCAGTCAAGCTACATAGCTCTATATAGCTCAAAGGGGGTGCTATATAGCCTATAGAGTAAAGGGCAGTTCTATGGCCCTAGGAAATCTATGTAGCCCTGATAGGGCTATATAGCACTTGCACATTTTCCTGATGCATTGATCTCCATCATCTGCACGTCATCCTCAACACAATAACCCTTCACCTCATTGTCACCTTTCCAAATCTGTGATGATTCCTCGTCTTCAAGTTCTTCCCGTATGGCCTGACAGACAACCGGCACAGGCTCAGTGCCATCATCGGTCTCTATGTCACTATCGACTTATGGATCTTTTGGTCTTTCTGCTGGATTTTCAGATAAGTTGCCATCTTTCAAACAAGACTGAATTTTACTTACCACTTTCAATTTCAACCTCCACCCTCTGATTGTTCTCAGCATCCTCTTCTTGTGGCTCTGCACTGCATCATCCTCGTCTTTGCATGTTACTGCTTTTGGTGTCATGTAGGACATCATGACATTGGACATATTGGGCACCTTGTCTATGACCACTGTATCTATTTGCTTGTGTTTTGGTGCGCTGACTGCTTGACATTGCCATTGCACGCAGCATCCTCAGCAAGCAGTTCAAGCTCAGACTGCCACCGCTTGCATGCATCAGTACTCTTACAAACTTTCTGGCCATGCCTGATTGTAACTGGGAGCAAGGTTCAGACAAACCAGATAGCCCAGACGGGTATAATCTCACAGACAAAATCAGGTTTTGTATCTGGCCTCAAATTTCATATCTGGCCCCAGATTTGATGTCTGGTCCCACATTTCAGGTCTGGTCCCACATTTCATATCTGGCTCCAGATTTCATATCTGATCACAGATTCAAAGCTGATAACAGTTTAAAATCTGATATTAAAAAATGGTCTGATATCATTTATTCAATTTATGCTTCTTAATTCACATGCTAGGCAAACATCATATAAACTATATAAGTAATCATCCTTACCTTAATTCTAAAAAAAGCGAAAATAGATCTAAAAGACTACAACATTATTAGTCTTGACAAGATAACAAACATAACAAAACTTATCTTAGAAGTGTAGCAAAGACTACAAAAAGCAAAAATGTACTAAAAAGATAACAAAATAAGTGTAAAAAACATAAGAAAGACAACAAAGTTTACCTTAGAAGTGCATCAAAGTCTACAAAAAGCGAAAATATAAGAAAAAATAACAATATTAGTCTAAGAAACATCAAAAAGATAACAAAAGATTACTTACAATGATAAGAAAGACTAAAAAAAGTGAAATGTAGTGAAAAGATTACAACATTAGTGTAAGCAACATAGAAAAGATAAGAAAACTTACCTTAGAAGTGTAACAAAGACTACAAAAAAGTGAAAAACAACTACAAAGGTTACAACATCAGTCCTAATAAGATAACAAAGATAACAAAACTTACCTTAATAATGTAACAAACACTACAAAAAAGTGAAAAGATAACAACTTAAAAGGCAACAAAACTTACCTTACAATCATTGTAGTAATGACTACAAAAAAGCGAAAATATACAAAAAAAGATAACAACATTAGTGTAAGGAACATAAGAAAGATAACAAATGCTTACCTTAGAAGTGTAACAACACTACAAAAAAGCGAAAATAGATCAGAAAGATAATAGAGTCAACAATACTTACCTTGGAAGTAATAGTCACATAACTACAAAAAAGCAAAAATGAAGTCAAAGGTAACAAAGATAAGAAACTTACCTTCAAGAGTAGAGATGATGGTGGTTGCAGAGAAAGAGGTATTTCAAGCCAAACTTGGCAGTTATGTGTTTTAATCGGAGTTTAAATCAGCCACATAGCCACAATTGGACAAAGACAGATGATCTGGTGCTTATAGCTCGCTCGATTCTTATCTGAGTTTGACGCTTTTAGATGCGTTCGAAAGCTCTTGTCAGCCGCTTTCCAACACACCCTCATATGCCATGTTACGTACAAAACTCATCGGACGCAACACATTTTTGTTTTGAACAAAGATAGGGTGATATCTCAGTCAATTCTGAGCACTTTTCCTTGATCTTGGATGCATTGGAATGGCCTGATTTATAGCTTTCCAACAAGCCTTTATGCAGTCAAATACCTTCCAAACTCATCTGTCCAAGGCTATTTCTGCTTTTGATCCTCTGAAATAAGAGATCTTGATCTATCTCAATCAGTTTCCATCCTATCATTATATTCTTAGGTGTATTTGAAAGGCCTTTTTTATGTTTCTTGTTTAGGTGCTAATTATATTCAACTATCGATCTCTAGCCTGGTTGCTTTGTCATTTGAGGTGTATCTTTGTAACGCTAGAGCCACTACATAGGAGAAAACACCTCACAGGTTGAAGTGGGCTGGTGTCGAGAGGACTAGACTGACAAGGGACCTCTTAAAGGCAGACCTTTCAAGAGTTCTAGAGGAGGGAAGGGATGAAAAGCTGGAGAGCTGAAAGGCACTAAAAAGAACCTACGAGAGTGCAAATGGTCAGTGGCCAAGCATGTCTTGACATGGCTCAAGTGAGACTTCACACAAAAGACTTACCTTCATGTGAGGCAACGGGCACGAGCCGAAGAGAAAAAGAGATGAGAGAAAAAGAGATGAGAGAAAGAAACAAGAGAAACAGAAGACAAGAGAGACAAGAGACAAGAGAAAAGCACAGACTAATGATGATGATTCAAGATAATGACTACTTTGTGTTACAGGCATGGTTAGATACAATTCTAACTCCACTCACTAGAGTCCAAATTTCTAATGAAGACTCCTGCCAGATTTGACTGGTCTGTCAGGTTTATACGGTAATCAGGCAAGGTCAGACACAATCAGACCCAGCAGAAAGTTTGTACGAGTACTGATGTATAAACACAATCAGTGGGTTAGACCAAACATACAGCAACTTACCTAGGACTAATAAAAGCAAAAATAGACAACTACAAAAGTGCTGCATCATCAGCAGAAGTCGACAGCAACTAATGAAAACACATACCCAAACATAACAAAAAAGCGAAATTAAAGTCTGCAAAGTACTACATATTAGTATCAAGAGATCATTACAAAAACAATACATCAATATAACTTACCATGAAGAAAAAAGTTGAAGTAGCTAGAGAGGGGAGACGAGAGGAGACAACAAGAGATGGTAGTGGTTGAAAGGAAAGAGAAGTCACGCATCACGCAGGCCTTATATGGCTAGCACATTGCAGAGCTCCAAATCTGGTGTTGAACTAGGCGCTGACTCGGATCAGCAGCCGATCAACCTCGGAGATAATTTGATCTCCATCAGAGATCATCATATCTCTGATGATATTATTGATTGATATCTGATGCCTTATCATTACTATACAGTAGTTAGTAAGCAGTTGCTCCTGCATGTATATAAACCCCCTATTTCTCTGATTTAATCAGTAGAGTTTATTCCTCTCTCTCTTCGCATCTATTATCTGCCTCAGAGCCCCAAGCTCAACAGGTGAGTTGTTGCGTGCTCTCACACTGCGCGTTATGCACTGCAACAGGTTATGGGTCCTGCTGCCTGCTGAGATCTGTGCCTTTCACAGCTGCGATCAGTGCGTGCAGCTCATCTGGACATCGCCTTTTAAGGCTTGACGTCACAGGGATTAGTGCGTAGCCTTTGTGCTTGCTGTTGCCCTGTAGGGGGAGAGACCCTGTTGCTTTTGCATGTGCCCTTCGTGGCTGCCCACTACTTTTGTATGGCAAAATGCTGATGGTTTGTCTCAACAGGACCCTCCATCATCCATCACCATGTCGAACTTCCTCACTATGCTCATTTCCTTGCTCACCGGCATGAACTACCAAGAGTGGTCCACCCTCATGCAGTCCTACTTCATGGCGGTTGGATATTGGGACATCATTTCCACCTCCCGCCCTGATCCGAACGATAAGGATCAAAAGGACGCTCTTGAGGCATGAGATGCAAACAATGCTCGTGCCCTAGGCAACATTCGCCTTCGCCTCTCATCGTCGATCCAGATCAACATCTGAAAAATCTGAATTTTATATAGCTGCCAGCCAGTGCTATGCCTGGTTTCATAGTGCTATGACTTCTATGTAGTTGGGCCACACAGCTATACAGGACTATGGTAGCTATGATAGCTATCATAGTCATGGGTGATGGGTATGTAGCATTACATAGTAATAGGATGCTACTATGCCTGCTATGTAAGTTATGTATATCTAGTTTTCCTCTATGTATGCTATAGAAACTATGTTCCATACAGAGCTTGATAAGATTACTATGGACATTCGGGCTGCTATAACATCTCCAGTTGATATAGAGACTATGATTTCGAGCATTGTAGTGTATTACAACAATAAGATGGTAATTACATGAGATAGCCACTACAGTACACTACATACAAAGTATGACACCAAGATGGGTGCCAGAGGTATGCGGGCAGTGCAGGACAGGCACAGGAAGGGGAAACGGGTGCAGGGCACGAGCACGAGCACGTAGGCACAGGGCGCGGGCACAAGCACACGTGTGCGGGACGCGAGATGCGGGACAGGTGCGGGACAGGCACGACGGGAGCGGGACAGGCACAACGAGAGCGGGATGGGAAGACGGGCGTGGGGCGCGAACGCAAGCACACGGATGCGGGGCACGGGCACGAGCATACTGACGCGAGCGCGGCGCGGCGGCTGCTCGTGCCGTCCGTATCATCCACGAGCTGCCGGCCTCGTCGTCGACGGGCTGCGCGCCGCCGTCGTCCTCATCGACGGGCTGCCGCTGCCGCCGGCCTTGTCGTCGGGCTGCCGCCGCCCCTCGTCGTCGGGCTGCCACCGCTGTCGTCTCGTCGTCGGCTGCCGCCGCCGTCCTCATCATCGTCGGCTGCTGCTGCCGCCGTCCTTGTCATCGTCGACGGGCAGCACCGCCCTCCTCGTCCGTCGTCGTCTGCCCGCCCGTCCTCGTCGCCTCGCTCTGCCGCCGCCGTCCTCGTCATCGTCAAGGCTGCCGCCGCCATCCTCGTCATCGTCGACGGGCAGCCACCGCCGTCCTCATCGTCGACAGGTTGCCGCCGTCGTCCTCATCGTCGTCTCGTCGACGGGCTGCTGCCGCCGTCCTCGTCGTCGACGGGCTGCCGCCGTCCTCGTCGTCGTCGATGGGCAGCCGCCGTCCTCATCATCGTCGACGGGCAGCCACCGCCGTCCTCATCGTCGACAGGTTGCCGCCGCCATCGTCCTCATCGTCGATGGGCAGCTGCCGCCGTCGTCGTCATCTTCGGGCTGCCGCTATCGTCGTCATCTTCGAGCTGCCACCGTCGTCGTCGTTGTCGTCGTCGGGCTGCTGTCGTCCTTGTCGGGTTGCCGCTGTCGTCGTCCTCGTCGGGCTGCCGCCGTTGTCAGCGACAGCTGCGCGCGTCGTCAATGACAAGTTGCGCGTGTTGTCGGACGGGCTGCCCGCTGCCTCATCGACGAGTTGCCCGCGTCGTCGACGGGCTGCCCGTGTCCAAGTCGAGGGCTGGTGGCATTGTGGTGGTGGTGCGTGGTCGTGGCGGGATGGGCGGGTCGCCGGCTGGCGCGCGCCGGTGTCGTCGACGGGGTGGTGAGTAGACGGATGGGCGCGGAGGTGTGCGAGAGGGAGGCGGCGACGTACCGTGCGCGTCGCCGACGGTGCACACACGCACGTCGTCGCCGTGTGCGTCGAACCGCTTGCGGGCCATGGGCGTGGTGTATGTGAGTTGGAGAGGGTCGAGAGGAGGGAATGGAGAGTATCGCTCGAAAAACGAGCGATACTCTCCGTGTTAGTACAGAAACAATGAAGATAAGTAAAATTGTTACTTACCTGGTGGCCCTCTGCTTACTACTAACCCCCTGGCCTTCGAAAATGGCGACCGCGGATGGAGTGATGAAGGGGGAGCCGAGACGAGGAGAGTGAGGAGGTGGGAGTGTACATGTGGGAGTGATACAAACTCGACGTGCGTTCGTTGCACTTCAGCCACGAACGAGCGAAGTAAGCTTCAATAAATCAAATTAAATCATATAAAATCGGAAAAAAAAAGCTACGGACATGGATAATCCATGAAACTGAAATGTATGAGAAAACAAAGCATCTACTATACTATGCATCACTGAGCAGCAACATCAACTTAGTGAAGTCTGCTGCCCAGTCTCTGACGCGACGCTCGGCAAGCGCCCGGCAGCCACAAATCCCGGCACTGCCTGGAATTCGTATATAAGGCTCGCGCGACGCGCGATGCCTCTTGCTCTCTAAACCCCACTATCTCCTACCACGTCGACACCTTTGTCGTCGTTGCTCGCTCATCGATGTTCTTGTCGTCGTCGTTCGTTCATCGTTGCCTTCGTTTCTGTGGCTTGCTCGTCGTCGTTGTCGTTGCTTGCTCATTGTTGTTGGTTGTTCGTCGTTGTCTCTGTCTTCTAAGGTAACATTCAATTATCAGGCTCTTGTTGCTTATACAAATACTAATGTTTTCTTACTTATCATAGTATCTTTGCAGCTTACTAGGTAAGTTGATGTTATTGCACTTTTGTCTTCAAGTTGTCTTCTAGATCTTGCTTTTTGTTACTTGGGTAAGTTCCTCTCTGTTATGTTCACCTTTTATAACTAATGTTATCTTTTCTTATCTACATTTTCGCTTTTTGTAGTCATTGTAAGTTGTTATAATAGTCTTTTACTCTAATTTAAACTGTTGTCTATATTTTGTACGAGTTTTGTTAATGTTATTGTTTTTTTGTGTTAACATTTCAGTAAGGATCTTTTGTTGTAGTTAGTATTAGTATTGTGATATTAATAAGATTTTATTTATGGAAAAAAATCAAATCTGTGTGATCATATTTTATAAACTTTGATAAAAATGTAGAAATGTTTGTATTGTTTTAATATATGTACCAGGTCTACATGTTGAATATAGAATATGTGAGACACATATTGAATATAGGATATATGAGACACATATTGAATATAGGATATGTGAGACACATAAGCCTTATAGCTTTGATAGGCACTTGTAGCCTTCATAGCTAGTCATACTATCATAGTTGCATAGTTAGCTATCATAGCTATCATAGCACTCCATAGCACTCCATAACACTGCCCCTCAGCTCCATAGCACTCCATAGCACCTCCCTTTAGCTATGTGGGCTAGGGAGTAAAGGGCAGTGCTATGAAACTATGAAATCTATGTAGACTTCATAGAACTATGTACCACTTGCAAATTTTTCAGATGAAGATGAAGGACAAGGTGCTCGCTACAACAGTCTGGGATGACCTTCAGACTGCCTATGGCAAGCCTGGTGTTGCCGCCATCTACTCTGATTTCAAGGCAGCCCTTGACACCACCATACCGGGCAACTCGCACCCTAGGCCAGTGATCGACAAAATCTTTGGTCATTTCTCGCAGCTTGCAGCTAACAAAGTCACCATCGCTGATCATTTGCAAGTGATGATCCTTCTTGCCAAGCTCCCGCCCTCTATGGATTCAGTCACTCATATCCTTAGCATGGCTGATTCTACCAAGATCGAAGATCTCAAGCTGTCTGAAATCCAGCATGCTGCAGTTCTCAATTGGGATCAGTGCTCTGGACGTAAGTCATCTCAGCCAAGTGGTGGCAATGCCAACAAGCTTTCTGCTGTCAAGCAAAAGCAGCCTGACCCATCGTTCCAGTCGTAGCAGCAGTGCTCTAACAGCGGCAGCAACGCGCAGAACTCCAATGGGAAGAAGCACACTCATGGCGATCGTGGTGGTTGCAACCACAGAAACATGACCATAACCATGCCCATCTCGCTTCTCAGACAATTGACGCCCCACTTCATCTCAACAATGGCCCTATGCCCATTGAGGATCCTCATGTCCTTGCGCACACCCCTGCCTACAAGCCGCTGTATGACTAGCCCAACCTCTACCCTGACCTCACGCATGCCTTCTTACTTGTGCAGGACATAGGCATCCAGCCATTGTCTTAATCTGAATCTGACTGTCTGAATCTGGATCTATGGCACGCTGTTCATGCCTGTGGCTGCTAGCATTAGTCAGCTAGCTGCTAGCGGTTTGCTAGAGGATCCGCTAGCGGATGGCTCCGGGCAGCTTGCCGGGTGAGCGCGTCACATCCAGCATCACATTGTGCTGCGCTCAGCTCACTTCTGCAGACCGCATCTAGCATCACGTCGTGTTGCGCTCAGTTCACTTTTGCAGACTGTCGCACTCGTTGAGGACCCTGCAGACGTGTTCAGAGGGGCAGCGGAGGGATTTGTGCATGCTGTCGGGCCATCCAGTGTGCAAAACTACTAGCAGACACCGTCTCGGTGATGTTTCGAGCATCCACCTTAGAAGCCTTGAGCGCGTGAAACAACCACCTTCAGCAGTGCCTGCACATCAATAAGAACAGCTCAGGACATAATAGCTATATAGATAGTTTTACTCCCACCTTTTGAGGACAGGAATTACCCTGCAGCCAACATAGTTCGGTCAGAACTCAGACCACAGGTTACTGCAACATGACTGCTTGGCAGTGCTTGCAAGATTGCTTGCGCGCGGCAGCGCACCCGAAAAAAAAATAGGCATGATGTATATGCATGGTCTCCAGCAAGGAATAGCCATTGTGAGCTACCTTAATACTATCACTCTCATTCCATTCGATGATACTTGCCCCGACAAGCAGCAGCAGAGACCTCAGATAGAGGCTTGTGATTGGCTGATTTTTTATATCATTAATATTTGAGTTATTATTAATAAGCCCACAGGCATGAACAGCGTGCCAGATCTATTATCTGAGCTGAAAAACTAGTCTGATCTGAAATTTTTGTTATAATCTAAATCCTGTCTGACTTTATAATAGTGATCTGACTTGAGTCTGATTGTAATCTGAATTTGGTTAAAAATCTGAAAATGATCTGAATGCTGTATAAAAATCTGAATTAAGATAAAAAGTTTTTATCCAGACATCTGAGAAAAGGACCAGTGGTATGTGGCACTATGTAACCTACATAGCTCTGATAGGGCCATAGGAGTCCCCTTTTCTACATAGCTACTCCATAGCAGCAAGGCAATCTACATAGGGCTACCATAGCTACCATAGCTACCATAGAATAAGGCAGTAGCTATCATAGCTATCATAGCATAGGGCATAAGCTATCATAGCCATCATAGTTGCCATAGCATAAGGGCACTATCATAACTATGTGATATATCTCTGTTATCATATCATGTCTAGCTAATAAGACTCCTATCTACTCTATGTCACCTCTACCAACAATGCTAGTCAAAAGATACTATATATTTATCCAAAAGTAAGAATACATCAAATACCTATAATTCTTATACATCTGAAGCATCAAAAACATGAAGTTTAAAAGCATTATATTTCAAACATTTAACTACAACATTTCTGACATAGTACTACATATATTGTTATCAATCTACAATACACTACAACTTGAGGTAAGATATAACTTAAAAAGATAAGATAGAAAGCAAAACAATAAGACTTACAAAGATAAGAAAAAGCGAAAACATAAAAGTCATTAGTATAAGCCATCAGGGACTAAGATTTAAAGGTTTACCTTAACAAAGAAAAGAATAATAACAAACGAGCAAAGAGCAATGACGAGCAAGCAAAGAGCAACGACGAGCGAGCAAAGAGCAATGACGAGAGAGCAAAGGGCGACGACGAACGAGCAAAGGGCGACGACGAAGGCGTCGACGTGGCAAGGGATAGAGGGAGTTAAAGAGCAAGAGGTAACGCGCGTCGTGCGTGCCTTATATACGAATCCCGGGCGGGGCCGGGATTCGTGGTTGCCGGGCGCTTGCCGAGCGGAGTGTCAGAGACTGGGCGCCAGACTTCACTAAATGGACCTGGCTCCCTGCGAGCTTCATGTACAGTAGCTACCTATAATTCTCATTCGTTCGATCTTTTTGTACAATTAATAGCTTCACTGTTTTTCTCGGAATTTATGCGATTTTTCTTGATTTGTGGTGGCTTGAGGAACGCAGCTTCGCTCGTTCGGTGGCTGAAGCACCGAACGCGCGTCGAACTTGTTCGTCTTACTTTTTGTCCCCACCACCACCACTCCTCTCCTCTCTCTCTCTCATCTCTCATCCCTCTCACCCTCTGACTCGTTCAAGCCAAAGCCGGAGGGGATTAGCAGGATGCAGAGGGTATCAAAGGTGAGTAAAAAAAACCCTATCTCGTTTCTTCGTACTAACGTCGAGAGTATCGCTCGAATGAGCGATACTCTCGAGTCCCCCTCCAACGGCCCTCCCTTCCCTTCGCCTCCTCCATTCGCCTCCCTTCGCCGTCTCTCCCGCATCGAGCCACCTCCAGACATCGCCGCTATGCTCGCGCGCCTT
Source organism: Hericium coralloides (assembly GCA_003675405.1). Taxonomy (NCBI): domain Eukaryota; kingdom Fungi; phylum Basidiomycota; class Agaricomycetes; order Russulales; family Hericiaceae; genus Hericium; species Hericium coralloides. Next base: position 59,278 of record QUOP01000126.1, read on the forward strand.
CTCCAACAACCCGATCGCGTGTGCTGGTGCACGCACACTGCCGGATAACGCACACGCGAGCCCGCCGCCTCGTGTATGGGCTCTGGCCCTCGCGCATGGCCCTGCCGTCCTGCGTACGGTGCTGCTGCTTGGCGCATGGGCCAGGGATGCTGTGCGTTGCCTCTCCGTCTCGCGCATGGGCCCACGCGTTACGCGTGACCTTGCCAGCGCACACGGCCGGCGGACGCGCCAGGGCCGCACAGCCCGCCGCCTCGCACCCATCCGCGCGCCTTGCACATCTCCCGCATGCACGCCCGTCGCCTCGCCTCGCCCGTCGACGCCTCGCCGCCCGTCGCACAAGCCTGCGGCACTCCCACGTCCTGCGCGCGGACTCCGCGTCCCGCATGTGGCCTCCCGTGTGTCGCCGCGCGGACCCCACGCCCCGCTTCCCACGTGCAGGCTTGACGCGTTGCGTACAGGCCCGCAGGAGTCCGTCGCATCGCGCACGGACACCTTGCCACCCGACGTCTCGCGCACGGGCCCGCGACAGCCCAGGGACCATCGCACGCCGCCTGCACGCCTCGTGCCTTTCGTCCATAGGCCCGCGGCGTTGTGCAAGGTCCGCGCGCATCGTGTATGGGCCCGCGGCTCCCGCGCATGTCCCAGGTGCCTGCCGCCTTTGGGCGCACGGGCCTGCCACGTTGCGCATGCCCTCCATGCCAGCCTCGCGCGCCTCGTGTGGCCCTGCGGTGCCCTCGCGCGCCTCGCACACCCTCGCATGCCTCGTTCTCGCCCCCACATGCCTCGCGCATCTACCACGCGCCCGCGCCGCCCACACACATGCCTCGCGTCGCCCTCGACGTCTCGTGCATGCCTCGCGCACAGGTCCGCCGAACCCCGATGCGTGTCGCACCCACCGCGCGCCCGTGCCTCGCGCATGGCCACGGCTTCTCGCCCTGCCCCCCCGACATCTCGTGCATGCCGTGTCTTGTGCGTGTGTGTGCCATGTTATTGATACCTGTAGTGTAATTAATCGTAGTAGTACCTTCATTAAATATAATTAAATTTGACTTGAAAATATAACCTGGTTGACTTTAAGAGGTATAGTGATTGTAGTGGTCATAGGCTCTCATAGGTATGATAGCACTATGGATTTACAACTGCTAGCTATAGAAGCTATGATAACACTATATAATTAGTCCTACTGGCTATGGAAGCTATGATAGCACTCATAGTCCTATATAGCCAGACAAGCCAGCTTCATAGCTTCTATAGGTCTCTGATAGCACCTATAATGTAACCTGCAGCTATATAAAATTCCATTTTCTCAGATGGATAGCTCTAATCTGAGATGATCTGTATTTTCAAAAACAATCTGACTATCTTAACATCTGAATGTCTGAAAATGCCCTATTCAGACCTATTCAGATGCATTCAGACCATTTTCAGCCATTCAGAAAAATGGTCAAGTTTACTGATGTATGGCTGAGTGTATTCGTATCCTGGAGGAAGTCATGGCGAGCACGTCCAAGATCTCTAATGTCAATGACGACGATGATGGAGCTAGCAGCTCTAAGCGCTCCCATCTTTCCCTCGTTGAATGTCTTGACTGGGCTGATGAGCCCATGGAGGATGTTGTCTCCCTTGGAGATGAGGATGAACTTGATCGGGACATTGCAGAAATTGCTGGCCCCTACAGGCAAGTACTGCCTTTCCCTCACTGCAACACATTCACTGACACGCCTTCTTCCATGGCTGCTCTTTTAATGAAATGTAATAAATCATGTGTTGTAGTTAGTTCTCCAATAAATCTTTGTGTTCATGCGCAACCTTATGCTGTGTGCACAAAATGTAAGGAGAAAGGCAAATCTTGTTCTGAGAAGTTAGAGCCCATGTGGCTACTTGACTCTGGTGCTTCCATGCATTTTATGTTTAGCATGGACGACTTTGTCGATTATGCACCACTCAAAGAGAGCATATTTGTTACAACTGCAAATGGGACAGTGTGAGTACAAGGAGCGGGTACAGTAATTCTTAACTGCCCACTCCCATCTCAGCATGAGCATACTACTGTGCGCATTGCGCCAGTGTATTATATTGAGGACTTGACAACTTATCAGTACTCTTACAAACTTTCTGCTGGATCTGATTGTGTCTGACCTTGCCTGATTACCGTATAAACCTGACAGACCAGTCAAATCTGGCTACGAACAAAATCAGGTATATCAGACAGAGTCAAATTCTATCAGATATAAATTTATACCCAGACCTAGTCAGATTTTGAAATATCTCTTGCTCCCAGACAGATCAGACAGGTGCAATCTTCCAGGCACAACCAGATTTTGGATGTTGGCCAGATTTTGGATGCTTTCCAGATTTTGAATGTTTATCAGATTTTGTGTTCTCATCAGGTCTGTTAGGCAGGTGTAATCTCTTGAATACAGTCAGATTTTACATCTGCAAAATCCTACCTGGCTATAGAGGACTTTATAGTTTTTATAATTGTTATAGTCTGATAGCTACCCCCCCTATCCATAGTTGGTCATAGATAGACCCTAGCTATAGAGTGCTATAGGGTTACTAGAGACAGCTATGGAGTGCTATGAGATGCTATGAACTCATAGAAACAGCTATGGCAGCTATAGATCTAGAGACTGCCTTGACCTATCTATACTAGCTATGTAGAATATGTTCACTATACATATCATGAATGGTCTAGAAGACTTATAGTCAGCTGACAACTTTATGCATGTTTGATAGACTATAATCTTATGACTTAAATTTATAGGCTTAGTAGACTTACTAGAATACTTGCAACTTTTACAACATTATCAATATACATTATTACAAAAGATCACACCAAAAATGAAGAACAAAATATTTTTTATTCATCAGCTGCATATTACATAATTTATAACATGATATACTATAACAAAAACTATAAATAATTGCAAAGATATATAGAAGACTACAAAATAAACACTACAGTAGAAGCTTATCATACTATTTAAAAAAGCAAAAATCTAAAAGGAATAGAAAACATCAGTGTAAGAAAGCAACCAAGATAAGAAATACAAGCTTACCAAGTCAACAAAAAGCGAAAATCTACTTAAGACTAGAAAACATAAAGTCTAAGGTAACAAAGATAACAAAATTAGTAAAGTAAGAGACAACAAAAGAGCATTGAAAGCTTACCTTACACATAGAGCACAACGACGGCAAGAGAAAAATGACAACCGCGAGAGAGGCATGGCGACGACGCGAGAGACAACGCGACAGGGACGAGAGAGGAACGACGACGATGAGGACGAACGACGAACGACTTATGAGGACGTCGACAACGACGTCGAACGACGTCGAATGCGACGACGTGGCAAGTGGATGGTGATGGTTAAGAACAAGACGAGACGCTTTCACGCGGGACCTTATATAGAATTGTGGCTGTCGGCAAACGCCGAGTGCCGTGTCAGAAGCTAAAGAATTAGATCTCCTTAACTTGACCTCATTTCTCCGTTACATAGAGTAAGGCACTCATTCTTCTGGCTCATACGATCGAACGTAGTAGATATATTGTATTTAATCCTTTTTTTTCTTGATTTAATTGGTTTTATTTGATTTGCTAGGGCTCGAGCAACTAAACTCGCACCTTCGGTGGCTGACGCACCGAACGCGTGTCGACTTCGACAGTTTGTCTCTCTCTCTCATCCCTCCTCGCTGTCCTCTCTATTTCCTCACAACCTCCCTCTATCATTCACCCTCAGGTCATCAAGTCTGAAGGTCTGGAGGGTTCTGAAGGGTGAGGCCAAAGGAGGGCCCCTCAGGTAAGTAAAAAAAAACTTTCATTGTTCTTATCCGTGCTAATGTCGAGAGTATCGCTCGAACGAGCGATACTCTCTGCTTCTTTCCTCCTCCTGCGGCTCTCCCTCCTCGCCTCCAACCTTGTTCAGCTGCACAAGGTTGTGTGAGATCACATGACCAAGTCTCAGGACCCACTGCCACCAATAAACTGCATCAGGAATAGCCATATTTACTGGCTAGTCTGACAACCTGACTGGTCTGAAATTTTTTTAATGTCTGATACCCAAATATGAATAAAACAATGAGTGAATACTTTTTCAACTTCATATGAATCTCAGATGCCATCAAGCCATCATATTTTCAAATATCTACAGACATAAGTAATTTTTACAGAAATTAGGCATATTTTTAGAAAAAATGTAATGTATCAGACAGAATCATGTAGGTCTCTATTTTTCAGACCAAATCAGAACTATCAGAATCAAGAATTTTGTCAGAAATCTCAATAGTTGTCAGACATTGGTTAAGTAGTCAGACAAATTACAATTGTCAGATACAATCATGTAGGTTCCAATTTTCAGACCAAATCAGACCTTTCAGACTTGGGCATGTTATCAGATATAAAGATTGTTATCAGATATTTCAAAAATCTTTAGAGAATTTACAAATGTCAGACATAATCATGTAGGTCCTCATTTCACAGACCAAGTCAGACCTTTCAGACTTTGATATGTTGTCAGAAATCTGCATCAATAAATGTTGCCATTTTTATGATTAGCTGAAAATGATCTGACTGACTTGTCTGACTTGTCTGATTGTAATCTGATTCTTGTCTGACCTTTTTAATAATTTTATCAGAATGCAAAAATATATAAGTCAGACAAAACAAAAAAATTCAGACAAGAATCAGACCAGGTCAGACCATTTCTAGCTCGTCATAAAAATGGCAACATTTCCTGATGTGATTTGTAATCAAAAAATAAGAAATGTCAGACATCATCATTTAGGTCTCTATTTTTCAGATCAAGTCAGACTTTCAGACTTGAACATGTTGTTAAAAGCCTTCAGAAAAATTACAAATCTCAGACACAATCATGTAGGTCCCTATTTTGCAGACCAAGTCAAACCTTTTAGACTTTGATGTGTTATCGAAAACTGACTTGTAGTCAGATATTATACAAAAATCTAGGTGAGCCAGAAATTTCACATACAACTTGGGAGAAGAGGGCCAATGCTTTGCATGGCAGAACGATTCCTTTTTTAAAAGGATTTCTTAATGTATTATTATATATTGAAAGTATGCTATATTTAAAATGCACTAGGACATACTGTTAGTCAGAGTCTTAACCCTAGTCTGAGCTTGCCCAAGATGCCTGGTGACTGCCTCCAGATGTTGTTCATGATGCAAGTTATTTGATGCCCCTTTTGTCACTGATTTTTAGCAGAAATGTGGATCTAGTAAGTAGCTACATGCTAACAAAAATGTGATTTTTTGCACAATGGGGAGGGCACAAAAACATGTCCAAGTTGCCATTTTTACTGAGTCTAATCTATTTACCTAAGTTTGTGCCCATATTATATCAAAGACTCTGTGAGGCATGCTGCTCAGCATATCCCAATAAAAAAACAAGACCTTAGGCCTCCATGGAACATATTCCTTTGGCTGGACTGGTGCCTTCTGCTGGCAAAAGAGCATGTTCTATGAAAAACTCAATTTCTGCTACCCTTGGAACATGCATCCACATTGGGCAGTCGATTGCAGCATCTCTTGCAGCATTAAAATCCATCAAAATCTATTTCTTGCCCCATTGCCTTGGTGTGTGGGTTTTTTGGTCATCTCTACTGTCGCTAACATGCACACACTACCTCCATCACCATTACAAATGTTGCCTGATGCCTTCTTGATCTGCCTCTGCATCATGTTGTTAGTCAGCACCTCTGTTGACCTATCATGTCCTATGAGTCTGAAGTATATCAGATTTGATTTTATAAATCTACCATCTTGAATATAACTATCATTATTCTTATATGCACATTTGCTACTAGATTTTAGTGCTCACCTTGCATCACTGTGGCCACATTGCATTGTATCACTCACTGATGCCCTGCCTCTCTGCCTTTATACCATATCACTCATATTGCCATGTCTATGTCTGCCCATTGGAGTAGGGACCAAGGAGGTCCCTACTGCCATAGAGCATGTGATCTGCGGGAGTTTCCGGCTTGCTTATTCATCAGTCGAGCAGTTAGCAGTCTGTATGTAGTAGCACATCCCACATCCTACCACAATCCTAGGTCTTGTGTCGTGACCTCTGGGCCCACTCCATCTTAGTGACAAGAATGGTTTTCGGCTCACCAGCATTGCATTGCATTGTGCCTGTGGTCTTCGAGGGTTTTCTGTCTTTTCATGCCATTTTTGAGTCTCTGACGCGCCTCATGTTTCGGTCGCATGTTCTGTCATTTTTGCATCTTGTTTTTGTCTTTTTGCATCTCTTTGCATCTCTCAGTGTCTCCTTGGCATTCCCTAGCATTCTCTTCCCCTTGCTGTGCCCCAGTGCAGTTATTCGCGCATCGACTCTCGCATTCGACATGCATGCACAGAATTACCCGATATGGGCAAGAACAAACACGCAGCCAAAGCTGCTTGGAGAGCAACAGCAGCAGCCTCAATCGCAGCAAGCACAATGAGCCCCATGCCATCGCTCATCGCCCCCATCATTGCACATGATGCCCCTGCTGGCATCGATTTGACGAAAACCATGCCAGCGCCTACGCAGCAACTGCATGAGGCAAACATGAGCAACGCACATCCTGCGCCTCGCACTCCCTCTCTTGTGCCGCATACTGCCTCAACGAGCTCATACACTGCGCCCACATCACCCAGCAGCAACATGCCACTGCCATTTGCGATCATGAGCGAGCCACAGCAGCCAGCGGCAGCGACCAAACACGACTCTGTGAGGTCCGCAGCCTGATCGTGCAGCACGCGCCTCCCACCACCATCTTCGCATCCCACACGCACACTGCGACTACCCAGGACGTACCCACATAGCCTAATGCCCCCACCCGCATGAACACCACCGCTACCGAGCCCGCAGACCACACGAGCAGTGCATCTGCGTGCACGCAACTGACCATGACCACTCCGGTGTCCCACTCACCCACCACGACCACGCATGACTTGCGCACGACGCCCGACTATACCATACGACTTAGCGCCGCAGAAACAGAGTCGGAGAAGGGCCCCGAGCCATGCGAGGATGAAATGGACACCGCGCGGGACGAGCACGGTGGAGACCCACGACCAGTATGCAGCCCCACCTCCCTTGCATCGCGCCCGCGTTCCGCGACCATGCACGCCCTCTCCACACCCCATGGCCACCCCACGACGCCGTCCATGCGTGAATGCAAGCGAGCGACCCACCCCGCACTGGCCACAGCATCTCCCGCACCCTGCATGACCCTGCACGATACACACGATGTGCCCGCCTCATCGAACGACCAGGCGCACCTCCACACTGCGAACAATGAGCTTGACGACTGCCGTGCAGCATGTGGAGATGACACGCACGACACGAGCAGTGCAAATGAGCGCGCATCACCCCACACCGCCTCCCCTGCATCGCCGACGACTACCCCGACCTTGCCCGATAAGCTAGCACATGCGCACGATGGCGCTACATCGTCAACGCCCGGAGTTGAACCGGGTGAGCCCCAAGTGGCCACTGTGTTGTTCCTCAAGGACGTAGACCCCGCGTTGCTCAACTTGGCGTGTATCAAGGAGCTCGTCGTGTCTGCACTACGTGAGGGCCATGCCGCGGGGTTGAAGGAGGGCCGGAATGTAGGATTCTGGGATGGCCTTGCTGCGGGACAGAAGACTGAGATGAAAGCACGCACGAGCCTGGTGAAGTCGCGTGAGGAGATCAATGAGAAGCTCCTCGCCGGCATCATCGAGAATCCACGTAGACTCGAGCACCGGCAGTCCCGAGTCGTAATGCATGAGCACGGGTTGGCAGAGCATGAGAGAGGGCTGTGTCACGAATCGCTCCATTTCTCTCCACTCTTCTCACTTCCATACGCGTGGTCGCATCGGTCACATGCTCCCATTGTCTCATCACCTGCGCATTTCATCACATGACCTGGCTCATCCCTTATCCATGCCCTATACCCTATTCCCCTTTTGGCTGCTATTGTTCTCATTCCCATTGTTTGACCCATCCCTGTGCCCATTCTTTTCCCATTGTCCTTCCAGTACTTATAGGCTCGCTGTAGCTCACCTGTTTCCCTAGACTGTCCACTTTGTCTGTACCGTACTGTACCTCCAATCCAGGGCACTGTGCTGCTTTCTGTCATTCTCACTCTCATCTCTCTTCTCTTGCGTTTGGTTGGTGACTTGGGCGGCACTCTTGCTGTCTTCGACCGAGTCTTGACACCTGGACAGTCTCTCATACGCCCGCCTCACCACTTCTTATCTGCCCATCATATCTTTCCAAATCCAATTACCCCTCGACGCCGACATCTTCACACAGTCCCGACACCCGCATCATCAGCCGCACCTCTCGTTCCCCATCGAAAGCACCATCGAAACAGACGCGCATCTCTGCGTTCAACCCTACATTGAGAAAACAGGTTGGAAGGCCGATGGAGTCTGGTACCGATTGAAATCGTGGAAACCACACGCAGGTGCTGTCTCTGTTGCCTTATACGTGAGGATCAGGGTTGTCTTTCACATGACACCCAGACCTTCGTTGCTTGTGTCTCTGACACAGCCTATCACCATCGACGCCCCGGACACGGATCCCTGCTCACCATCTCCCCTTTGACACTGTTCTCCTTTCAAGCTCATGGACTTTTTACCCTGGAACCCTCCCCTGATCCTGTGTGGACCTATGAGAGAATAGGCAGATCCTTTTTTCGCACCCCATACGCTGCCGATACCTTGACCCTCCGACTCCTTGGCCGTCGCCCTGTTGCAGCGGACTTCTTCTAGACAACCACCATTGATTCTCTGGATCCCCGCTCTTTCCAGACCTCCCAGCCATTCCTGCTCGGCATCTTTGAATCCCTTGGAGACTACTTTGTCTACACCCTTGAAGGAATCACCAAGGTCCATTTTGGTCAACAGGACGACCACCCCAACCAGTGGTATTTCTTAGAGCATGACGACTACCCGTACCTAGAATCAAGCGATTTTGATGTTGCAAAAGAAGAATACCACTGTCTCCACCCTGCTACACCACCGCTTCCACCCCAGGCTCCACCTGTTGTCAACTCTCCCCCGACTCACGTTGAACCAGACTCAGTACCCCTAGGAATCACATACAATGACACAACCCAGAAGTACTACGCATACCGGTCCAATCGACAGGTCGTCGGGTGGAGAAGGAATCTCACAGAGAATCAAGATCAGTGGTTTTGGCAGGCCAGTAAAATCTTCCTCACCAATGCAGAACTTGCTCTCTCTCAGTCAGTCTTAATGCAGCTCGAACAAGATCAACAAACTCGACAGGCTACTCTACGGGCCCCATCGCCGGCTGTACCCTCCTCGTCTACAACCCCAACGGCCCCACCGGCAATCTCCACCATCCATGCTCCCCCTATCCACATCGCCCCGGTCCCCTCTGTCTCTCAACCCGCCGTTGCTCCTCCTCCTGTCAAACCCATCGCCAATCCACCTCCTATCCTAGTATCTGCTCCCCCTCCTCCCATCGACATGTCTACAGGCGAGATTGGCATAAAGCCCACCCCATTTGAAGGGGATCGTTCAAAGTCCAAGGAGTTCAAGCTCCGTATCCGGTTGTTCCTCCGTGCTAATGGCACAAAGTACAAGGATGACTCAGCAAAGATCTCGCTGTTCCTGGACCTCTGCCAGGGGCCTATTGCTGGTGCTTGGGCGGTACAGCGTGCTGAGGAGATCCTTGACGACGACGATGTCAAGTTAAAAAACTCGGGTCATGTATGCCGCTTCGCGACCCTCAATGACCTTTTCACCCGCTTCGACACTGACTTCTCTCCTCTCGACGCCACCATTGAGAACCGCGATGCCCTTCATAACCTCAAAATGGGTACGCAACCAGTGGTGGACTACATCACAGAGTTCGAGACCCATGCCCCCCACACTGGTTACAATGACGAGGCCCTTATCCAGTGGTTCAAGGTGGGCCTCAACTTGGCACTGCTCAACAACTGTATGAGCACCTTCCCCATGCCCAAAATGTTACCAGAGTGGAAGGAAAGGGTGCAGGACAGGAATGCAGCATTTATAGAATGCTCGAGGTTCCAAAAGAGTCGCCCCTTGACAGGGAAGCCATCAGTGAGCAACCGCTCCCCTCAGTCCACTTCCACTAGCCGACCTCGTACTGTGGCTGCTGCAGAGACCTGGCTCCCCCACCTCACTGAGCAAGACCGAGAGTGTCTCCGCCATGAAGGAGCATGCTTTTGGTGCTGCTAGAAAGGGCACATGTCTCGTGACTGTGTCGCCAACTCCACCCCCAGCATCAGAGTGCTAGAAACCGGCCCAGCTCCGGGAGTAGCTCAACAAGACCAATCGGGGACTCTCGACGTCCTGCCTATCAACAGGTCTATCGCTGACCTGTCCGTGCGGTTGTGTCAAGACTCGGTCGAAGACAGCAGGAGTGCCGCCCAAGTCACCAACCAAACACAAGAGAGATAGAGACGAGAGTGAGGATCAATGGCAGCAGCGCAGTGCCCTGGATAACAGGTACAGTATGGTACAGACGAGATGGACAATCTAGGGAAACAGGTGAGCTACAGCGAGCCTATAAGTACTGGGAGAACAATGTGGAAAGAACAATGGGCACAGGAATGGGTCGGACAATGGGAAAGAGGACAATGGCGACTGAAAGGGGAATAGGGTACAGGGCAAGGATAAAGGTATAGCCGGGTCATGTGATGAGTCGGGCAGGTGATGAGGCAGAAGGACCATGTGACCAATATGATGCCATATGGAAGTGAGAAGCATGGAGAGAAATGGAGTGATTTGTGACATCACCCCCTCTCTAAGACGCACTTTCTCCTGGAGTGCATGATGGGCATGGACGGAGTCAAGGTAAAGGAGTCCACGGAGATTCAGGGGCTTGATTGCAGTGGGATGTCGAGTGTAGAATGCTGTGATTGCACCTTGGGCATTGGACAATGACATGCGCGAGAGCCACTGATTTTCCGAATCAGGGTATCCAAGCCACTTGACAAGGTATTCAATGCTACGTTTGTTCCGGGTAAGGCGAGCATCAAGGATGGACTCAACTTCGTACTCTTCTTCACCCTCTACCAGTTCCGGTGGTGGTGCAGAGAAGTTGGGGCCATGAGCTTCAGTCTCCCTGTAGGGCGAAAGCAAAGAGGTATGGAACACTGGGTGGATACGCTATGTTGGGGGCAACTTCAAACGATAGGTGACAGGTCCCAAAACATCAGTGATTTCGAAAGGTCCCAAGCGTTTAGCTGCAAGCTTAGCTTTGGAACATGTGGTCTTGACATTCTTGCCATCAAGCCAAACCTTGTCGCCTTTCTGGAAGTGGATCGTTTCGTGCATGTGGTCCTGGTTGTTGCGCTTCATGATATCGGCAGCGAGCTGCAAGCTGGCCTGGACCTCAGTGCAAATTTCTTCTAAGTGACGGAAGCGATCTTCCACTGCAGGGGTAGAGGATGTCGGATTGACGGAGGGAATTGCGGCTGGGATATAACCAAGGATCATCTCAAATGGGGACCGGTTAGTGGCACTGTGGATGCGGTGGTTGTGTGAAAACTCAGCAAAGGACAGCCACTGAACCCAGTCATCCTGTCGGTAGTTGCAGAAGGCGCGGAGGAATTGTTCAAGTTCTTGATTAACTCGTTCAGATTCACCATCGGTCTGAGGGTGGTACGCTGTGCTGAGGGCAGACTTGATCCCGAGTTTGTCAAAAATGCCACGCATGACCTTGCCTGCATATTGAGGACCTCGGTCAGAGATGAGGCGTTCCCAAAGACCATAGTTCCTGTAAATCCTGTCAAGCATAATGTCGACGGTGCCATCACTGGTGATTGTTTCTTTGCAAGGAGTGAATGATACGTGCTTGGAAAAACGGTCAACAATGACATTGATGGAGTCATACCCCTGACATTCAGGGAGCTTGACTATGAAGTCTGACGTGATATCTTGGAAGGGCCGCGTTGGGACAGCGTTGGGCAGGGTTTCGATGTGAGGGCGATGATTCTGAACCTTGGTTGCCTGGCAGACAGCACAGCCATCGACGTAGTCACGAACAAAGACAGACATACCAGGCCACCAGTATTCTCGACTAACGAGTTCGTACGTCTTGTAGCGTCCCAGATGACCAGCCATTGGAGTGTCATGGTGCATTTTGACAATGTCTCGTCATAAGTCTTTGTCGGCTGGTACATAGACCTTTCCACGGAAGAGGATGATACCATCTTCATAGTTCCACTCTTGCAAGTTCTTGGTTAGGGAGCGGGGGCCATTTGCACGGATTGTCTCAAGGGCCTGGGCAACTTCGGTGTCCTGGGTTTTAGTATCACGGATCCTTCGACGCAAGCTAGTGTCACCGATGGATTGAACTGTAGCAGGACATGTGGCACGGATTTGGAAAAACTTGGGATCGAGAAGGACACGATCTGAGTTGTCCTCTGTCACCCCCTCTCTATGGTCAGGTCGCCTCGACATGGCGTCAGGTCGGTGATGGATGTCTGGCTTATGAATGAGGGTGAAGTCAATGCGAGTGAGGAACAGGGCCCATCGAGCTTGACGACGACTCAGCTTCTGGGCTGACTTGAAGTACTCAAGGTTCTTGTGATCTATCCAAATCTCTACTTGATGAGGAGAACCTTCCAGGTAGTGGTGCCAGGCTTCCAGTGCACGGATGATAGCCAAAAGTTCCTTGTCGTAAATATCATAGTTGTGCTCTGGTTCTGTGAGGGCCTGAGAGAGGTAAGCAACTGGGTGCCACTGATTATCGTCTCCTTTTTGAGACAGGATGCCTCCGGTTGCATAGTCAGAGGCGTCAACTTCAACAAGATAGGCCTTGGTTGAGTCAGGCATAATAAGGACAGGGGACGAGGTAAACACAGCTTTGAGATCGTCAAAGGATCGTTGGCAACCCTCTGACAGATCCAGGGTTGATTCTTCTTTGTCAGATCAAACATGGGGTGGGCGACTTTGGAGAAGTTGCGAATGAATCGACGATAGAAGTTTCTAAAACCGACAAAGGATTGGACGTCCTTGACATTACGAGGGGCTGGCCACTCAGAGATGCCTGCAACTTTGACGGGGTTTATGGTGAGTGTGTTATGAGAGACAATAAGGCCAAGGAACTCAACAGAGGTCTGCTCAAATGAGCACTTTTCCGGCTTGAGGAACAGGTCATTGTCTTGAAGTCTTTGAAGTACTCGACGGACAAGTTCGTGGTGTTCTTCCATGGTTTCTGTGAAAATGAGAATGTCGTCCATGTAGATGATGACTTTGCCGGTGTCGATGAGGTCCTTGAAGAGCTCATTCATCATTGCTTGGAACGTAGCGGGAGAATTCATGAGGCCAAAGAACATCACCATGGGTTCAAAGAGGCCACGATTAGTCTTGAATGCAGCTTTCCATTCATCGCCCTCCTTGATACGGACATTGTTGTATCCCCAACGGACGTCCATCTTGGAGAACACCTTGGCGCCTTTGAGCTTGTCAACCAACTCGGGGATAAGTGACAAAGGATACTCGTTCTTGATAGTGCCTTTGCTAAGGGCCCGGTAATCCTGTATGGGGCGTAGTTTTCCATCCTTCTTTTTAACGAAGAAGAAGGGACTCGCCATGGGGGACTTAGAAGGGCGGATGTAGCCTTTCTTGACATGGTCATCAAGGAATGTGTCAAGTTCTTGCTGTTCTGAGGGCAACATCGGGTAGACTTTGCAAGACTTTGGTTCGAAGCCATCCTTAAGATCAATGGCATGATTCCAAGGGCATCGTTCTGGGAGATGTTGAGAGGTTTCTTCGTCAAAGACGGGTTTGAAGTCCCAGTACTGAGGTGGGATCATGTCGTTGAAGGATTTCTCCTGTCCCTGGGTTGCTACGCATTCCGCAAGCTCTTGAGCATTGGTGAAGGAGTGGCATATGCAGATGGTCTCCTGGTAGGCCTCATCTTCATTGGGCAGAGCGGGAGGTTCTATGTCCAGAATGATGCCAGCAAGGCAGAGGCCTTCCTCGACCCAAGAGTGGTCAACAACAGGGTGGTCATCGTCGTCCTCAGTGAATAGCTGCTTAGGAATAGCAGGTAGACAAATTTGGCATAGACGGACACCTTGCACCCGACGAGCAGGTACCACATACTTCGGAATGGGTGCAGGGACAAAAGGGACCTGTGGGAGTGGACAAGGTGAGGGACAAGGTGATGTAATGGCTGGGGTCACAGTATTGACTGCATCAGAAAAAACCTGGGGTGTTAATTGGGCCCCAATTGCCACCAATATGTGGCAATTGCCACCAGTTGGGACAAATTGCATCCCAAGTGTGGTTATTGTGGCAATTGGTTAACACTAGTATTTTTTTGGAACAGTTATTGGATCACAAATAAAGCTCAATTATCTCCCAGTAACCTATCATATTATGATGATTTAACCATGCTACTACCTCTACCTGGATAGTCCAGTCTGGGGTAATTTTGTGGCAATTGCCACACATTAACCTGAGAAAAACAAAATTATCAAGCCTATAAAAACTTCCAAAGCATTTCATAGACTCAAAAGTCTTATTCTATCTCAGATCACTCAAACACAAGAAGATAGACATTATTTTATTTTATTTCAAACAAAGGAATAACCCTAACCCTAATAGAGAACATGGCTACACTAAGATATACAAATAACATGATATAATTCTAGAAGACTGGAACAAGACCATACCTAGTACTGAAAAAAGCGAAAATGAACTACTTCAATGTGACACATCATCAGCAAAAAATCAACAACAGTCAACAAGGCACTTACCCAAAGATAAGAAAACCTGAGTAAAAGTCTAACAAAGTCTATTACTATAAGATTTACACATTAGTGCCAAAAGACAATTACAAAGATAATACACTTATGACTAAGAAAAGTGTTGAGAGGGGAGACGATGACGAGAGATGGTAGTGGTTAAGAGGAAAGAGAAGTCGCGCGTCGCGCAAGCCTTATATGGCCAGCGCATTGCGGAGCTCCAAATCCAGCAGCTGGGAATTGCTGGATGACGCGCGGGAGACTAAGTGGCAGACCTCACTAAGTTCCTGCTGCTGTCGAGTATCGTAGGAGACAGTAAATAGAATTGTAGCTCATACAATCAAATTAAATGTATAGGAACAGTCCACTGCCTTTTTTCCGGAATTAAAGAGATTTTACTTGATTTGCAAAGCTCGAATCATTCGAACTCGTGTGCGTTCGGTGGCTGAAGCACCAAAACGCGCATCGAAGTTGGTTTTGCTCCTTACCACCACCACTCCCCCTCACTCCCCTTCCCTTTCCCCCCTCTTTTCTCTCTCGAAGCTGTCAAGCCATCCGCCGGAGGGGGAATAAGATACAGAGGGCATCCCAGGTGTGTAAAAAAACCTTTCTTTTTTTTGCTTTTACTAATGTCGAGAGTATCGCTCGTTCGAGCGATACTCTCGACTTGTTTCTCCCCCCGGCCCTCTCCCTTCGCCCTTGCCTCCGACCACCCACCACGCCGCCATGTCTCCAGCGCCCAGTGCACCGCCTCCAATGACCACGACCACCCCGGTTGGCCAAGACCCGGGACAGGTATGCCAGTGCACGCACGTGCACATGTTGCGCATGCTGCGCACATCGTGCACTGGCTTGCGGCTGCCCGAAGCCTCGGCCATGCCCCCAACACCCCGTCAACATCCGTCGCACCGAGCGTGCACCGCTGATGCCTCGCCAACGCCTCGCGCTTGCGGCCAGCGCCCCACCCACGTCCCTCGTGCCACGCGTACAGCGCCAACGCCCACGCCGTGTCACCACCGCCTACACCGACGCCGCCAATGTGGCTATTGCGCCATGCCAACGCGCCGCGCCAACACCGCGTATGCCCAGCGGTGCCAACGACGCCCCACGTGCCCCATGCGCTGTGCCAACACTGCCAATCACGTGCCAACACGGTGCACGCCCCAGTGCAGACGCGCCGTGCCAAAGACATGCCAATGCGCCATGTCACCGCCGCCCGCGTGCCCCCAATGTGCTGCCCGTGCAGCGCCGACGCGCCCAACACTCTGGTGCCGCTGCCCATGCTGTGCCGACACACCCAATGCCCGAAGCGCCGCACCCAGCGCGCTGCGCCCCAAGCCCCGAACGCCCCGCGCCCTGAACGCCCCGTGCCCCAAGCCCTGAACGCGCCGTGCCCGAACGTGCCGCGCCCCACGTGCCCCATGCCCCATGCCATGCACGCCCGTGCCCCAAGCCCCGAATGTGCCGCGCCGTGCCCAAAGCCCCGGACACCACGCCCCACGCGCCGAATGTGCCGTGCCATGCGCCGTGCCTCAAATGCGCCACGCCGCACCCCAAGCCCCGGACGCTGTGCCCCACACCCCGGATGCTGCGCCCCACGCCCAGTACCGCGCCCCATGTGCCGAATGTGCCACGCCGTGCCTCGTTTCATGCCCAGCACCGTGCCCCAAGCCTTGAACTCGCCACGCCCCACGTGCCCCGTGCCCTATGCCTCGAATGCGCCGTGCCACGCCCGACACCCCAAACGCGCCGTGCCCCACACCCCGAACGCCCCGAGCACGCCGCGCTGACGTGTTCCAATTTGCCGAACACCCGAGTGTGGGCTTCCTGCACTGTGCACGGGCCTGCCTCACATTGCTGTGATATTATAGTAAAAATAGTTGTAGATACTCCTATAAATACAACAAAATTTGAGATCAAAAATTGGAGGCCATGTAATATAACATAGGAAGCATAGCTTCCCTTCTAAGAAAGGACTGTATATTCCATACTGCAAGCTATAGAGGCTATGTATTGCCTAAAATTTCATTCTAAGGAGTCAGAATTTTACCAAGGTTGTCTTCTTGGCCACCTAATTACTGCAGTGGCAAAATTGTAGCAATTGCTGCATTTACCACAGGCTGTGGTAATCATGTAGTTATTGCCACACAGGTTTTTCCTGATGTGAGGCAGGTCGGGAGACCGGCTGTCGTCGCTCGGTACGGGAGGATAAATTCTTGACCAGGGGTTTGTGCAACGTGCAAGAGGGAGGACAGCGGGTCATGTCGACATGTCGAGTAGTCCAATCAATCTCAGGATTGTGCTCTTGCAGCCAATCTGTCCCCAGGATGATGTCATAGTCACCAATATCGACAAGATAGAACTCAGCTGTTTCTTCATGGTAGGACTCGGAGTTTTGTGCATATATGCACACATTCTGTGTTGCTGAGTGGCGTACCCAGCCCATGATGTTTTCGGAGTTGTCCACGTTGCGGACAGGGAATGGATTTGGAAGTTTTTTCAGGGGGAAGCCGTGTTTCTTGGCAAACCTTGGGTGCATGATGATTCCTTCAGCACCACTGTCAAGGAGAGCCTCAGCGTCGATTTGTTTCTTGATCGGTGTTGTGATAATCTTAACTTGGAGCGTGATGGATAGCGTCTGTCGGTTGGGCGTGATAGCGGACATACGCAGGGACAACGGATACAATTGCTCACAGGGATCGGATAGTACAGAGAATCAATTGGATGGATCAAAGAAATGTTTTTTGCCACCACCAGATGACGTTGCTGGGGGGCACCTCAAAAACCCACTACCATGTCCTTCAATACAGCGTGGGCCTCTTCTCTCTCTTCTGCACTCAATGCCTGCAGCTGCACAGATAGATCAGCGATGGACCTGTTGACAGGCGGGACGTCGAGAGCCCCCGATTGGTCTTGTTGAGCTACTCCCGGGGCTGGGCCAGTTTCTAGCGCTCTGACGCTGGGGATGGAGTTGGCAACACAGTCACGAGACATGTGCCCTTTCTGGTGGCACCGGAAGCATGCTCCTTCACGGCAAAGACGCTCCCAGTCTTGCTCAGTGAGGCGAGGAAGTCAGGTCTCTGCAGCAGCCACAGTACGAGGTCGGCTAGCAGAAGTGGATTGAGGGGAGCGATTGCTCACCGGTGGTTTCCCCGTCGAGGGGCGACTTTTTTGGAACCTCGAGCATTCTATAAACGCTGCATTCCTGTCACGCGCTCTTTCCTTCCACTCGGGTAACGTCTTGGGCATGGGGAAGGTGCTCATGCAATCGTTGAGCAGCGCCGAGTTGAGGCCCACCTTGAACCACTGAATGAGGGCCTCGTCGTTGTAACCCGTGTGAGGGGCATGGGTCTCGAACTCCGTGATGTAGTCCACCACTGGTCGGTACCCATTTTGAGGTTATGAAGGGCATCGCGGTTCTCAATGGTGGCGTCGAGAGGAGAGAAGTCGGTGTCGAAGCGGGTGAAAAGGTCGTTGAGGGTCGCGAAGCGGCATACATGACCCGAGTTTTTTAACTTGACGTCGTCGTCATCAAGGATTTCTTTGGCATGCTGCACCGCCCAAGCACCAGCAATAGGCCCCTGGCAGAGGTCTAGGAACAGTGAAACCTTCGCTGAGTCGTCCTTGTATTTCGTGCCATTGGCACGGAGAAACAACCAAATACGGAGTTTGAACTCCTTGGACTTTGAACAATCCCCTTCACATGGGGAGGGCTTCATGCCAATGTTGCCGGTGGACATGTCGATGGGGGGTGCGGGAGCAGGTACTGGGACCGGGTGGATAACCGGTTTGACGTTGATAGGAGGAGCAGTGACGGCGGGTTGAGAGACAGGTGGGACAGGGGCAACGTAGACAGCAGGGGGAGCTAGGGCGGTGGAAATTGCCAGTGGGGCCGAAGGGGTCGTAGATGAGGAGGGTACAGCCGGCGATGGGGCCCGAAGAGTAGCCTGTCCAGTTCGTTGATCTTGTTCAATCTGCGTCAAGACTGACTGAGAAAGAGCAAGTTCTGCGTCGGTGAGGAAGATTTTACTGGCCTGCCAAAACCACTGATCACGATTCTCTGTAAGATTCCTTCTCCACCCAACGATCTGTCGATTGGTGTTGGATCGGTATGCATAGTACTTCTGGGTTGTGTCGTTGTAGGCGATTCCGAGGGGTACTGAGTCCGGTTCAATGTGAGTCGGGGGAGAGTTGACAACGGGTGGAGCTTGGGGTGAGAGCGGTGGTGTAGCAGGGTGGAGACAGTGGTATTCTTCTTCTGCAATGTCAAAATCACTTGATTCTAGGTACGGGTAGTTGTCATGCTCGTTGAAGTACCACTGGTTGGGGTGATCGTCCTGATGACCAAAATGGACCTTGGTGATTCCTTCAAGGGTGTAGACAAAGTAGTCTCCAAGAGATTCAAAGATTCCGAGCAGGAATGGCTCGGAGGTCTGGAAAGAGCGGGGGTCCTGGGAAGCAATGGTGGTTGTCTAAAAGAAGTCCGCCGCAACAGAGCAACGGCTGAGGAGTCGAGGAGTCAAAGTGTCGACGGCGTATGGGGTGCGAAGAAAGGATCTGCCATTCTCTCGCGGGCCCACACAGGATCAGGGGAAGGTTCTGGGGTGAAGAGCCCGTAGGCTTGGAAAGAGAACGGTGTCGAAGGGGAGATGGTGAGCGGGGATCTGTGTCCGGGGCGTCGATGGTGATAGGCAATGTCCGAGGCACAGGCGACGAACGTCTGGGTGTCGACGTGAAAGATGACTCTAATTCGCACGTATAGAGCAATGGAAACAGCACCTGCGTGTGGCTTTCATGATTTCAATCGATACTAAACTCCGTCGGCTTTCCAACCTGCTTTCTCCATGTAGGGTTGGATACAGAGGTGTGCGTCTGTTTCGATGGTGTTTTCAATGGGGAACGGGAGGTGTGGCTGATGATGTGGGTGTCGGGACTGTGTAAAGATGTCGGCGTCGAGGGGTAATTGGATTTGGGAAGATATGATGGGCAGATAAAAAATGGTGAGGCAGGCGTATGAGAGACTGTCCAGGTGTCAAAACTCGGTCGAAGACAGCAGGAGTGCCGCCTAAGTCACTAACCAAACACAAGAGAGATAGAGACGAGAGTGAGGATCAATGGCAGCAGCGCAGTGCCCTGGATAACAGGTACAGTATGGTACAGACAAGATGGACAGTCTAGGGAAACAGGTGAGCTACAGCGAGCCTATAAGTACTGGGAGAACAATGTAGAAAGAACAATGGACACAGGAATGGGTCAGACAATGGGAAAGAAAACAATGGCGACTGAAAGGGGAATAGGGTACAGGGCAAGGATAAAGGTATAGCTGGGTCATGTGATGAGTCGGGCAGGTGATGAGGCAGTGGGACCATGTGACCGATGTGACGCACGTATAGAAGTGAGAAGCGTGGAGAGAAATGGAGCGATTTGTGACAAGTTGCAGGCATTGAGTGCAGAGGAGAGAGAGGAGGCACAAGCGGTGTTGAAGGACATGGTAGCAGGTTTTTGAGGTGCCCCCTAGCGACGTCATCTGATGGTGGCAAAAAACATTTCTTTGATCCATCCAATCGATTCTCTGTACTATCCGACCCCTGTGAGCAATTGTATTCGTTGTCCCTGCGTATGTCTGCCATCATGCCCAACCAACAGACATCATCCATCACGCTCCAAGTCAAGATTATCATGACCCCAATCAAGAAACAAATCGACGCTGAGGCTCTCCTTGACAGTGGTGCTGAAGGAATTATCATGCACCCAGAGTTTGCCAAGAAACACAACTTCCCTCTCAAGAAACTCCCGAACCCATTTCCCGTCCGTAATGTGGACAACTCCGAAAACATCATGGGCTGGGTATGACACTCAGTAACACAGAACGTGCGCATACACGTACAAAACTCAGACTTGTACCATGAAGAAACAGCTGAGTTCTATCTGGTCGACATTGGCAATTATGACATCATCTTGGGAACAGACTGGCTTCAGGAGCACAATCCTGAAATTGATTGGACGGCCCAACACGTTGACATGACATAATGTCTTCCCTCTTGTGTACTACACAAGTCTCCTGTCAAGAAGCTGTCATCTCGCACTGAACGATGACAACCAACTGCTCGACCCTCCTCAGTTAGTACCTCAACCTTGCCTGTTGCTCCACCTTGTCCCTCGTCTCTCCTATCCCTACAGACCCCCTTTGTCCCTGCCCTCATCCCGAAATATATAGTCCCTGCTCGACGAGTACAAGGTGTCCACCTACGCCGAATCTGCCTACCTGCCGTTCCAAAGCAGCTATTCACGGAGGACGATGATAACTACCCTTATGTGGATCACTCTTGGGTTGAGGAAGGCCTCTGCCTCGCTGGCATCATTCCCAACACAGAACCTCCTGCCCCACCCGATGAAGGCGATGCCTACCAGAAAACCATTTGCATATGACACTCCTTCACCAATGCCCAGGAACTTGCTGAACGCATTGCTGCACAAGGAAAGGAGAAATCCTTCAATGACATGATTCCTCCCCAGTACTGAGATTTCAAACCAGTCTTTGATGAGGAAACATCCCAATGCCTCCCAGACCGACGCACATGGGATCACATCATTGATCTCAAAGATGGCTTTGAACCCAAGTCATGCAAGGTCTACCCCATGTCGCCCTCAGAACAGAAGGAACTTGACACATTCCTGGATGACCATGTTAAGAAAGGCTATATTCGTCCATCCAAGTCTCCCATGGCAAGTCCTTTCTTCTTCATTAAAAAGAAGGATGGAAAGCTTCACCCTGTACAGGACTACTGTGCTCTCCACAAAGGCACTATCAAGAACGAGTACCCCTTCATCAGGAAAAACCTCTGCTGTTAATTACCTGCCAATTGGTGCCAATTGCCACCAATTGCCACCAAGTGGTGCCAATTAACTCCTACTCGTAGTTACTGTGGCAATTGAGGAACCCCACTTGGAACATTGAAGCCATTTTAAGTAACAATTGGGCCTCATTTGTCTCATTATAACCTCTCATATAATGATGTATATGTATGCTTCTAGCACAACAGAACAATTATGAATTCTGTTTGAATATCTCTATTTGTAACAATTTTGCAGCAATTAGCACCATTTGCCATCCAATTAGCAGCAACTGCTGCTAAATGGCACAGCATAACCTCAGTCAACTTATTGTCTCATAACTTCTGCAAAATTGAAGGATCACAACACTCTCCAAAATGAAGATATAAACAACATTATATTGACTATCACTATTATATATAATCCCAACTTTACAAAAGAGAGATATACAAGTCCATACAAGGATAAAAGATTTACTAAGACTTATGCTACTTACTACTAAGAAATTTACCAAGACTACAAAAAAAGCAGAATCTCTAGGGGAAATAGCACATTAGTCAACATATATAGAAGGACTAGATGAATAAACATACCACATTGACATAAAAGCAAAGACATACTAGAATCTACAGGCATTAGCAAAGGAAAATAGTGAATGAATATATAAAAGAAGACCTACTTGACGAAGTACAGTTGCCAGCAAAGCAATGCGGAAGGTAGTGGTTGAAGAAAAAGAGAGTTATCGCGTCGTGCGAGGAATAAATAGCTGAGTGTCAAGCGGAGCCACAACATCCGGCAACTGCTGCGCGCCAGAGACGCAGGCTCACAACACGACTTCAACGTGTCAACATGTTCGAACACGTGTGCCCCCTCCTCCCATTTCCTCTGGTTTACTTTCCTGTCTCGTCAATATCTCGTCGTCTCAAAGGTCTAGAAGGGGCGAGTTTCGATGCAGGAGGACATGAGGTGAGTAATAAATTTTTCCCTACTCACTATATCATGCTAATAACGAGAGTAATGCTCGCCTTCGAGCATTGCTCTCGATTTCTTGCCCTTCCTTGCCCATTCACACCCCCGCTTCCTCTCCAATACCCCCGCCGCCTCCATCTACGCGCGCGCTGGTGTGCCTGTCCCATGCATGCATGCACGCACGTCGCGCTTGGGCCCGCAATGGCCGGATGGTTTGCGCACGCCCACCACACCTCTCGCAAGCTCACTACACATCGCACGCAGGCCCGTTGCATCGCACACGGGCTCGCGACAGCCCAGTGTCTTGCGCATGGGCCCCGCACCTCGTCAACGCTACCTGCACCCCGTCCACGTCCAGCCTCGTCTACAACCCCCATGCCTTGTTCTCCCACCCGATGCCTCGCACCATCCATGTGCAGACCCGCTGCGTCGTGCATGGTAAGGCGGCAGCCCGATGCATACAACCACATCAGTGCACACATGCTGCGCGGGTGGCCGCAGACTGCGCTAGCGCACGCAGTTGCGAACGGTCACGCACGCCAACGACTGCGCGTACGGTTGCGACGCATAGGCCGACGCGGGCAGTGCCCCTGTGGGCACATGGCTGCCAACCCGTGACTGCGCACACGGCCGAGGGCGACCCCCACGCCATAAATGCGCCCCGTTCTGCCCTGTACGCATGTGTCTCGCCACGTATGACTCGTGTCACCGCATCACCCCGCACGCATACCTGCACGCGCCACTTGCGCGCGCGCAGCCCCGTACGACCCGCGCAGAGTCGTGGACCATTGCCCGGCTGCCATCACTCCTCCACATGCCGTCTGGTGCCTTCTACGCCTGTCCCGTGCTGTGTGCGCGCCCTTACCCTTCTCACGCCTTCTGTGCCCTCCACTTCATTTCGTACGTATAACCATTAATAGTAGCATAAATGCTTTGTATGTAGTAATAGTAGACGAAATATAAGTTTGACTACCTATAATTGAATTCTAAGGAGTGGGAATCTTATCATGATTGTCTTCTTGGCTTCTGGCTCTGTGGTAAACTCGTGGCAATTACCACCCAATTACCCCAGTAGCAAAAGTGTAGCAATTGCCACACTTGCCACAAGCTGTGGCAATTGTGTGGTTATTACCACAGTGGTTTTTCCTGATGTTGCCACTCATCCCTGAGTTGGTCGACAAGCTCAAGGGCGCCAAGGTGTTTTCCAAGATGGAAGTCCATTGGGGCTACAACAATGTCCATATCAAGGAAGGCGACGAATGGAAAGCTGCCTTCAAGACCAATCGTGGCCTCTTTGAACCCATGGTGATGTTCTTTGGCCTCATGAATTCTCCTGCTACATTCCAAGCAATGATGAATGAGCTTTTCAAGGACCTTATCGACACCGACAAAGTTATCATTTACATGGATGACATTCTCATTTTCACCAAAACCATGGAAGAACACCGTGAACTTGTCCATCGAGTACTCCAAAGACTTCAAGACAATGACCTGTTCCTCAAGCCGGAAAAGTGCTCATTTGAGCAGATCTCTGTTGAGTTCCTTGGCCTTATCGTCTCTCATAACACACTCGCCATGGACCCCATTAAAGTTGCAGGCATCTCTGAGTGGCTGGCCCCTCGTAATGTCAAGGACGTCCAGTCCTTTGTTGGTTTTGGAAACTTCTATCGTCGATTCATACGTGACTTCTCCAAAGTCGCCCGCCCCATGTTTGACCTAACAAAGAAAAATCAACCCTGGATCTGGTCAGAGGACTGCCAATGTTCCTTTGATGGCCTTAAAGCTGCGTTCACGTCGTCTCCTGTTCTCATCATGCCTGACTCAACCAAGGCCTACCTTGTCAAAGTTGATGCTTCCGACTATGCAACAGGTGGGATTTTGTCTCAGAAAAGAGATGACGATCAGTGGCATCTAGTCGCCTACCTCTCCAAGGCCCTCACTGAACCTGAGCGCAACTACGACATCTATAACAAAGAACTTTTGGCTATCATCCGTGCACTGGAAGCTTGGCGCCACTACCTGGAAAGTTCTCCTCATCAAGTGGAGATTTGGACGGAGCACAAGAACCTCGAGTATTTCAAGTTGGCCCAGAAGCTGAGTCATCGTCAAGCTCGATGGGCCCTGTTCCTCACTCACTTTGACTTCATCCTCATTCATAAGCCAGGCATTCATCACTGACCTGACCATAGAGAGGGGGTGACAGAGGACAACTCCATCAGGAACTTTGACAATTTTCTGTTTGACCTGCAAGGCCTGACAGTATCTGATCAGAACTCGTATGAGTTAAATCAGATGCATGAGACAATGTAAGAAAGCAATTAGTGAATATAAGACAACATCAGACCCTATCAGACAAGGTCAGAAAATTTGACCTGAAGATGCTGTCAGAAATGGCTCAGATAGCTCTCAGATTGGTGTAAATTTCAAGTTTGAAACATTCTATTATAGTATATGATTAGAGATAACTGACTTATATACCTTATGATAGGTAGCAACCCTCAAATGTATCAGATGACTCAGATATGACCATTTGAAAAGTGGCTTGAGACTGATCAGATCCTACAGTAGGGTTAAAAACTATCAGACTCATCAGAAAATTGTTAACCTTCCTGATGTCAGACTGTGTCCTACTCGATCCCAAGTTTTTCCAGATCCGTGCTACATGCTTTGCTACAGTTCAATCCATTGGTAATACTAGACGATGAAGGATCTGCGATACCAAGACCCAAGACACCAAAGTTGCACAGGCCCTTGAAACGATCTATGCAAACGGTCTTCGCTCCCTGGCGAAGAACTTACAAGAGTGGAACTATGAAGATGGCATCATCCTCTTCTACAGAAAAGTCTATGTACCAGCCGACAAGGACTTACGATGAGACATTGTCAAAATGCACCACGACACTCCTATGGCTGGTCACCCGGGACGCTACAAGACATACGAACTTGCTAGTCAAGAATATTGGTGGCCTGGTATGTTTGTCTTTGTTTGTGACTACATTGATGGCTGTGCTGTCTGCCAGGCAACCAAGGTTCAGAACTATCGCCCTCACATCGAAACCTTGCCCAATGTTGTACCAACTCGGCCTTTCCAAGACATCACGTCCAACTTCATTGTCAAGCTCCCTGAATGTCAGGGGTATGACTCCATCAATGTCATTGTTGACTGCTTTTCAAAGCATGTATCATTCACTCCTTGCAAAGAAACAATCACCAGTGATGGCACCGTCGACATTATGCTTGACAAGATCTACAGGAACTATGGTCTTTGGGAACACCTCATCTCTGACCGAGGCCCTCAATATGCTGGCAAGGTCATGCGTGGTGTCTTCGACAAACTTGGAATCAAGTCTGCTCTTAGCACAGCGTACCACCCTCAGACTGATGGCGAATCTGAATGCATTAATCAAGAGCTTGAACAGTTCCTTCGCGCATTCTGCAACTACTGGCAGGACGATTGGGTCCATTGGCTACCTTTTGCTGAGTTTTCCCACAATCACTGCATCCATAGCGCCACTAACCGATCCCCATTCAAAATGGTCCTTGGTTATATCCCTGCTGCAATTCCCTCTATCAACCCAGTATCCTCTACCCTGGCAGTCGAAGACCGCTTCCATCACTTGGAAGAAATCTGCACTGAAGTCCAGGCCAGCTTGCAGCTAGCTGCCGATGTCATGAAGCACAACAACCAGGACCACATGCACAAAATGATCCACTTCCAGAAAGGCAATAAGGTTTGGCTTGATAGCAAGAATGTCAAGACCACGCATCCCAAAGCTAAGCTAGCGGCTAAACACTTAGGACCCTTTGAAATCACTGACGTGTTGGGACCAGTCACCTATCGATTGAAGCTGCCCCCAACATGGTGTATCCACCCAGTGTTCCATGCCTCCCTACTCTCGCCCTACAAGGAGATGGAAGCTCATGGCCCCAACTTCCCCGCACCGCCACTTGAACTAGTGGAAGGTGAAGAGGAGTACGAAGTTGAGTCAATCCTCGATGCTCGCCTCACCCGGAACAAATGCGGCATTGAATACCTTGTCAAGTGGCTGGGATACCCTGATTCGAAGAATCAGTGGCTCTCACGTACATCGTTGTCCAATGCTCAAGGTGCACTCACGGCATTCTACACTTGACATCCCAAGGCACCCAAGCCCCCGAACCTTCGCGGGCTCCTTTACCTCGACTCCGTCCATGCCCATCATGCACTCCAGGAGAAAGTGCGTCTTAGAGAGGGGGTGATGTCACGAATCGCTCCATTTCTCTCCACTCTTCTCACTTCTATATGCGCGTCGCATCGGTCACATGCTCCCATTGTCTCATCACCTGTGCATTTCATCACATGACCCGGCTCGTCCCTTATCCATGCCCTATACCCTATTCCCCTTTCAGCTGCTATTGTTCTTGTTCCCATTGTTTGATCCATCCCTGTGCCCATTGTCCTTTTCCCATTGTCCTTCCAGTACTTATAGGCTCGCTGTAGCTTACCTGTTTCCCTAGACTGTCCACTTTGTCTGTACCATACTGTACCTCCAATCCAGGGCACTGCGCTACTTTCTGTCATTCTCACTCTCATCTCTCTTCTCTTGCATTTGGTTGGTGACTTGGGCGGCACTCTTGCTGTCTTCAACCAAGTCTTGACAGGCTGGAAGAGGGATGGAAGGAAGGTTTTGAGCAGGGCAGAGTGCACGGAAGGGCAGAGGGATATGATGACGGCTTTCTCGACAGTGCCAATGCAGTGAGCACACCTCTACATGTTGATGCTGATGTGCAGACGGATAAGGCACCCCATGCTATCTGCATCAACTTCGCTGCACAAACTGAGGCTGTGCTCACAACCTCATGCACATCTTTTTCATGGGCTGACGAAGCCGAGTCCCTCCCCATCCATCTGGCACCTCCATTGCCAGCCCCTTGTGACTTCTCAGTATTGTGCTCATCCTCGAGGTCACCATTTGGTTCATTGCAGCGTCGTGCTCGCCGTTCTCATCGTTCCGATTTCCGACTGCCATGTTCTGCCTTTCCATCAGCTCCGATGATTACCCACTGTCATCTGGCTGGCCTTCGTGCAGGTCGACCATCTGGCATCTTGCAGGTTTCGAGTCTGCCATCTGGTCATCCTGTGCCACCTCTGCCTTTGAGTTGGGATGGTGATCCATGTTTGGTTGAGTTGAGTAGGGTTTTGCAGAGTCTTGGTTGGGTTCATGAGTCTTCAGGTTGAGGCCTTTTCTGAGGGCAACGAGGGCGTCGCCTATGTTTGAGGGGGGGATGATGGAGTAAGGACCAAGGGGGTCCCTACTGCCATAGAGCACGTGATCTGCGAGAGTTTCTGGCTTGCTTAGTCATCAGTTGAGCAGTTAGCAGTCTGCATGTAGTAGCACATCCCACATCCTACCACGATCTCAGGTCTTGCATCATGACCTCTGTGCCCACTCCACCATGTCTTGTATTGCTAGCAAATGCCAATACCAATACACTGGAGTTTGGCATTGTATTGCTTACCTCACATTGCCCACCTCATGATACTGTGCCTGCTAACACCATACCTGCAGACATCTCACATCATCCACCGATGCAAGACAGTGGCCTGAAGAATGGCTGCATCCTATAGCAATCAGATAGACAAATCCTAAGTCATCTGATCATTGTATTACTATTTGTTAGTTGAAAAATGATATAAAATAAATTAGATCAATGTATAATTCTTATTTACACTTTTTTTAGAACTATGATCAGATTTATATCTTATTTATCTGCATTTGGACCTGTATCATTATTTTAAAAGATGTTATTGGCAAGAGTTGAACTAATGACAAAATAGTGGTCACATGCGACAGCGAGCCTGACCAGGGTCACTGTCTCACGTGACTTCTCAAAAATTATGTTTGCATTGAAGAAGTGCATCAGTGCAGCATTTGAAAGTCCATCGACTATTCCATACTGCTTAAAATGATTTTCTTTTTATGTTGTAGGGGCCTCATACTGTATGTTGACTATATCTCTGTCAATTCTTTAGCTATGAGCACAAACTCAAGTGTTTCTAAATTGTGATATGAAGGACTATATGTTTGTGATTTTTGTTGATTTTTTACACTACACAGTATGTGTATATCCTCAGATAATTTGAAGTGTTTCTCCAAGAAGTAAATGATTTTTTCGATTTTTTGTTGCTTATAAATCGCTTATGTAATCCGCAGCGCATGCACTATGACGTCTTCCTGTCCAGCAGGCCGCTGGACAGGAAGACGTCATAGGGCGATGCTGTGGAATATATAAACCTCAAAAAACTCCGGAAATAGTCAAATAGGAGATTTTGTAGTAATTTCAGCATATCTCCTGGCATAGTTGTGCTATTATTGCTCCCCAAATTGCGTTATAATGTCCTCATTATACCTTTCCAATGGTACTAGATACATCATGATGGGATCAGTAGATAAAAAGATATGGCCTCAACAAGTTTCCCCCTATCTCTAACATTGATCCTTCAGTAATCACAATCGCGTTTTCTCAATACGTGTCTGATTGTCTTATGCAGTATATCGTAGGACAGGTATGAATCAACATCTTTTCAACGGTATCTTGAGCGTGCCAATAGCACCAGCCGGTGCGTCGCTAAAATGCGATTACTATCACCTTCTCCTCAAGAGCATCTTCAAAAGTGATTTGCTCATATTTCCATCATTTCTGGACCTATTGTCATAAAACAAACTGTTCTGGGGAAGTCAGATTCACTCTTCTCACATTGTTACATAGCACACCTACTTACCTCTATGCAAACTCCAGTATAAAGGACACTCATCAGTTATTTTAGCAAGTTTGCATTTTTTTCAAGCTTAAATTTCTTATTTATGCTAAGACTGGCATCAATTCATATGTGTATATAGTGGAACAATGATTGAATCTAATATTGAAGACTGATATCTTGAAAATATTCAAGATCACAAGAATGATGAATGACAGACTCGAACCTACAACCTCACTTAAAAGTGTGAGAAATTATTACTCTAAAAGGCATTACATTGGCTAGGTGTCCAACTTTTTGCACTGAAAAGCAGGTTAGAGTAAACGATTCTAAGGAATCGTAATTAGATATTTCAAAATTAGTGAATATGTCAGAAGACTATCAGAAATTTTAGACTATATTAGACTTTGCATAAAGTGTCAGAACTGTTACATCCCTCAGATACAATCAGAAACATCTACATTGCTCAGACACAATCAGACATGTGAGAAATTCCAACATTGATCAGAATTATACATTCAAATTAGACTTAGCAATTTTTGTCAGAAATGAGAACATATCAGTTGTAATCAAATAGCTTACATTTATTCAGACCATTCAGAATATTAAAAAGTATCAGAAATCTAACCTGACTCAGAATCGTTTTGGCACATCTCAGTGATCACAGAGGACAACATTGTTGGATAAACTTCTTACAGTCCAGACTTCATCAGATCAATCAGACTTTATGATAGATGTCAAACTTTCAGACTTCCATGCTACCATCAGATATCAGATGTGGTGTCAGAAAGTTAAGATGTTGCAGACATAATCAGATTTTTTTTTCATTTTTTAGACAAAAGTTAAATATATCAGAAAAAAATCAGATGAGTTGAGATGCTGCTAAGGACTGGTGTCCTATAGTGACCGGGCAAGGCTCAGGCTACATACTAACGGGAGTGCTGACCTGCTCAGGAGGCGAACAACGACTAAGAGAGTTGAGAGCAACTGAGAGGGGAGAAGCACACAGCGAGGGGCTCAAGAGAGCACTGGCAACTGACAGGACAAGTCCTATAGAGTATGCGAAGTGGTTAAGCTGAGTCTTCAGGACTCAGCTCCACTGTATATATACATGAGAGAGGCGCAGCCACAGCCGTATCTAAGGAGATGGTAGTAACTGTGCGGAGCTGCACAAGGCTGTGCCGATAGAGATGAAACAAAGGTGAAACAGATAGGTAGAGTAACACTACCACAATCATGATGGAAACGAAGATAGGATCGAGGCAGCGTGATAGAGTCCATGTATGCATGTAGATATGATAATAAATAAAAAAAGAGGATCACAGCGGGAGACATGGCGAATAGGCCATGGTGGGGATGTCGAATGGAGTAATGTTAAAAACGAAGGAAAATAAAATGTACGGTTTTTAACAAATGCAAATGTCTTCAAGAATCAGCTCTATCACTTGGCTTTTGTTATTACAAAAAAAAAAACAAGGCAAAAGCATTGCTATGGCCTTTTATTTTCACACATTCTACTATTTGATTACAACCAGATGAAGTTTCAAAATTTATACATATATCAGGAACCTTGATTTTGCATCTGGAAAAACCGAAGTTGCTACCATTGGCTACAGTAGCAATCTGTAGTCTACAGTAGCAATCTGTAGTCTACAGTAGCTACCTGTAGATCCTATAGTACCTGTAGTACTCATAGGAACCCCCCTTCTATGGTGGCTTCTGTAGTAACCTGTAGTGAGGATCTTTCTACTGTAGTAACCAAACTTGTTATAGTAGTTCTACAATCTTAAGCATAGACTACTAATGTTAGCAGTTTATTTCACACAATTTTAATAAATCAGATCATTCAATATTCTCATTGTTGTATTAACTACAAAAAAACTAAGTACTCTTATCTATACTATTACAACCCATCTATGTATATAAGGGGGGCATGCAAGGGTGCAGGGTGCAGGCATGTAGATGTGCAGGTGAGCATGTGGGCAGGCAGGCATATAAGTGAGAGAGCAAATAGATGGGTGGGCAGGCAAGCAGACAAGTGGGTGAGCAAGCAAGCAGATGGGTGGGTGAGCAGATGGATGGGCAGGCGAGTGAGCAAATGGGTGAGCAGGCGAGCGAGTAGATGGGTGGGCAGGTGAGCAAGCAGATGGGTAGGTGGAGAAGCATGTGAGTGGGCAGGTAAATGTGCACGTCAGCACTAAAACTTATAAGATACAAACAAGCTTACTTACCTATTACATTCTTGCTGCAGCCTCTTGCACCCAACTGGTTTGAAAAGAAATGAGAAGCCAAAAAAAAAACTTACAATGATATAAGAGAAAAGGAAAGAGAAGAAAGAAAAGGAGTGAGGGAAAAAAGTGAGGAGAGAGTGAGGAGGAGTGGTGAAGACGACGCGCATTGCTGGCAAGTCCTGAGGCCAAACAATGCCAAAGGCAGAAACCAGATTGCCAAATATGGCAATTTGGTTTCTGCCCCCCTGCATAAGTCTGCGTAAGTTACACTACTTAGTATTTACAGATTTTTCTATAATGTCTACAGATGTTAGTTCTGCCTAAACTTATGTTTACCTTGTACTGGCAAAAATAAGATTGCCATGTTTGGCAATTTGTCTTCCTTAGTTGCGTGCGTTGCAGCTGCAAGGGGTATGAGAGAGTGTCTGGGTCCCCCTGACAGATCTCCATTTCTCTTCTACAAACCTCAATTCTTATCCAATTAGCACGTACCTAGTACCGTTCAAACCGTGTAATTTGTCTCTTTCGAACGGTGCCCTATACCATATGATACGTTGAATATTGAAGACGCTATAGCCTGAACACTATAGGTGACCCTTAGTAGATACAAAAAGTGGCATAGTGCTTTGAATACTGCACGCACCATGAGACTGATTGGACCGTCTGAAGGCTCTAATCAATAGCTTTCGGACAAGCCCTCGTATGCCATAATAGGTGCAGAATTCGTCCCACAGTGGCAAAATCTCTGCAAATGGAGGTCAAATATTGTTTGAGGTATATCTCCACAACAATAGAACGCACCGCTGACATTTCAACGGTTCCTGAAAGCGGTTGATCGTAGCTTTCGAATGGTGTCATGCATAACCCGATCTGAGAACTTCTAAAAATCACTCCTTTAAACAAGAATGGGCTGTATCATAGCGAAGAATGGACGTACCGCAAACATTTTTGGCACGTTGGAAAGAGCTCATCAAGAGCTTTCAAACGAGCCATCATGGGCCCTGTTAGCTGCACAACTCGGCCCACCATAACAGAATACAGAATCTCTGAAACTGTCAGCAAAAAAAGGTTTTGAGAATATCTTTACAATGCAGAAACACACCGGCAACATTTTTAGTGTTCCAGAAAGCAGTGATCTGTACTTTTTGAATGCATATACATGCATACAAATTGGTGCACTGCTTAGTGCACAACATCGAAATCTATAATATAAAATAGTCAGTCTAAGCATCAACCACACATACCTTTTGATAACCAAAATCACTGATGTGCTGTTAAACTTCCTAGAAGATGTTAATCAAGATAATTTGAATATTCTCACATTTTTTCTTGACTTGTGCTTTGCTTGCCCTAGGACACAAATGCAGAGTGAGGAGCTGCAAGAGGCACACTACATGTGCATGTGACATGTCACTTGTGGTGACAGTACATGAGTCATCAAAGAAGTCAAACTATATGATAATCACAAGCACAACTTTATTTTTCAGAAACATTCAAGGAATATAATGGATTGAAAACATAGTATAACTACAGGGAGCTACAGAAGGCTACCGTAGAATGAGATAAGCTACAGTATCTGCCGGAGAACACCGGTAGTTACCATCAGCGCTTCTATAGGCACATCAGTGCTTCTGTAGGCACATCACCTGATTGAGCGAAACTCCGGTTTTTCCTGATGTGATATGAAGATCCAGTCAGTTGTACCTTTCAGGCCAAGATAGCAGCTGTAGATACTTTTCAAACTCTAGATTTGAAGCTCAGTTTATCATGCACAGTATATTACCATACTTCATATATGCTACAAAAAGTGCAAGGACAGCACATAGAGGGCACAATGGGCACGAGGCACACAGGACGTGTGTGTCTGTCTGCAGTCATATCTATCTGTGAGGCTATGTATGATACGCGTGCATTGCACATGAGCCATGGAGGCTATGCACAACACTGCCAGAGCTTTCCATGCAAGGGCAGGCCTAGGACTTGAACAGCAGGGCCATGCACGATGCACAGCAATGTGCGATGCTCCGTGTGCAGCAGTAGAGCTACAGTGTAACGGTGGAACCACACAGCACCATGTGCTCAGGCCACACACAAGACTTGGCAGCCGTGCACAGCGATGCAGGCTTGGAGACATTCCTCCAAGCTCTCGCACGAGACGGCAAAGACGTTCGGGGTGGGCAGCGGGTGTGCTGAGGAAGGGTAGGGGCAAGGGGCATGGGAAAGGAGACATGCATGTCCTGAGGTATGAGAGAGGCAGAGTGAATGGGGAGTACTGCCCGTTATGCCCGATAATGGGCAGTACTCCCCAGGTTAGCATAATAAACATGAGGATAAGAGGTTTTTTTGCTCATCTTCAAGTCCTTTTAACCCTCCACCACTTTCGACTTGTTTCTCAAGCTGACAATGAGTCCATGCACATCCGTTCAGGATCGTGCTGGCCACACGCCAGATATGCTGTGAGGGTGCGAAGTTATACACGAGAAGGCGGAGACTTGCAGTGGTCGTGCTAGGCGTGGGACTGCGGGAGAAGCGACATGCAGGGCACGGGGCATGGGGCACAGGAGAGGTGATGGAAGGGTTTGGATTAGAAGAGAGAGTGGGGAGTGCTCTCGCTACTAGCGAGTAGCACTCCTGAGATTAATTTCTAGTTAAAAAACAACAAGAATAGATGTTAACTGTACTTACTTTTGACCCTTCCAACTCCTATCAAATCCTTCCAGTCTTCAACTTGAGGATGAACGATGAGCAAAAGGGGGGAACAAGAAGCATGAGAACGGCATGAGAATGAACTCGTTGGAGCTCATTCTCGCAGTTCACATCTCGATCCGCTGCCAGTGCATCCACGCAGAGCCGAGCGCGACATGCAGAAGATAGGCAACGCGAAAGTCGGCGTGTGCAGGACATGGGGCACGTGAGAGGCAGTGTGTTGAGCACCGGGCACGAAAGAGACGATGGAGGGGGTGTGGGTGTCGAGCCGAATCAGGAAATGGGGACTACTGCTCATTATCGAGCAGTAATTCCCGATTTAGCTCCACAAAAGATAGAGTAATGATTTCTTTACTAACCTCGACACCATTAGATTCCAGCAAGCCCCTACAACTCTCAAAGGATCCTCCGGCCTTCAAATCGATAGAAACAGAGCACATGAGATGTCCACGAGGCCCCCAGACCATGCACATCCAAACAGAGTCGGATACGAAATGGCCAGAGCAGCCATGATATGGTCGAACCATACACGAGACGCGAGGGGCTTGTGCATCTGTGCGGAGCCTTCCGTGAGACAAGAGAGACGTTGAGGAATGAGTTGGGCATGAGGCTGACTGCGTGGGAAAAAGGGTGAGGAACAGGCAGGGCATAGGGCATGAGAGGCAGCATGCGGGACACAGGAAAGGCAATGCAAGGGGATGTGGTAAAAAAAGAACAGGGAGTATGGCTCGTTATTGAGCAATACTCCTCCAATTAGCATGATAGATAATAAGATAGATTATGTTTTCACTCACCTTGGTCTCTACCAAGCTCTTCTGCCTTTCGAATGTCCCTCTAGCCTTGTATCAAGGGAACCCAGAAAATGAGGAGCACTGCTCGATAATAAGCAACACTCCTCGAGTTAGCACAATAAACACGAAGATAAAAGTCCTTTTTACTTGCCTTTGAGCCTTATCAAAACCCTACCACTTCCAAAAAGTATCAAGAAAGCAAAGACAACAGGGAGTGCTGCTCCGTTCCGAGCAGTACTTCCCCAAGTTAGCACGAAAGACAACATAGTAGCGATTTTTTGACTTACCCGTGCATACAGCTAGCTCCTCCAAGCCTTCACTAAACCTTTCCCATGTCCAAACTATCTGTCCACCTTGTATGCACGAGGTCCATGTGGGGCTGTACAGGGTCGTGCGTCGGTGGATCCACGCACACTCATGCACATCTGTACAGTCTTGCGCGCGACAGAGAAGGCATGCGCGGGGTGTGCAAAATATGGGGCAAACTACGTGGGAGGAATAGGGCATGGGAGGCGGCGTGCGGGGCACAGAAAAGGCAATGGAGGGGGGCAGTAGAAAGAGAACGGGGAGTATGGCTTGTTATCGAGCTATACTCCCCCAATTAGCATAAAAAACAATAGAATAGACTCTATTTCACTCACCTTAGTCTGTACTAAGCTTTTCCATCTTTCAAAACATCCCTCTGGCCTTGGTCGAGGGGGGCCAGAAACTGAGGAGCTGCTCGATAACGAGCAGTACTCCGGGAGTTAGCATGATAAACACAAAATAAGAGCCCTATCTACTTACCTTTTGAACCCGTCAGCACCCATCAGGAACCTTACAAACTATCTGCTGTGTCTGACTGTATCTGACTGTATCTGATTGTATCTGATTGCTCTGATAAATTTGAAACCTTATAAGTTATTTCTGATTATTTCTGACAGATTACACCTGTATTAGGTGTCTGACTACCTGATGGATCTGAATGTTGCTACCAGTTGCTCCAGATTTCAGCCAGACACAATCAGATAGTTTGTAGGGTTTCTGATGCCCTATAGCTTTTAAACCGTTCTTCAAGCATTGAAACCAAATTGAA
Organism: Hericium coralloides; assembly: GCA_003675405.1. Taxonomy (NCBI): domain Eukaryota; kingdom Fungi; phylum Basidiomycota; class Agaricomycetes; order Russulales; family Hericiaceae; genus Hericium; species Hericium coralloides. The sequence continues at coordinate 95,374 of QUOP01000126.1, forward strand.
ACTGTTAGAAACGAGGAATAAAATGGGAGGGATGTAATACAAGTACGACTTCAACGTGCAACGCATGTTGTCGGCCCGGTCGGCAATCCCCGACTGGCAATGTCTGGCAATGCACATCGACGTGTCGTTCGACGTTCAACAGTCAACTTATGCTTTCTCTCTCCAATCTCATCCATGTCTCTTCCATGTTTTGTTGTCTATTCCTTGTCCTCCTTTTCGAAGCAAGTGCTGCAGAGATTTGTAAGTGTCTCTAGGGCATCATAGGTAAGTAAATTGTTCATTTTACTTGTTTTCGTGTAGTAACAAAGAGTCTGTTGCTCGTTATGAGCGACAGCTATCTATCTTCCTTCATATTTTATCCTTTGTGCCCCCATCAATGTAAGTCAAATTCGTTGATCTTATCGTTCTCACATACTAATGGATAGAATGCCTTTTGCCACAGCTCCTTCTCCTTTGTCGTCACTCCCTCTCTTCACTCACCTAGCATGCTTGCACGTCCCAGATCATGAAAGAATGCAGTACTAGGGCATTCCGCGAACCTTGCACTTACCACTGCATCAAGAAAAACCAGAGTTTCGCTAAATCAGGTGATGTGCCTACAGAAGCACTGATGTGCCTATAGAAGCGCTGATGTGCCTATAGAAGCGCTGATGGTAACTACCGATGTTCTCTGGCAGATACTGTAGCTCATCTCTATCAGGAAAAACCCCATGTGTTAATTGTCTCCCAATTGGCACCAATTGCCACAACTTGCCACAACTTGAGGCCTTTTGGGCGATAACTGTGGTTATTGTGGCAATTGGAGAACCCCCTCAAATTCTTTGGCAGTAATTGGGTCCCAATTATCTACTTATAACCTATCACATTATGATGTTTATATATGATTTAAGGCATGCTTACAGTTGTTTGAACAATCCTCCTTTAACCAAATTTGTGGCAATTGGCACCAACTGCCATCCAAGTAGCAGTAATTGCCACTAGTCAGAACAAGATAAGCACAGTCTAGTCTATGTTAACTCTGATTACTATTTCATCTAGATATGCTATCCAAGCATCAAAAACATTGAGGAATTCTATGAGCTCAAGAACTGAGAAATCTCAGATTACATAAAGATCAGAAAATCAAAGAAAATTTTCATTCCACAAAGCTTGATACAAAACATAACTACAACTAAACTACAAAAACAACATAACATAGATCTATAGATACAATTAGCAGGTTAGATCAAATATACAAGGACTTACCTAGTACTCATGAAAGTGAAGATAGACTACTACAAAAGTGCCACATCATCAGCATAAGTCAACAGCAATTAAGAGAAACACATACCCAAAGATAACAAGAAGCAAAATTCAAGTCTGCAAGACTACACAATAGTGTCATGAGATGGTTACAAGACAATACAACAATATGACTTACCACTAAGAAAGTTGAGGTAGCCAGGGGAGATGACGAGAGATGGTAGTGGTCAGGAGAAAAGAGGAGTCGCGCATCGCGCGGGCCTTATATGGCCAGCGCATTGCGGAGCTCCAAATCCGGCACCCGGGAATTGCCGGAAGATGCGCAGTGGCAGACTTCACTAAGTTCCTGCTGCTGTCGAGTAATGTAGGATACAGTAAATAGAATGGTGTATCATACAATCGAATTGAATGTATACAAATATATCACTCTCTTTTTTTCGAAATTATAGCGATTTTATTAGATTTAAAAAACTTGAATCATTCGAACCTGCGCGCGTTCGGTGGCTGGAGCACCGAAACACGCGTCGAAGTTCTAAGTCGTCTTTCGCGCTTTACATCTCACTCCCCGTCCCTTCCTCTTTGCTCCCTCTCTTTCCCCAAGCCATCAAACCAAACGCGGAGGGAGGGCTAGGATGCCGAAAGCATCAGGTATGTGAAAAAAGGTTCTATTATGTTTACTCGTACTAATGTCGAGAGTATCGTTCGACGTTCAAGCGATACTCTCGACTTGTTTCTCTGCCCCAGGCATCTCACTTCACCTTTGCCTCCCATCACTGCCCCCGCCACCTCATTCGACCCCACTCCGACCTCGCCACGTCGCCGTCACGTCGCCAGCGCCCTACGCGCCGCCTTCCAGTGACCAGGGCCACCCGGTTGACCACGACCCAGAACGAGCACGCCAGCGCACGCACGCGCACACGCTGCGCACGTCGTGCACGGGCTCGCTGGCTGCCCGAGCCTTGCCGACCCCCCCGCGCCCCGCCAACCGCCAACGCCCCATCAACGCACCCCACGCCTCGCGGATGCCCCCGCGCCTCGCTGACGTCCCCTGCGCCGCGCCAACGCCCTCCGCGCCTTGTCGACGCCCTCCGCGCCTCGTCAACGCCCTCCGCGCCCCACCAACGCCCTCCCGCGTCCCGCCACGCCCTCCGCGCTGCGCTGACGCCCTCCGCGCTGCGCTGACGCCCTCCGCGCTGCGCCGACGCCCCCCGCGTCCTGCCCACCCCCGCGTCCCACCCACGCCCTCCGCGTCCTGCCAACGCCCTCCGCGCTGCGCCGACGCAACCTGCGCCGCACCAACGCAACCCGTGCCTCGTCGACGCCCTCTACGCCTCGTCGACGCCCTCCGCGCCGCGCCAACGCCCTCCGCGTCCCACCAACGCCCTCCGCGTCCCGCAACGCCCCCGCGCCGCGCCGACGCATCTCGTGCTGCGTCAACGTATCCCGTGCGCCACGTCAACGCATCCCGCGCCTCGTCGACGCCCTCCGTGCCCCACCAACGCCCCCAGCGTCCCGCCAACACGTCCCGCGCCACGCAAATGCAACCCGCGCCACGCCAACGCCCTCTGCGCCTCGTCGACGCCCCCCGCATCCTGCCCGCGCCCCCCGCGCCGTGCCCACGCCCCCGCATGCCCTCCGCGCCTCGTCGACGCCCCCCGCGCCATGCCCACGCCCCCGCGCCGCGCCAACGCCCCGTGCGCCGCGCCAACGCCTCCCGCGCCGTGTCCGCGCGCCGCGCCTCGTCGACGCCCGCCGCGTCCCACCAACGCCCGCCGCGTGTGGCAATGCCCCCCGCGCCATGCCGACGCATCCTGCGCTGTGCCGACGCAACCCGCGCTGTGCCGACGCAACCCACGCTGCACCGACGCAACCTGCGCGCTGCGTCTGCCCTCCGCGCCTCGTCGACGCCCCCGTGCCTCACCAACGCCCCCCGCGTCCCGCCAATGCCCCCCGCGCCGTGCCGACGCCCTCCGCACCGCGCCGACGCCCTCCGCGCTGCGCCGACGCAACCCGCGCGCTGCGTCTGCCCTCCGCACCTCGTCGACGCCCCCCGTGCCTCACCAACGCCCCCCGCGTCCCGCCAATGCCCCCCGCGCCGTGCCGACGCCCTCCGCGCCGCGCCGACGCCCTCCGCGCTGCGCCAACGCCTTCCGCGCCCTGCCAACGCCTTCCACGCCCCGCCAACGCCTTCCGCATCCCGCCGACGCCCCCCCCGCCGCGCCAACACCCTCCGCGCCGCGCCACAGCCCCCCGCGCCCCGTGTCCGCCCTCCGCGCCGTGCTGACGCAACCCGAGCCTCATTCCATGCGCTCGACGCTCCGGACCGCTCGTGTGCAGACCTGCTGCGTCACGTACAGTCCCACGGCAGCCCGGCGCTGCATATGACCACAACACACACTGTGCAGACAGGCACGGGTGCTCCTGTCAGTCACATATGGCCACAGATTGTGCACGTGTGTGCATGGCTGCTATCCATACTCTCGAATAGCACAAATATTTTGTACATAGTTTTCATAAACAAATATAAGTTTTTACTACCTATGATTTAATTCTAAGAAGTCAGTAAATCCTATCATGATTGTCTTGTTAGCCTCTCCAGTTATGTGGTAAACCAGTAGCAATTACCACCCAATTACCACAGTGGCAATTGCCACACAATTGCCACACTTGCCACAAACTGTGGCAATTGTGTGGTTATTGCCGCAGTGGGTTTTCCTGATGTCATTCTACGGTAGCCTTCTGTAGCTTCCTGTAGTTATACTATGTTTTCAATTCATTATATTCCTTGAATGTTTCTGAAAAATAAAGTTGTGCTTGTGATTATCATATAGTTTGACTTCTTTGATGACTCATGTACTGTCACCACAAGTGACATGTCACATACACACGTAGTGCACCTCTTGCAGCTCCCCACGCTGCATTTGTGTCCTAAGGCAAGCAAAGCACAAGTCAAGAAAAAATGTGAGCATATTCAAATTATCTTGATTAACATTCTAGGAAGTTTAACAGCACATCAGTGATTTTGGTTATCAAAAGGTATGTGTGGTTGACGCTCAGACTGACTATTTTATATCATAGATTTTGATGTTGTGCACTAAGCAGTGCACCAATTTGTATGCATATACATGCGTTCAAAAGGTACAGATCACCCCTTTCTGGAATCACCGGTGTGTTCTTGCATTGTAAAGATATCCTCAAAACCTTTTTTTGCTGACAGTTTTAGAGATTCTGTATTCTGTTATGGTGGGCCGAGTTTTGCAGCTAACAGGGCCCATGATGGCTCGTCTGAAAGCTCTTGATGAGCTCTTTCCAACGCGCCAAAAACGTTTGCGGTACGTCCATTTTTTGCTACGATACAGCCGTTTTTCGCCCAGAGAGGCGATTTTAAGATCTTCTCAGATCCTGTCATGCATGGTACCGTTCGAAAGCTACGATCAACCGCTTTCAGGAACCGTTGAAACGTTAGTGGTGCGTCCTATTGTCATGGAGATATGCCTCAAACAATATTTGACCTCCATTTGCAGAGATTTTGCCGCTGTCGAACGAGTTCTGCACCTATCATGGCGCCTGAGGGCTTTTACGAAAGCTATTGATGAGGGATTTCAGGCAATCCAATCAGTTCTGTGGTGCATGCAGTATTCAAGGCGCTATGTCACTTTTTGTATCTACTAAAGGTTACCTATAGTGTTCGGGATGTAGTGTCTTCAATATTCAACGTATCACATCGTAGTGGGCGCCGTTCGAAAGCTACAAATCACACAATTCGAACGGTACTAGGTACGTGCTAATTGGATAAGAATTGAGGTTTGTAGAAGAGAAATGGAGATTTGTCCTGGGGACCCGGACACTCTCCCATGCCCCTTGTAGCTGCGACGCATGCAACTAAGGTAGACAGATTGCCAAACATGGCAATCTTATTTTTGCCAGTACAAGGTAAACATAAGTTGATGTAAAACTAATGCTATTAGATGTTTTTAAAAAAACTTGTAAGTAGTATAACTTCAACACGACATATTCTGCAAGGGGGCAGAAACCAGATTGCCATATTTGGCAATCTGGTTTCTGCCTTTGGTGTTGTTTGGCCTCAGGACTTGCCAGCAACGCGCATCATCCTCACCACTCTTCCTTACTCTCTCCTCACTCTCTCTTCCCACTCCATTTCTTTCTTTTCTTTTTTCCTCTTATATTATTGTGAGTCTTTTTTTCTTGGCTTCTCATTTCTTTTCAAGCCAGTTGGGTGCAAGAGGATGCAACAAGAATGTAAAAGGTAAGTAAACTTGTTTGTATCTTATAAGCTTCAGTACTGATGTGTATGCCTACCTGCCTACCCACACGCTTGTCTACCCACCTATCTGCTTGCTTGCCCATCTGCCCACCTGCTCCCTTGCCTGCCCACCTGCTCGCTTGCTTGCCCACCTACCTGCTCGCTTGCTCATCTGCTCACTTGCTTGCCTGCCCATTTATCTGCTCGCTCACTCACCCAATATGCCTGCCTGCCCACATGCTCACCTGCACATCTACATGCCTGCACCCTGCACCCCTGCATGTCCCTCTTATATACATAAATGGGTTGTAATAGTATAGATTAGAGTACTTAGTTTTTTGTAGTTAATACAACAATGAGATATTGAATGTTCTGATTTATTAAAATTGTGTGAAATAAAGTGCTAACATTAGTAGTCTATACTTAAGATTGTAGAACTACTATAACAAGTTTGGTTACTACAGTAGAAAGATCCTCACTACAGGTCACTACAGAATCCACCATAGAAGGGGGGGTTCCTACGAGTACTACAGGTACTATAGGATCTACAGGTAGCTACCATAGACTACAGATTGCTACTGTAGCCAATGGTAGCAACTTTGGTTTTTCCAGATGTGTCGAGCTTGCTTTTGAAGGTGAGTAAGTTGCTATCCGTTTCTATCTTTTGTACTAACTATGAGAGCAACCATCACCCGATCTCCATGCACCTGTCCAGAAACTGTGATAGATGTCAATGCAGGACTCAGCTTTGGGTATACTCTTCCCATCCCCTTCTGCCCTCTGTTACCCAACCGCAGTCTGTAGCCAAACAGCCTTGCGATACTCGCACAGATCCTCGGGTTCATTTTGTCACTCCTGGCCGTGGACTTCATAACCCTACACACATTCTTGCTCGTCTCTGATGATGCAAGCCCGCTCACGAAGTCTAACCCAACTTTGTGCATCCTCAAGCTCATTGGCTTCAGCATTCGTGCTATCTCGCATGGTGCATTTCATTGCATGCTTGTTGATACAACCACTGCGCTGGAGACATCTCATCTCTGTTGAGCAGTGTGTGTGTGTGATATCACAGTGTGCTTCAAGACCAGTATAGCAGCCATTGCGAGGTTTGTTGGCGGGATGTGACAGCTCAATGAATAATGAAATCTCATTCATGTCTTCCATACTAACAGATTGCTTGTCAGCTATCAACTTACCTGTGAGCACTTAAGGTGTAGTATGCTTTTGGTTGTGATATTTTGTATGTATAGCATGACTTCTGTCTGTTTATCAATTTGGACCCCTTAAATCTGAGATTTTGAAATATGTCTGAATATCAATGCAATGGTTCTGATAATCAACTGAGTTCCTTTGCTTGAATTTTGATTGACTGATTTAAGTCTGATGTGAGATGTTATGTGTCTGGATGAGCTCTGATGGATCTAATGTTGTCTGACCATTTTTTTAAACTATCTAATTTTTATCTGGTAAGATGTCTGATTGATCTGATACACTTTTACCAGGTTGAATGTCAATTCAGGCTCTGATTCTGATAACTTTTAGACATCAGAATAAAGTTTGGTTACTTTTTATATTCTCTGATAATCTTTGATAATCTCTGATGATATCAGAAAATTTCTGACAATGTCAGACAATGTTTGAAGTTTTCAGATATTTTCTGACACTACCAGACAATATTTGATCTTATCAGATATTTTCTGACACTACCAGACAATATCTGATTCTATCAGATATTTTCTATTTTCTGATGCTGTCAGACAACATTTGATCCTATCAGTCATTTTTTGATGCTGCTAGATGTTTTCTAACACTGCCAGAAATTTTCTGATGCTGTCAGACAATGTCTGATAGTATCAGACATTGTCTGTAGTCATCAGACTTTTTTCTGATATCAGACAATTTTTTTCTGAAGTGGTCTGAAGTGGTCTGAAGTGGTCTGAAAATTAAGGACCTACATGATTTGTCTGATTGTCTGATGGTAACAATCAGACAAAATCAGACAAAATCAGACCATTTACAGACCATTTACAGACCAATCAGAAAAGTTGAGGGTTACTGATGAGTATGTATATCTGTTTGCTGTGTATCATTTGAGTGGCTGTATTGTTTGGTAAGCAGTAAATTGTCTTTAAGACTGGCTTTCTGATAGATTTGGACGCATTTGAGAACAAGTGAATCTTAGCTGAGGTTCAAGCATTCTAGGAGAAAAATGCAGAAACAATTCGCATTCTGCGAGTTTTGCACCGATCCTGATGCATGAGGTACCGTCAAAAAGTTATAAATAAGTAGATTCTGATGCACTTTAGAACGAGTAAATCGGTTGAGAATTGATTAAATTAGCTCAGATTTAAACTTTTTAGGGGAGAAAACAAAGAAACACTTCGCATTCTGCGAGTTCTTAACCGATTGAGACGTGTGAGGTACAGCTAAAAAGCTACGAATGTGTAGATTTAGACGCATTTGAGAACGAGTAAATTAGTGGAGTATTGACTGAGTTCGCTTGGTTTCAAGTATTATAGGGGGAAAATACTAGAATTCATTGCACTATGTGAGTTCTGTGAGGATCATGATGCAAAAAATACTGCTAGAAAGCAATAAATGAGTAGATTTAGATGCAGTTAAGAACAGGTGAATTGGTTGAGAACTGATCAAGTTACATTAAATCAAATGTAAATAAAAGTCCGGCCAGAGCTGGAGTTGAACCTGCAAACAAGCCAACTGCCAAATAGGGGTAGTGTCCGATAGCATGTCATTTCTGATAGGAAAACCCAGTATAGAGTAAATGATTCTAAGAAATCATAACCACTCCCTGCATTCCCCTTCCTCTTCCCTCTTCCTCTCTCTTCCAAAGTCATCAAAGCGAACGCCGGAGGGGGCAAGGATGCTGAGGGCATTATAAGTACATCAAAAACACTTTCTTTTTGTTTGCTTGTACTAACATCAAGAGTATCGCTCGAACGAGTGATACTCTTGACTTGTTTCTCTCTCTAGGCCTCTTTTTTTGCCCTTGCCTCCCACCACCATCCCCGCTACCTCACTCGATCCCACTCTGACCTTGTCTCCCCATTACCCTGTCGCTAGCATCTTATGTGCCCCCTCCAGTGACCAGAGCCACCCCAGTTGACCACGACCTGAGACGAGCATGCCAGCACACACATGTGCATATACTGTGCACATCGTGCATGGCTGCTTGAGGCCTCACTCACATCCCCCGTGCTCTGCCAATGCAACTGGCATCTCATGTATGCTGCCAACATGCTGCCTATGCCCTGCCAATGCTGCCAACACCCTCCTGGTGCCTTGTGCATGCCCCTCATGTCTTGCGCAGGCTGCTAGCACCTCGTGCACACTGCCAACACCTTGCATATGCCCTGCCAATGTGCCTCATGCCCCGCACAGGCCGCCAGCAGACCACATGCGACCCCTGCACCTCTTGCACCCTGCTTGCACTTCTTGCACCCCATCTGTGCCTCTTGTACCCAACTCATGCCTCTCGCACCTCGCCCGCACCCCAGGCATGCCCCTAGTGCCCCGCCATGCACCTCGTGCATGCTACCATGCCGATGCTGTGCCCAACATGCCACACCGCCCCAGCGCTGCAGCACGTGCCCCATACACTGTGCCCACGCTGACACCAGTGCATCGACAATACACACAATGCGCTGCGCCAATGAGGCGCTATGCCATGCCAGCACTGCCATGCCGCTGCACTGACATGTCCAACGTGCAGCACTGCATGCTGTGCCAATGTGCCCAACGTGCTGCACCACCCCAGCGCTGAGGTCCATGCCCCATACACATCTGCTAACACCACCTATAGTGCCACTGCTGGTGCGTTGGCAAGGCGCACAACACACCATGCCAATGACATGCTATGCTGTGCCAGTGCTGCTGCGCTGGCACGTCCAATGCACTACACTGCACTGCCCCAGCACTGCCGCCCCAATGTGCCCAATGTATCGTGCTACCCCAATGTCATGGCACACCCCATACACACCTGCCAACACTGCCCATGGTGCCACTGGCATCACCAGTGTATCGATGAGGCGCACAACGCGCCACGCTAATGACATGCTATGCTGCACCAGTGCCAACATGTCCAATGCACCACACCGCACTACCCTAGCACTATGCTGCATGCCCCGTACATGCTGCCAACACAGCCAACGCTGCCAGCATCGCGCCGATGTGTTGAACATGCTGCTCTAGTGCCATGCCAATGATGCGCTAGCTGCATCAAATATGCTACACCACCCGAGCATGGGCTCCCTGCATTGTGCACAGGCCTGCCTTGGCTTGTTCATTGACTTTGTTGTTTATGATGAAGTATCAAAGTATTTGTAGATACTGCCATAAATATAACAAATTTGATATAAAAAATTGGAGGTCTATCTGATGTACCATAGGAAGTATAGGAAGCATAGCTTTCCTTCTAAGTTAGATAGGACTATGTATCCTATACTGCCAGTTATAGAGGCTATGTATCTCACACTGCTATAGAAGCTATGATAGCTCTCATAGCTCTACATAGGGTGATAGTCAAACTTTATAGCTTCCATAGCTCACTAATAGCCATCATAGCTTTGGCCCTCTGCTATGTAAATTTTAATTTTTTCAGATAATCTGGGGATGCACATCATCTACAAAGTACCCCATATTACCTGCAAATACTCTGTAATGTCCCATCGACCAAACTCTGTGCTTGTCTTGTATTGTTGTGCCTGCTTCACATTGCTGTGCCTGCCAGCATTGTACCTCCATCATCTTGCCTTGTCTGCAAAGGCCTTTTGCTGCCTGAGAATGCCTCATGGTGTCTACCAATGTGTCCTACTGATCTCTGACACATTACATTGCCTGCCATTGTCTCATGCTTCCAACCACACAGTGCCTGCACCCTGCCTTTCACACTTGGTGCCTGCTTATATGCTTGCACATTGTGCAGCTCCTGTGCCTCATCTCTCCCATGCATCTTCATGTTACACCCATGTCAAGCCTGCATCAGACACCTATGCCATATCTGCACTGCACATCTATGCCATGTCCACACTGCATATTGCCAATATGCCCATATACTGCACTGTGCGCTGCACACCTGACATGCTTATATGCCCATCCACTATGCTGCACCTGTGCCATATTGCTCTCTATGCACCATGCACCATGCACTATGTACACCGTGTCATGTTTGTGCCACACATTGCATTGCCTGTGCTATGCACTACACTGGTAGGACGAAGAGTCATGCTCAGATTTAGGCATAATTCTACTTTGTGCTACTCTACTAGGAGCATATCAGAGCCATTTAATCTAAAGTTTTTGAGTGTAAAAGTTAATTATACATGTAATATGTCAATATACATTTGAAATTTTAGCTATCAAGTATTAAACACATTTATTATAAACTAAAACATAAGAAAAAATAAAATGGCTAGAGGTGGAATATTCATGAATTGCTTTTATTTGATATTCTTCATCAAGTGATTAAAGGCACATCTAAAGATCATTTGCTTTACTGGGTTGGAAGTTATCTTGAGAACCAACATGGCCCAAATAAAGTAGCCAAAACTATGGCAGACACTGATCGGAGAATTGCTGCTGCCTCGTCATTTCTTGGCTTGCACAAATTTTCTGATGGCCGTAGATATACGCAATAGACTGGTGATGATTCTAAGGCACTGATGAAAGTTTGGTTGCCTGCAATTGAAGGCCATGTCCCTCCACAGATGGTTCGCCACCATTTTAGCTTTTTTGGAATTTTGCTATATTGTCAGAAGATCTGTTATTGATGAAGACAGCTTGGCTGAATTGGATGCTGCACTAAAAAAGTTTCATAAGAAGCATGTAATATTTAAAAAAGCTGGTGTCACTCCAAAAAAAATATCATTGCCTTGACAGCACTCTTTGAAGCATTATCATCACTTGATTGAAGAGTTTGCATTACCAAATGGGCTTTGCACTTCTATTACTAAAGCCAAACATATTAAAGTAGTACAAGAGCCATGATGATGGTCTAGCAGATTTAATGCACTTGGACAAATGCTTCTTACAAATCAAAGACTTGATAAGCTTGCAGTATGTCGTGTTGATTTTGAAGAAACACGACTTAGAGAGACGTTAGTCTATACTTAGTCTGTGATGTGAAAGACTATATTGCAGTACCTTAGAGAGACGTTAGTCTATACTACAAGGAGAGTCAGTAAAGAGAAGTAACTCTAAATATGCAAAGTAAGGCTTACCTCAGTCTGTGATGTGAAAGACTGAGATATCTGAGCGAAGAATAGAGCCCTTATATACTAGTGGGGGCTCTGCATATCAACCAATCAGAAATTGTACAGTAATCGTACAGCATAGCATAGCATATTGCATCATCTCATGGGAACAGCATCAGTAAGCACTAAAGATAACAAGGCTGTGTCGGAGCATATGGCAAACCTGTACAGTAAGGCTATGTAAGGCTATGTGATCGTTCCATGTGATTCTACAATCAAAGAGTCCAGATCGTTCTAGATCTTACCATAATGTTGTCATCTGAGACTAGCGTCATCACTACATTTCAACACTCCCACTTGATGGGCTAGTCGAACCATGACTCTCACTAATCCCTATGACGGATCAGACCCATACTCCCACTGAACCGAGTAAGCAAATCATGTGGCAAAGACTTAATCAATGCATCAGAGATGTTATCAGCTGATGAGGTTGGTACTATGTGAACGAGCCCCTTCTCTACAGCTTCCCAGATGAAGTGGTATTTAATCTCCACATGCTTCATGTTTCTCCCGACCATTGGATTGCCTGCAGTAAGAATTGCAGCACGGTTATCACAACGCATGTCAATGAAAGTGGGGTCCGGTAGTCCGAGTTCTAGGTGCAAGTTATAGTACCACTGCAACTGCTTGGCAGCTTTCGCCATTGCTATGTACTCTGCCTCTGTTGTGGATTGTGCAGAACTAGTCTGCTTCCTAGACATCCAGGAGATAGCGCCACCACTCAGGTTGAATACAAATGCTGAGATAGAGTGACGGTCATCTCGATTCTCAGCAAAGTCAGAGTCCGTGTAGCAAAGCAGTTGAGCTTCCTCTGCAAAGCCATCATAAAGTATCAAGGGTTCCCCTAATGTACCTTAAGACGTACTTGCCCATATTCAGATGCTTCTCAGTGGGATTTGTACTGTACTGTACCAAGCGAGTGACAGCATATGCAACATCCAGACGAGTGCCAATGGCGAAGTACATCATACTGCCAATGAACAACTGGTAATAAGTCCAGAGTGCATTATCCACTTCCCCAGTGGACGCTATCAACATGCAGCTAGCAGGCAAAAGGGTATGGGCAGGGTTCATCTCATCCATTCCAAATCATTCAAGGACCTCTTCCAGATATGTTTTCTGGTCGATTGATAATGTCCTTTTGTGCCTATCTCTCGTGATATGCATGCCAAGAAAGTCTTTCAACTCTCCCAAGTCTGACATCTTGTACCGAGTCTTGAGCAAGGTTTTAATATGGTTGATCTCTGGAAGCAAATTGCTAATGATCGCCATGTCATCGACATACAAGACCAGAATGGTCACTATATTCCCCTCCTGTCGACGATAGACATATATACTGGTGTCCGAATAGGTCCTGGTAAATCCAATTTCCTTCAAGAGAGCATCGATTTGAATGTTCCAAACTCTGGATGCCTGCTTTAAGCCATAGATAGCTTTTAGCAATCAAGTCACCTTGTCCTCCATTTCTGGGGTCACGAAACCTTCTGGTTGCTCCATGAAGATCTCTTCATCCAGCTCGCCATGTAAGAATGCCGACTTGACATCCATGCCATGTATTTCCCAATCTTCTCGTGCAGCCAACGCAAGAAAGAAACGTATAGTTTCGAAGCGGGCGACTGGACTGAAAGTTTCCGTGTAATCTACCCCATGAACCTGTGTAAACCCTTTGGCTACAAGACGTGCACGATAAACGCCATTGGTCTTAGCCTTGAAAACCCAACGATTCTTTACGATCTTCCTACCACGAGGTCGATCTACTAACTCCCATGTACCAAGCTTGTGAAGCTGGTCCATTTCATACTGACATGCTTCACGCCATTTTGCCGAATCTGATGAAGCCATTGCCTCTGAATAATCACGGGGATCTCGAGTAACACCCATTTCCAGCAGTACATTGAGATTAGGAGGGTGAAAGTCCAACTGTCGCGCCATGCCCTGGGTCGGGGGCACAGGACTGGCTGGACGATTCTCCGTCTCTGGTACATGCCTACGAAGGTCCAACCTCTGGATCTGAGTAGCAGTTAAGCCACTATACTGATCTCCGAGCCGGGGAGCCCGTTGACCAGCATTCACACGCCGTGGACGTGCTGGCGGTGTGACAGGATCAGCTACAGGAGGAGACTGTTCAATTGTAGGTGGTATGCGTGCTAGGGCATTTTCATCAACTCGTTGAGTATTAGGGCGAGGCGGTGGTGTGTGAGGTGGCTGTGGCTTGCGTGGTGTAGTAGGTGGAGTAGTATCAGGTGTAACCTTAGAATCGTCATCCTTCTTAGGGACTGGGGGCTGAGGATCATCATCCTCATCATCTTCAGCTGCGTCAACTGAAGCGGGTACAGGCCTCCGTGGTGGAGTTAAGTCCTCATCATTGAATAAATCAGAGAGACTCAGGTTGGGTAAAGGAGGAGTAGGAGCGCTGGGGGGGCACTTTTTGGGTTGCTCATGAAAGAAAGGAAATCTCATCAAATCTTGCTTTGCCAGACAAGACAATGGACCAGGTTGTAGAGTTCCAGAAACGGTAACCTTTAGAACCATCCTCATAACCCACAAACATCATTTCCTTGGAGTTAGGCTCCAACTTGTGAAGATGCTCCTTCTGAATGTGTACGTAGGCTTTACAGCCAAAAACGCGGAAGTACGAGATATCAGGAATGTGACCAGCATTCCAAATCTCCATCGGCGTCTTCCATTTTAGCATGCAAGTAGGAGTGCGGTTGTATATGTGGACTGCTGTATCAACAGCTAGCTGCCAGAAATCGAGAAACAAGCCTGCATGATGTAACATAGACAGGGCTTTTTTCATAAAGGTACGGTTCCAGCACTCTACACGTCCATTCTGCTGAGGTGTATATGGCATGGTTTTATAATGCGTGATACCCAATTCTTTGAAGCGCTTATCCAGGATTGTGTTCATGTATTCCCCTCCTCGGTCAGAGTGAAAGATCAACAGCTTTTGGCTAGTCTCCTTCTCAGCTCTGGCCAAATATGACTCGAAAGCCTGAGTAAAATCAGACTTCCGTTTGAGGAACATGACGACTCCTCTACTGCTGAAGTCATCGAGGAATGTAGCAACATATGAAAATCCTTAGATAGACTGAATGCGCATCGGTCCAACTAGGTCAAAATGAACCTTCCCTAGCAACCGTGTAGCATGCTTCTCTGAAGTAGGGTATGTCTGGTGAGTGCTCTTGCCAAGCTCACATCCATGACAGGGCGTGGTAGCCTCTGTGGATTGGTCAATCACAATGCCTTTCACGACTCCAGGAATGAGTCGCTTCAGAGCACCATATGACATATGAGCAAAGCATGCATGAGCAGTGTTTACCGAGACTGCATCCTTAACTGCCGTATTAACTGTAGGGGTAGGCTCAATTAGCAGCCAGTGAAAACTGTCTAACTTTTTTGCCAATCCTGTAGGTAATGCCATGTTCTGACCAGGTTCAGAACCTGTGTCGTTTCCAAGTCAAACAGCAGTGTCAACATGGCACCAAGTCCGTCACTAGAGCAGCGATGCTGCTAGTGGTCTCGAAGAGTACGACGCTAAGGCCCGTCCTTTAGCGAAGAGAGATAGAGGATGATTGAGGAGGTAGAGGAGTGCAGATGAGAGGGGCAAATCAAGCGACTATATTGCAAGTTGAGATACAAGGTATACAAGAGGATACACTTAGTGTTACAGGTCCATTTACATGGGGTTTATATATGTGTAGGTACGGTAGGATATCCTTTATGAAAGTGGCAGTTGGATATCCTGGTAGAAAGCCTTCTGGATATCCAACTGGAGATCCATCGAGTAAGAGGCACTGGATATCCTAAATGGAGTCTTAGGTAAGCAGTCAATGGAGGAAGCGATGACAGTAAGTAATAGATTGATGGATCGATAGATGGTTGGAGGGCATCATCGCAGAAGAAAAGAAATGATAAGTCCTTGTGAAAGAGAAAAGAAAATACAGTCATAACATCACCCTTCGTCCAGGTGTCAAGTCGTCCCGACTTCTCTGCACCCAAAACATCCTGTCACAAGAATCTTTCATGCAAACTGTGAAGCAGTGATTGCAGGGCCTCCCTTCTTTCCCTTTGCAATGCCGTTGGGTGGCATAGCATCGCGAACAGGAATGGCGCCGTCTGCCGATGGTGGTCTCAGTGGTGAGTCATAGGTTTAGGAAGTCTATCTTGTCACAGGTGTCATGCTGCTTGGCACCCTGGCAGGCTTCATACGGTGGCAGACCGAAGCAATTCCGGTAAGCCTGTGCGCAGTTGGTGCACCTGATGAGTACTCCCTTCTCCTTCCATGCCGTGTTGGTCCGTCGAAGTTTCTCTCCTGAGGGCGCTATTACCCATTGGAGTCATCGGAGGTGGGATTGGAACACGTCGCAGTAGATGTCACGGGCGTCGTGTCAGTTACTGATGGAGACTCGTTTGCAAATGGATTCAGGAAAGAGGGGGTGAGGGATACGTTCTCGAGGTCGCGGGGGTCCATTGATGTGGGGAGTATCGGCGGCGAGGTTGTGGTGGGCAGTGTCGACGGGTCCAGGGTTGAGTACGGCCCATTGAAGGGGTTGAGGATGAACAAAGTGTCCACTGCCATCAGGTCGAATGGGGTTGGGCTGCAAAGCAGGTCGTCCGGCGGCATACCAGGCGACCAGCTCTTCATTGCAGTGTCCAATATCTTGCACGACCCAATCGATGTCATTGAATCCCATGATGGATTGATCCAGGTGATCTCTGAGATACTCGAGGTGCTGCCAAACACCGCATCCTTGAATGGTTCGAAAGGACTGCTGTTGCTGATTGAGCACTTCCTGGGCTCGACGGTTCACCTGTTCAAGCACGTCTGCCATGTCCTGAGCGCTTCAATTCAATGCCTCGCGCTCCTCTTGATTCTCGAGATGTGTGCGCCAGGCTTCGATCACCGTGTTGGCCTTTGCTGTGGCCTCGTCAGAGTATCTATTCAGCGAGTAGATGGTATTGTGCATGTAGTTTTCGATGGCTCCTTGGTATTCCGGTCGCCCTAGAAGAAGCAGGTGTCGTACGAAAAGGAGATCATTGATTGTGTTGAACTCGACATTGACGGGGTTCAGAATGACTGTATCGTAATTTCGAATGAGGAGGGGGTGCGACTGGTAGTACTCCATGCGGTCTCGGTCCTGCGACGTTGGAAGGCGCCCGCCGTTGCTTCATTCAACAACACATCAAGCATGCTGATGCCATAGGGCGGCAGTGTACTGGGGTCATTCTGGGAATGGAGATACGTATTCCTGCTGTCCTTCCGATCCGTCGACAGGCTTTCAAGAGTTCTCGTCGTGGGCGAAGATACGTTGGACAAGCATGAGCACCTCTCCAATCTCGATGGACGAGACGTTCTGGGGTTCTTGTTGTGCGATCTGTTGGAACCAGTCGACGACCTTCTAGCGGTCTGTGATGCTGGGGTCATTGTTGTCGATGATGCGTTGGACTGTTGAAATGCTTGTCTCCTTGGGGTCGGGCTCCGGTGTGGCAGTTATGAGTTCCGTGGTGAGTTCCTGCCACGTCTGGTGTCTCTGGGGCCATTGGCCAACATCCCCCCACTTGATCCATTGGTTGTCGCTGGCCTGTTGCCCTGCCTCCGTGTTGTCGGTGCTGATCGCCTGCCATCCTGTCCCAGTACTGGCCCAGGCCTCGGCGTTGGCCTGACTGGCAGCTGAGTGAAAGCTACCTGCCTCATCGTCCTTGTCGTTGTCCGTGGTGTCGTCCTCATGCTCAGAGGAGGAATGATCGGTGTTACCCTCGGCGTCATCATCCGTGGTGTCGTCCTCGTCGTCTCTGTCTGTGGACTGGTCATTGGCGATGGTAGGTGAGGCATCGAGCAATGGCATGGTCTCGTCGATGGGCATGGCCTCAGATTGTACAGATATGGAGTGATACTATTCGGGCTGGGGGCAGTAGGCGGTGGAGATACGTAAGTAGGGGTGGGATTTGTTGTTGGCATTTTCATTGTAGGAGTCGATGTCGCTGTCGGTGAAGTCAGTCTGCATAGCCTGAGAAGCAGGAAAAGAAGGGCAAGGCATATTGCGATGAGAATGATACTGATTGTGATGACTAGAATGAGAAGAGCTGCTGGTGCGGTGAAGGACATTCGCTGTTGGGGTCAAAAGGTGAAAAGTTACCCCTCCTTTTATACTCGACGTCTGTGTCGTGTGGCTATGCTAGAAGTGCCGTTTGGAGGCCGGATGGTCGTGCCTTTTGCGGTTTGGATATCCTGGCCGTGCGTGGAGCGACGCAGGGCTGTTGTGCCATTAGCTGCCAGATTTGATATTCGTGGATTTCTTCCGTCGGAGGGAATCCCAGTGGCAGTGGAATGTGGCTGGAGGGCTTGAGGGTGCCGTTTATGGAAGTCTGCGATAGCGGCATCAGCCCTTCCTTGTACATTGCCCATGGGCTCTCAGGTATCATCGGCATCCGAATAGCCCTTCCAGTGGACGAGGTATTGTAGCTGATTGCAGTAGCGGCGTGAGTCCACAATTTTGTCAACCTCCCATTGTTCTTCGTTATTGACGAGATCCGATAATGGTGGCAGCAGAGTTGGTCCATTGGCTTCCATGGTGCGATAAGGCGAGAGATATGATGCGTAGAACACCGGGTGAATCTTCCAGGTCAGAGGTAGTGCAAGCGCGAAGGTGACAGGTCCAAGGACTGAGGTGACCTTGAACAGACCATACCATTTAGGAGCCAGTTTGCTCGCAGGATGCAAAGTTCGAGATTTGTTGCATCGAGCCAAACCTTATCATTCTCCCTATAGTGAGGTGGTGCGTTCATGATCCGGTCCGCCATGTGTTGCGCCGCGAGATAGTGTGATGCTTGGAGGTCCTTGCACAACCATTCGAGGTTGTCGAGACGATGAGTCACTCCGGGGGTATCAGCTACTGCAGATGGAGCAATATGGGCACGTGGCGTATAGCCCATAAGAGCCTGAAATGGGGTGGTCTTCAACGATGCTTGGAGCATTACATTGTGAGAGAACTCTGCAAGTAGTAGCAGGCGTGCCCAATTGTCCTGGCAGTGGTTGCAGAATATGCGGAGGTACTGTTCAACTTCTTGGTTCAGCCGTTCCGTCTGTCTACCTGCCTGTGGATGGTATGCGGTCGTCTTGGCCTGAGATATTCTGAGTTGTAGGCAGAGCATTGCGAACCACTTGGAGGTGAATTGTGTGCCATGGTCAGAGATAAGTTTCGTGGACAGGCCAAAATGTCGGAAGACATTAGCTTTATAGAGCATGGAGAAGTCATTGGCATGGCTTCTCAGCAAGGAACTAGGACTGCGGCTTTGGTGACATCATAGTCGATGAAGACTGTGATGGAGTCGAAGCCATCAGATTCCGGGAGTTTGGTGATCAAATTTGTAGAAACCGTGGAGAATGGTAGTGCATCTAGTTCTGCAGGGATAGGTTGAATAGGGATGTGGGGACGGTGATTCTGATTCTTCATAGCTTGGCATGTTGTGCATCCCTTGACGAAATCCCAAATGAAGGAGACCATACCAGGCCAGAAGTATTCTCGTTGTACGAGCTCCACGGTGTGCCACTCTCCTAAATGTCCATATGCCGGGTTTTCGTGTACTTGTTGTACCACCTTCCTTCGAATTTCGTCGAACTTGGCCACATAAATTTGTCCTCAATATAAGAGTAGGCCATTTTCGTCTAGGCTCCAACCGTCTAGTCCTTTGTTGATGAATGATGGTGCTTGTTTCCGCAGGGCATCAATGATATCCTTTGACTTTTCGAAACAATTTGCTTCTGCAATCAATTCAGCTTGAATGTTCGATTCTGGTGCTTGTACTCCTGTTCGTAGCACTGAGATGAATATGTCTTGTGGTAATACAATCTGGTCTTCGTTGTCGTCCTTTCCTTCTCCATAGTCTGGTCGTCGAGATAGTGCATCGGCACGTGTCATGGTCTTTCCGGCTGCATGTCAGATGGTATAGTCGAAGCGAGACATGAACAACATCCAGCGTGCTTGTCGTCTTGTTAACTTGTGAGCATCCTTGAAGTAAAGCAGATTCTGATGATTCGATACAATATCAATCTGGTGTGGTGACCCATCTAGATAATGTCGCCACGTCTTGAGTGCTCGAATGATGGCAAGGAATTCTCGGTCGTAAATATCATAGTTCCGTTCAGTGTCGGTAAAGGAATGCGATAGGTAGGCGCAGGGATGGGATCGTCCATCTTCGCCTTCTTGCGAGAGTACCGTGCCATAAGCGAATGCTGATGCATCCGTTTCGACCGAGAAGGGCTTTGTGGTGTCTGGTTGGGCGAGGATGGGTACGGATGTGAACCGTTCTTTGAGATTTTCGAAGACTTCTTGCTGCTTTGTATTCCAGACCCACTTCTCGTATAAGGTCATTTAGCGGTCGTGCGATGGATAAAAATCCCTGGATGAATCTCCTATAAAAGTTTCTGAACCCTAGGAAGGATCGAACGTCTCGGACATTCTTGGGCACCGGCCACTCCTTGATTCCTGCAAGCTTGACGGGGTCCATTTTGACAGTTCCCTTCTCAAGAATAAGACCAAGGTATTCAATGCTGGGGGCCTCGAATGTGCATTTCTCTGGCTTGAGGTAGAGGTCGTTCTCCTGCAGAATGGTGAGGACTCGATGGACAATGTCACGATGTTCTTGCAGTGTGGCTGTCGCAATGAGGATATCGTCCATATAGATGATGACTTTGCCTGTAGCAAGGAGATCTCGGAAGAGGTCGTTCATCATTGTCTGAAACGTCGCAGGTGAGTTCGTAAGTCCAAAGAACATAACCATTGGTTCGAAGAGGCCTCGATTTGTGAGGAAAGCTGCCTTCCACTGATCGCCATCTCGGATGCGAATGTTGTTGTATCCCCATCGCACATCGAACTTCGTAAAGTAGGATGCTTCGCGAACTTTGTCGATGAGTTCCGGGATGAGTGGTAAAGGGTACTTGTTCTTGATCGTCATCGCATTTAATTGGCGGTAGTCCTGTACAGGGCGTAGTTTGCTGTCCTTCTTTTTAATGAAGAAGAAGGGAGATGCGAGTGGCGATTTGGATGGTCGAATGTATCCTTTCTTGAGATGCTCATCTAGGAACTTGTCGAGGGATTCTTGTTCTCCTGGGGCTAAGGGGTACATCTTGCACCTGGTTCGGGGAATGGTGTTAGGTTTAAGTTCGATGGCATGGTCCCAGGGTCGTTCTGGTGGAAAGCAGAAGGAGGCTTCTTCGCTGAACACTTTCTCATACTGCTTGTACTGTTTCGGAATTTGATCTGCCATATTGACCTTTCCTTCCTTCTGTTTCTTGAGGAAGTCCTATATTGCCATATCTTGTGCATTATAGACCTTGCAAATTACCGCAATGGTTTTTCGTCATCTTCTGGTAATTCTCCTTCTTCGTATCCCGGGGTCCAGAAGAGTTCATCTCCTTCTTCCAAGTTGGTGCTTGGGTCTGTAGTTTTGGGGTGGAGGATGTGTCGTACTGACTCCTCCATTTCTTCTTCTGTCGGGTCCGGGGCTACTGGCTGGCCTTCATCTGAGTCTATGGGGTCCACCCGAGGTTCTTCATGAGATATCTTGCTGGCTGGTCGACGTCGTAGTTTGGAGCGATGGATTCGTTGTCCTCCTACCACTATGGCACTAAGTGATCTTTCTTTAAACTGTTTTGAGGATTCGATGCGGCATATCGGAAGATACTGGTTGAACGTTAGGTATCCATTCTTCCAATCAAATGATGGGTTGTGTCGGCAAAACCAAGTCATGTCTAGGATGATGTCTTCTTTTCCTATATCTATGATTAAAAATCTCATCAGTTCCTGATGAGGACCGAGGTTTAAAAAATAAACAAGAAACTTACCAAGTGAAAGATAGAATCATTGGGCTCCTGAAAGGTCTTAGGGGTGTCAGGAAAGATATTGTGCTATATATGTTGTGCTAGCACAGTAAGATCCTCTGAACCCCAGGAGTCCCTAGCAATGCCAAGATAGTCCCACCAGTAGCAAAGAAAAACAGCCTTGAACTTCTTGGTCAACTCTGGAAGAATCACCGAGTTATTGATCTTCCAACACAATATTTATTAGTGTTTGTGTAAATCCAAAGAAAAACAGACCTGTAAAAATAAATGCTTGTGGTGTTATTCACCCACAATATTATCTTGGGAAGAGGCCGTACGCTAAAAAAAAGTACATGTATTAATTAGCAACATAAGCAATATACATATATACACCATGCATATGGTACGTCTTGAACTTCAACATCTTCAGTGATGTCAATGATGTTGCTTGATGTGGGTAAAAATGGTCAATAAGAAGAACCTTGTCGATGAATTCTGTCAGCACAAGCAGTTTTGAAAGAATGACCTATATGCACATAGGGCCACAATATGCACAAAACTTATCTTCAGGAACATCGAGCTTCGAGGACAATTTTCCTTTGGAAGAACCTATGAAAACAGTTAAATGAATCAGCAGTGCACAAAAGATTGGTATACATGATGCTATGAACTGAGAAAAGCAGACATGTCATAGCTCATAGCAGATAAATGCAAGATTTAGTGCTGTGTACTACTAAACACAGACATTCCATGACACACAGCACTGCCTATTATGGCATAAGCATCTGATGCTTTGGACTACAAAATGCATAGGTTCATGGCTCACAGCTGAGAAGACTTACTGTTAGGAGCTTAGAGCTTTGAAATCCCTTTGAAAGAATCTACAAAAAAAATACAATTGAATGACAGCTTTCTAGAATAACGAGCCCTCTAGATGGGCAGCAAAAAAAAGATGCATTGAAGAACTGGTGCTGTGAACCATGAAGTGTATGCAGTCATCTTGAGGAGGACCGGAACTTAGGGAACAGGTTATACTACATCAGGAACCTTAACAATTTTCTGATTGACCTGACAGTGTCTGACAGTACTTGTGCAAGTCAGATCAGATGCATCAGACAGTGTCAGACAACTATTAGTTAACATCAGACAGCATCAGACTTTATCAGACACTATCAGCTAAATGGACATGCAGATGTTGTCAGAGATGGCTCAGATGCTCTCAGATTTGCAAAAATTTCAAATATCAGAAATTCTGTTATAATATATAATTGGAGATGGACAACTGCTATAGCTGACAATAGATGTCCACTCTCAAATGTATAAGCTGAATCAGATATGATCATTTGAAAAGTGGCTGCAGATAGATCAGACCCTATGAGCTCCATCAGATACTGTCAGACATTGTCAGACACTGCAAGTCAATCAGAAAATTGTCAAGGTTCCTGATTAGTACCCTCATTGACCATGAAAGCACAGCTGTTGACTATAGAAAGAAAAACAAAAGATGAGTTTCACTGCAAAAACTAGCACAACAAAAATGAACACTACAGGCCACAAAAATTGATGTTTCATGGCCCACAGCCAATCAGAACTAGGTAGAATCAAAACAGAGGCCACAGGCCACGAAACATCGAAGTTTCATGGCCTCTAGGAAATGAGGACCTTGCAGAGCCCGAAGCATAGGCTGTGGGCCACGAAACATCGAAATTTTGTGGCCCACAGCCAATGGGGACCCTGCAGAATAAAAGCAGAGGCTGTGGGCTATGAAACATCAATGTTTTGTGTCTCACAGCTGATGCGGATTTTGCAGAATGAAAGCAGAGATCACAGGCCATGAAACTTTGACATTTCGTGGCCTGCAACAAACGAGGACCCTACAGAACAAAAGCAAAGGCTGTGGGCCACGAAATATCGACATTTTATGTCCCACAGCTAGCATGGACCCTGCAGAATGAAAGCAAAGACCACAGGCCACAAAATATCAAAATTTCATGGCCTGCAGCAAACGGAGACCCTACAGAACAAAAGCACATGCCACAGGCCACAAAACGTCGACATTTTATGGCTTGCAATGAACGGGAACCCTGCAGAACAAAAGCACATGCCACAGGCCACAAAACTTTGACATTTTGTGGCCTGCAGCACCAAAAAGCCCCAGAGAAGCTTGGGCATGGATATACAGTCAAACATGGAACCAAGGGGACTTACCACTTGAAGAGGCACCTGTGCAGTTTGCCCTACCTCTAAAACGGCATGGAAGAAGTCGTCCAGCACCAGAGGCATCATATTGAGGCTGGGAGGGATGTGAATTGTTGAAATTGGAGGGCTAATAATGAGTAAGAGGAGGTGGGGAATGGCGAATTTGTATGATAGAGCCCATTTCGTACTATACAAGCCAAATCAACAGTGCCATCATTTGATGAGAATGTATTTGCATATCTTAGGCTTGATCATCTAGATAGTCACCTTTGTCCTCATCACTCTCGAAACCACCTGCAACTGCAGCTACTAAAGCCTTTGCATGTATATGTTTGATCTTCAAATTTTTGGAGGCCTTGATTTTTCTTCTGCCAGTTTCTAAGAAGTCCTTGGGGATGTGCAGCACCAGCAATGTTGGCAGAAGAGCTCTGGATGGCAGAGCAGACAGTTCTACAAAAAGGGAAGGGCAGGGTGCCAGGATGTATGGTGGTAATCATAAGAAACAAGTTCGTGTCAGGTGAGTAGGCACTGAAATGAACAGAAGTTAGTGCTCACCAATCAATGGAAGATTTTGACTTCCCTTTCAACTCAGGGCAGCCTCGAGCAACCTGCTTTGCTCCTCGATCAAGTCCCTCCAAACCACCTTCGACTTTTTGTCTTTTGTCTTCAGAGGACCCTTTTCTTTTGCCAACTTCTTTGCAGTTCTTTTCTCTCTCATTTTCAACTCAACTTCATCTTCATATTCATCATCGTTGCCTTCTGTGTCTGCATCTGCAGGGGTTTCATAGGCCTCTCGTTCGTTATCGTCTACAATCATCTGAAAAATCTAAAATTTACATAGCAGAGGGCCAAAGCTATGGTGGCTATTGGTAGGCTATGGAGGCTATGAAGTTTTACTATTGACCTATATATAACTATGAAAACTATCATAGCTTCCATAGCAGACAGTGTGAGATACATAGCCTCTATAGCTAGCAGTATGAAATATATAGTGCTATCAAGCTTGAAAGGGAAGCTATACTTCCCATGCTACATCAGATAGGCCTACATTTTTTGGTGTCAAATTTTATTATATTCATGAAAGTGTCTACAGTTTTTTTACTAATAAAGTAGTTAGAAGGGCTGAAGTGGGCTCATGCACAATACAAGAAACCCATGCACAGGCAGTGCAGAGCATCAGGCATGCAAGTGAAGTGCACTGCACCAGGCACATCAGGGCGCATGTCATGTATTGGCACTACAGCATTGATGCATGTTTGGCATGGCCATAGTGCATGGGGTATCGTTGGCAGTACATTAGCAGGGCATGCACGGCATTGATGGTGCTGAGCCATATGTAGCGCGGGGGCATAGAGCATGGGGCATGCATGGCACTATGGTGTGTTGGCGGTGTGTTGGCTGGGCCATGCATGTCATTGGCAGGGCTGGGCCATGCGTGATGCTGAGGCATGGTGGCATGGGGCATGGGGCATTGCTGTGATGCATTGGCACAGCACACGGTGCATTGACCAGGCTGTGTGTGTCGTCAGCAGAGCTGGGCTATGTGCAGCACTGGGGCATGCAGCATGGAATGTCACTGTGATGCATCCATGCAGTGCATGGCGCATTGGTGAGGCACACGGCACATGTCGCTGGGGTGCAACACGTTGACAGAGCGCACAGTGCATGTGTGGCACTGTGGCAAGTTGGTGGCACATTAGTGTGGGGCATGTATGGTACCGAGGCATGCACGGCATTGGTGGTGCTGGGATGTGCATGGTGCTGGGGTGTGCAGAGCATGTGAGATGCCAGGACATGCAGGGCGTGCATGGCACGTGCATGGCATGTGTATGGCATTGGGGCATGCATGGCGCTAGGACATGCACGGCTGGGGTGTGCATGGCATTGAGGCATGTAGTGCATTGGCACATTGGTGGGGTGTGCCGGCATCCTAGTGCCCCTTCAGCATGTCACGAATCGCTCTATTTCTCTCCACTCTTCTCACTTCTATACACATGTCACATCGGTCACATGCTCCTATTGTCTCATCACCTGTGCATTTCATCACATGACCCGGCTCATCCCTTATCTATGCCCTATATCCTATTCCCCTTTTGGCTGCTATTGTTCTCATTCCCATTGTCTGATCCATCCCTGTGCCCATTGTCCTTTCCCCATTGTTCTCCCAGTACTTATAAGCTCGTTGTAGCTCACCTGTTTTCTTAGACTGTCCATTTTGTTTGTACTATACTGTATCTCCAATCCAAGACACTGCACTACTCTCTGTCATTCTCACTCTCGTCTCTCTTCTCTTATATTTGGTTGGTGACTTGGGCGGCACTCTTGTTGTCTTCGACCGAGTCTTGACACAGTGTAGCTTGATGGCTTTGGGAGAGAGAGGAAGGGGAAAGGGGAAGGAGAGTAAGGAGGAGTGGTGGTGGTGAGAAGTGAGACAAACTTCGACGCGCAGCCACCGAACATGTGTGAGATTGAATAATTCGAGCTTTGCAAATCAAATAAAATCGCTAAAATTTCGAAAAAAAAAAGTAACTTTAAGATGTACATTTGATTCCATTTTATGACACACAATTCTATTTACTGTATCCTACGTTACTCGACAGCAGCAGAAACTTAGTGAAGTCTGCCACTTAGTTTCTTACACGTCTTCTAACAATTTCCGGCTGCTGGATTTGGAGCTCCGCAATGTACTGGCCATATAGTAAGGCCCGCAACTCTTCTTTCCTCTCAACCACTACCATCTCTCATCGTCTCCCCTCTTTGGTTACCTCAACCCTCTTAATGATAAGTCATATTGATGTATTGTCTTTGTAACAATCTCTTGATACTAATATGTAGTCTTTTGCAGACTTTAATTTTGTGTTTTGTTATCTTTGGGTATGTGCTTTTATTAATAGTTGTTGACTTCTGCTGATAACGTGGCACTTTTGTAGTAGTCTATTTTATCAATACTAAGTAAGTTCTTATTGTATATTTGATCTAATCTGCTGATTATGTTTATAGATCTATGTTATAATATTCTTATAGTTTAGTTGTAGTAATGTTTTGTATTAAGCTTTGGGGAATGAAAATCTTTCTTTATTATCTGATCTGAAAGTAATTTGAGATACATTGTTTTTGAGCTTATAAAGTCCCTTCAATGTTTTTGATGCTTGGATAGCATGTTTAAGCCATATAGCAATCAGAGTTGACATAGACTAGATAGCAGTCCTAATTGGCTAGATATGATATGATTGTGGTCATAGCAGACATAGCTAGTATAGCCCCTATAGATACCATAGCTATCATAGCTGTCCATAGCTATCCTGCCAGACTACATAGCCTATCATAGACAACTCTTCAGCTATGGGGCCCTATATATCAAAGAAGATAGCTATGGACCTATGGCTTCTATGTAAGCCACATAGGGCAACATAGCAATGGTATATTTTTCAGATGATCAGCTGGGATTGGCGATCTGTTTGTGCTCGAGATAAGTCTTGCAGTTTTTGGAAAATAGCAATAGCTATGCTTACCTTTGTCTAAGTTTTCTATCACAATATCCTCATCCACCACTGCTCCTCGACTTCCACTTCCCTGGATACCTTTCACTATGGTCTGAATCCGTTGTTTAGTCCTCTTGATCTCATGAACCTTCGCTAAAATCTCTCTATCCTTCTGATCTAGCTTCTCATACTTGTGCTCGAGCTCGAGCTGAAGCTCATGTGCACTTTCATCTTTTTTGGGAACTCCATCCTCAAGATCGGATCCTGTCCCTTCCTCCTCCTCCTCCTTTCACAGCATCAGAAAAAATCCACACTCTAATTAGTAGACAATCATCTCAAATTATCTCAAGTTAGATGATAATTGTACACTCCAAATTATCTTGATAATTGGAGCCAACTAGACAAATCGCCTATCTTGCTATCTAAATAATTAGAGACAATATTCTGGATAGTTAGAGTGTTATATATTGTATAATATGCACTGTTGAGGTAGTCCGAGTACATATGTTTATCTGATAACTATCTACATGCTCTATAGTTCTAGCTTCATGTGCAAGCAAGTCATAAAAGATATATGCACACTGATGTATGTCATATTAATGTTATTCTGTTATGATATGATGACAATAGCCAATTATCAGGCAATTATCTCAATTTATCTTCAGTTGTCTTTTAATCTTTGGATACTATTGCATTTAACATTATGCAGCACACAAAACAACATGAACAACAACAAATTTCATTCATATCTTATTTTACATTACATTCTTATCCTATTCTACTAGTAGATGACTATATACAAAAAAAGCTAGTTAGATCACTGAAAAAGCAAAAGGCAATAGAGATATTAGTTCAAAAGAACAAAGCCTTATCAATTAACAAAGAGAGATCACTCACATTCAATCATAAGATATAGTAATCACTTACTGCAAGCACTAAGACAATGTGAAGACTTATAAAGACTTACTACAAAGACTTACTGCAAAGGGTGCAAGGCTCAGTGAAACAAGCAGAGATGGTGGTGGTTGAGAAGAAAAAGAGGCACATCATGCGCGTGATTTATGGCTGAGGCTGAATCAGAGCCAGAATCATAGCTGCTAGTGGCTGTCAGCCGTGACACAACACATTGCTGTTCGACTTATGCTCACTCCCTCTAATTATGAAAACTAGTCTACAGCTGCAACATGCAGCTTGCTTGCCGTCGAGAGCGAGGACCTGCAAGGGGCAATCAGGACAAAAGGTGAGTAAAAATGTTTTTAATCATGGTCTTTTGTACTTACAAAGAGAGTAACACTCACCAAAGGCAAGTGTTACTCTCGACTTCTTTGTCATCCCATCCGCTCTTGCCCTCACCCACCTGTGCCCCTGCCGTTGCCTACTGTTGCCTGTTGCCCACCTTTGTCCATTGCCTGCCATTGCCTGCCATTGCCTACCATTACCTGCTGTTGCCCACCATTACTTGTTGTTACTTACTATTACCTGTCATTGTCTGCTGTTTGTAATTGTCAGCTGCCAATATTGCCCTTGCATGCCCTCGCCTCTGTGATTACATGCTTTTGCAGTCACCTACTGTTGCCCTCGCGATCTGCCTGCTGTCACTATCACTGGCTGTCACTTGCTGTCACCCTCCATTGCTGTTGCCCTCCATTGCCCTCTATTGCTGTTGCCCTCTGTTGCCATTGCCCTCCATTGCCCTCTGTTGCCATTGCCCTTTGTCACCATTGCCATTGCCCATTGCTGCCCCTACTACCAGCACATGGAACATGTGCAGTGGCCCCTGCTGCATGCGTGGGGCTTTGTGCACTGGCAGATCCATGTGCAAGGGTGCAGACAACTGCCAGGCATGCACACATGTGTGCAGGGCCATGCGCTTGCATGGTGACTCCAACCATGCACTGTACAATTTCGGTTCATGCAAGTTGTGCATGGCCCTGCCCCGCTGTGTACATCCTGCATGGACCCAACACCTTTCGCACAGGCTTTTTATGTAGTATACGATGCTGAGCATACATGGCTCATCTATTATGCTCTATAGGCCTTATTCTTTGGCTATTACTTACCATCAACTTAGTGTTGAAGTCTGTGACTCAACATGTCCGGTGCAAAATCACTACACAGTCAAGGTTCGATTTTAGGACCTTCTGCAAGCATGCAGTCACCTGGAGTCGAACCTAGGACTTGTGACAAGCTTGTAGTCTCCGAGATTCGAACCTAGAGTCTCCTGCTTAGTGTGCACTGCCCGGGAGCTGATCCTATGACCTTATACTTTCATGCACTGGCCGGGATTAGAACCCGGGACCCTTTGAAAGGTCAGTGTCACAGCACACTTAACCACTTAGCCAACTGGTTGTTGTTGCAGTTCTAAGTCTTTCGTTGCCATTCCCTTTCTGACTGGCTTACTTACTTGCTTACTTCATTTTCGCGCTCCGTTAGGCAGTCTGCCGCTTTTTCCGGCAGTTGCTGTTTCTTGTTGGTTTTGGCTACTGTACAGTTTCAAAGCCACTCGCTGGCAACTTCCGTAGAGCGTTGTATACCTGCAGTCCCATCGTCTATGAGCTCCTTAGTCGCTCACATCGGACTGCAGGTGCGCTACAGTGTTTCTTTCTCATGTATTTAGTCGCTCACATCGGACTGCAGTCTCTAATCGATCCCTGTGTTTCTCTATTCGCTCCCTGCGCTCCTGAGTCGCTCGCTCAGTTTCGCACTTTGACAGGTTATGGGCCCTGCGCTCTAGCGAAATTTTCACATCTTCGATATCTGCACATCCACTCGTCCGATCTTGCCCGATCTTTCGCCAACGACGTCGCCTCTGCGTACCTTCGTTGCTCACAAGTTTTCGCGCCGATCCGTTGAGCCATCGGGTCTATACATCGTTGAGTCTATCTGTCTCTATACCCCACCTCCCGATCCCTTCCGCTGCCAAAAAGCGTCGACCCATCCATTCATCGACTTTTATCGCCGCTTGTTTCGACGCTCAAGACCGCTCCACCATAGTGCCTTGCTATCTGTATTCGATCCGACTCTGTTATGTCGAGCCCTCTCTCAAAACTTATGGAGATTTCGCGACTTTTGTCATCGAACTACGTCCAGTGGAGCGAGGAGGCCACCGCAGTGTTGAGGCTTAGAGGTCTCTGGGGGATTGTCAGCGGGACAGAGAAGAAGCCGGATGCGAAGGATGCTGAGAAGCTTCAGGACTGGCTCGAGAGGCACGATAAGGCCCTTGGTGCGCTGTTTCTTGCGATATCTCCCGAGCAGCGCATCCACATCCAGACCTGCAAGGACGACGCACCTGTCCTCTGGACCACCCTTCGTGGTATTCACCTCTCGCAGCGTCCCGGCGCTCGATTCAACGTCTACGACGATCTCTTCTCCATCCGCAAGGGCGAGGAGGAGTCTCTCGCCTCCCTCATGAATCGGATCGATGAGGCGATCCTGCGCGTTCAGAACCTGCGCCCGGACAGCTTCGACATCACCAAGCTCGACGAAGAGCTTGTCTGCATGACCATGATCCGTTCCCTGCCCTCCGACTACGCCTCCTTCTCCTCTTCCTTGCTTTTGCTCGAGAAGATGGATCGTTCCTCACTACAGGCTGCGTTCCGCAACGAGGAGATCAATCGGACGCGTCGCTCAGCAGATGTATCGGGTCAGGATAGTGCCTCTGCGCTTCGGACGTTCTCCGGATCTGCGCCGAACGGTGGACGGCCCTCTGGATCGTCGAACACGTCCTCTTCGTCGTCTGGTCCGCGCATCAAGTGCACATACTGCAAGAGAGGCGGTCACAGCGAGGAGCAGTGTCACAGGAAGGCCTGGGATGAGAAGCAGAAGGCGTCCGGATCTGCCTTTGCGACGGCTGCTCCTGCCTCTGCAGCTGCAGCTCACGCTGCATCTGTCGTTCAAGAGTTTGCTGGAAGTGCAAGTCCTTCTACTGTCAAAGTGCGAAACTGAGCGAGAGGGAGCGACTCAGGAGCGCAGGGAGCGAATGGGGAAACACAGGGATCGATTAGAGACTGCAGTCCGATGTGAGCGACTCAATACATGAGAAAGAAACACTATAGTGCACCTGCAGTCCGATGTGAGCGACTAAGGAGCTCACACACGATGGGACTGCAGGTATACAACGCTCTACGGAAGTTACCGGCGAGTGGCTTTGAAACTGTACAGTAGACAAAACCAACAAGGAATGGCAACTGCCGGAAAAAGCGGGCAACTGCCTAACGGAGCGAAAATGAAGTAAGCAAGTAAGTAAGCCAGTCAGAAAGGGAATGGCAACGAAAGACTTAGAACTGCAACAACAACCAGTTGGCTAAGTGGTTATTGCCATTTGCAGAAGTGTTTGCCAAACGCGCCGCGCGTCAAAAGTGTGCGCATCCCGCCCCCAGAAAGATCTTTTTGTAGCGCTGTAACTACGTATGCTATGGACAAACCAAATACATATTCGTTCTCAGCGATTTTTTCTCGTTTTTATGAGCCTGTGTGCGATACGTTTTGACGGGTATTTCATTTTCGCTCTTCGAAAACAAAATCGATTTATATCTCGACAATGGAGGCAGCTATCGACAAACGGCTTGAGCGCTTCGGGAACGATAGTCGAGTACTACATACACGCCAAAAATCGTGATTTTAGGAGCTGTCGTTGTTGCGCTGCTCAAGACGGTCACCGGTCCAAGTGGTGCCGCGTCGCGTCGTCCTCCTTTCTCTCTATTACTTTCCACTTCCCCTACATTACTTCTTTTCTATGAGCACTCCGGCTCGTTCCACTCGTTATAACATCTCTAGAACTCCTATATCTATTTCTACTCCCCGGCAGCAGTCTACTGCTCCTGAAGAAGACCCACCGGTACCCAAGAAGAGGCCCCGGGGCCGACCCCGAAAGAATGCAATTGCCAGCACTCCCGCATCTGGTCCTGTCGCAGATTCAAGCCATCCGAAGCTGCCTGTCCAATCTGCCCCACACAAGGTCAAGCCGCGACGTATACAACCTGCGACAACGGGCGCAGCATCGGTCGCCGCCCGGGGCCCAGCTATCGTTTCTGGTGAGGCAACGCGTGTCGCACCCACTCATGCCCATACACTGACGGCTCCGACTCAAGAGCGACTCGATTCTCATGGAGCCGATGGGCAGGACCGAGCGCTTTCGAGGCAGACAGATGTCAGCGCTGCAAATGTTTTGCTAGCTCTCAGTAGACGGACACAGCAAAGGCGCGTTGAAGTGGACGAGGAGGACGGTGTTGACGAGCGGCCTGGGCTTCACGATACGCGATTGGATGCTATTGATGCACTCGAGGAGTTCATGGGTGCTGACACAGATGAAGCAGGGCAGGTTGGGGATGAGGAGATTGAAAACGAGAATGTGTTCGAACGTACGTACCAGCTTCAATCTCCGGTCAGTATCACAGTATTGATAGAAGCTGCTAATAGAAGAGGATTGGCCCGAAGAGCAGGATGACATTTCAGAGACATACCATAGTGTTTCGGCACAGCGAGACCCAGGATTGCGTGCGCCGCCAGTCGTCATTGAAGAACCGAGCCACTCCCTGGAGGATATCTTCGACGTCACGCTCCGTGTTCCTATTCGAGGCATGCATGAGGAAGTCATCTTGTCATCCGATATACAGTGGGAGGATTTCTGCGAGATGATAGCACAGATGATGGATATCCGCACCGAGAAGCTAAGCATGTCGTACAAGTTCTCGACGGACAGCAAGGAGGAATTGCCACGACGACTCGTACACTCGACAAGCTTCTCAAGAATGCTGTCATCGGCTCGTGACACATCTTCCAAAAGCCGCTCGAAGAAGCCGTTTCACATCACGTTGCAGATGATGGATCAGGACGACTCGAAAGCTCCTTCTGCAGGTAGGGGAAAGGCACCGGTGAGTATGATTGTTACGCCTGCTTTCCAATGATGTTGACTAGTAATTTATAGGGTTCGGCAGTGAAGGGAAAGAAGGAGATGTCAGCGCAGGCAGCACGCCTCGCCGAGGATGATATCGCTGAGCGCCGAGCATATGGGACGTCAAAGTGGATGGGTGTCCTCGAAGCACGGTATCAGTGCGGCGTTCGCAACTGTAATGCACACTGCTGGGTCAGACGAGATGGCAGTCATGCCAATTTGGATGTCAAGATGCTGAGTCAGTGGGCTTTGCTTGTTGTACGTCGCCCAATCCTTGTTGTTTGATGCGTGGCTCAACAACCATCTTGTTGTTTGCAGTCGAAGAAGGAAGCCAATCTGGAGCAACTTCCGGATAGCATTGCGCATACTATCGATCCTGTCACGCAGCCTAAACCTATACCATCTGCATCACAGCCTCAGTCGGAGACACCGGCGACAGCATCAAATGACTTAACTACAACTGCAAATATGCCCGTTCCAGCGCTCGCAGTGCACGGTCAACCTTTCGCCTTCCCAGGTTACGGCGCTCAGTCAGGACCATTACCGTTCCCTGTACCTCAGCAAGGCTACATTCCTTACGTCCATCCTGCTTTGATGCATCCGGGACCTTACCCTCATATTCCACCACAACCGTCATACTATCCATACGCTCCTTATCAGTCTCAATTTCCTTCCGATCATCATACCTCTCAAAAGTTGCAAAGCCGCTCTGAGTCGCCAGATGGTGCCAATCCGACAGCATCTACACAGGTCGATGACGATCCTACTATCTTTCCTTCGATCGAAGAATGGTTGCAAGATCTCGATGCATCAAAGCGCGGGCTCGATGGCCAGAACTTCTCCCAGTACGCTCCACTTTTCAAACAGGCAGGCTTTGGTCGACTCGTCGAGATTGGGGATGAACGATTTGTGAAAAGTGCAGATGCATTGCAGCAGATGTTTACCCCAAATATGCCCATTGGTCATGCCATGTGCATCTTGAAGTATGCACGTCGGGATACTGAGGAGATCCGTAAGCAAGTCCATGTTGAGCATCACCGTGCGAAGCGACCCCGACTTACATTCTAATTACTTACATGGCTAGTATATGCCTCCGATACCAATTATCACCTGATCAAAGTCCGATGCACCCGTTTTCATGTCTAGTATGATAGAATCTCTTTAATTGCAATCTAATCATTGGTTTAAATGTAACTACAGTGGTGGAACCACCCGACAGCTTGTCCAGGTGTGATCGAGAACACAGCATCGTTCAAAAGAAGGTAGACATCTAGGTCGTCACCTTCAGGCGCAGACATCACCGTACAGACCTCATCAGCGCGTTGACGAAGATTCGACTTGATCGCTGAGAATGCGAGCTCGATTGGATTGTAATCGGGGGAATATGGGGGTAAAAATTCGTAGCGCATACCCCTGGGAAATAGCGTCAAGCAAGCACCATGCATCATGTATAACGCACACATACCGATCCTCTATAATTTGACGAACGAGCTCGGACTTGTGTATTGCGCAGTTGTCCATAACGATGACTGAGTTAGGACCAGGGAAGGGATTCATACGGTCAAGAAGTCCATCAACGAACTGAGCAAACGTGATGGCATTGAACGAGCCTTGAATGATATCGAGCGCGAGAATCCCATCCGTTGAGATAGCAGGAAGAAGAGAATACCTAGGATAGATCATTTGAGTCTACTATCAAAAAGTTATTCAAGTAGTTACGCACCGCTTTCCCCGAACAAAAAAGCTTCGCTTCATCGCCCGAGATCCATGCTTGCTCCACCCTCGCAATCTCGTAGGTGTCCTTCGATCGACGGCACTTTCATCAACAAAGACAAGCTGCTCAGGTGAGTAGAGCGAGCCAATTCGATACAGGTATTCTGCTCGCTTCTCAATGCTCTGCTCGATTGCGACACGGGTCACCTATTCAGGGAGGATTCAGGATACAAGCCTCGCAGCTGACATTGTATGACAACACACACCTTTTTCATTGAATAGCCAGACCGACGCAGCGCTCTCCAAATCGATGCTGCCGAGACGCGAACGTCACGGTTCTTCTCCAGAGCACCTTGAAGCTCACTGAGGTGTGTGTCGCAAGTGCGGGCCAGAATGCCCTCCAAATACTGCAGAAGTCAGTCTTAGTGTTTTCGAAAGCTATACTGGATGCTTACCCTGATGTCGTGAGGCCTAAGAGAGCGAGGACGACCCAATCGCCCTTTCGGGCGCTCGCTCCATGACACTCCGGTACGTCTCCAGCGATAGTGAACATCACGGACCTTGCGAGTACTGATCCCAGTGTAGGCAGAGATGTCGTCATAGGATAGGAATGGCAGCATGCGAATGATGGCAGAGCAGAGGTCCTCTGAGCATTTTCGACCTCGGGGCATGTGGATAAAGGCAAGGAAGTGTTGAGACGAACGCCGCGGGATTGCCGCTTTAGGACCACATTGACCAGAGACTGTCTTGCGCAGCGCAACAACGACAGCTCCTAAAATCACGATTTTTGGCGTGTATGTAGTACTCGACTATCGTTCCCGAAGCGCTCAAGCCGTTTGTCGATAGCTGCCTCCATTGTCGAGATATAAATCGATTTTGTTTTCGAAGAGCGAAAATGAAATACCCGTCAAAACGTATCGCACACAGGCTCATAAAAACGAGAAAAAATCGCTGAGAACGAATATGTATTTGGTTTGTCCATAGCATACGTAGTTACAGCGCTACAAAAAGATCTTTCTGGGGGCGGGATGCGCACACTTTTGACGCGCGGCGCGTTTGGCAAACACTTCTGCAAATGGCAATAAGTGTGCTGTGACACTGACCTTTCAAAGGGTCCCGGGTTCTAATCCCGGCCAGTGCATGAAAGCATAAGGTCATAGGATCAGCTCCCGGGCAGTGCACACTAAGCAGGAGACTCTAGGTTTGAATCCCGGAGACTACAAGCTTGTCACAAGTCCTAGGTTCAACTCCAGGTGACTGCATGCTTGCAGAAGGTCCTAGGATCGAACCTTGACTGTGTAGTGATTTTGCACCGGACATGTTGAGTCACAGACTTCAACACTCCCCCCTGATGAGGCATGTCTCGAAGCAAAAGAAACAAAGAAAGTAAGTGCATCGAACGAGAAAGAGACCATGAAGAAACAGAGAGAGAAAGAAAACATAAGAGCACTCAGCTCCCCCCGAATCTCTCTCAACCATCTATCCTTCAACCAATCCAAACATCTCTCGGCACTTCACAACGCGATCCCTCGCCAGGGCCTTCGTCAGTGCATCCGCAGGCATCTCCGCCGTCCCAAGGAACACAGGTTGCAACACTCCGGATTCCACCTGGTCCCTCAACCAGTAGAACCGAAGCTGCATGTGCTTCATCCGCCCATGGTGCTCCGGGTGCTTCGACGACGCAATCGCAGACTGATTGTCCATGTGCAGAGTCGACGGACTCGACAGGACATCATAGCCAAACTCAGACAACAGGTTGCGCATCCAGCAGACCTCCTGACCAGCGTCAAATGCAGCGATGTACTCCGCCTCCGTCGTGGAGGTGGCCACAATCGTCTGCAGCCTCGAACGCCAGCTGACAGCACGCAGAACCGATGCGGAGGACGTACCAGATGTCGAACGACCGTTGTCCGGATTGCCAGCGTGGTCGGCATCAGAATAGGCGGAGAAGAGCTCAGGCGAAGAACCCAGAGGGATCGGACCATAAGCCAGCTTCAAGTCGAGCGTGCCCTTCAGATACTTGAGCAAATGCTGGACTGCCTTCCAGTGGCCATCCGGAGTTGGATGTGAAGCGACAGAGGACACCGACAGCATACGCAAGATTCAGGGGGCGCGTGCCACCTGCGAGATAGAGAAGAGAGCCAACTGCACTGATGTAGGGGATGTTCTCCAATCTCCTCGCGCCTCCTGGGACGTCTGCGGACTCATGCCGTTCGAAAGCTGCAACCCAGGCTCCATCGGCGCGTCGAGAGAGGCTTGCAAATCAGCGTGATTGTAGCGCGTCGAGCATATCGAGGATGTACTGGCGCTGGGAGAGGAAGAGGCGACGGAGTAGAATGATCCCGGACACGGCAAACCGAGCAGAAACGAGGTCTCACCCAAATCCCGAAGCTTGAAATGAGTGGCTAGCTCCTTCAAGAGCTGGTCAAGCAGCGACTCGGAATTGGAAGCCATCGTCCCATCATCGACAAAGACAGGTACTATGACACGCCACATATCCTTCTGGAACACATAGATGCTGTTGTCCGAGTGGATGCAGGTGAAGCGCCATCTTGTGCACGAGGATCTTCGTCAACTTCTTCTTCCACAGCAGTGCGGCTGCTTCAAGCCATAGATAGACTTCTGCAGTGCCGTCACATCGCCTGGATTGCCCTCGACAAACCCCTCCGGCTGCTTTCATGTAGACCTCAGCATCGAGGTCGCCGTTGATGAAGGCATGGAGATGTCCGAAAGAACGAAGGGAAGAGGTTCTCGACGGCTGGAAGAGCAAGAGACGTGCGATGGAATGAGAACGTGCATGTGAGAGAAAGGTGTCGTTTAAAGTCCCATTGCCCGGGACGGGCTGGCTGAAGCCTTGGCCACCAGTCGAGCCTTTGTAACGCTCGACAGAGGCTATCCGGGTTTCCGCTTGATTGAAGACCCCATCGGGACCGCCAATCGCAGTTGCGACCGGGTGGAAGAGGACCTACAGACCGAAGTGCCATTGCGCCTATGCGCCTCTCATCTCCCTGACTGCGAGAAGCCCAGTCCTGCGCATCAGGGCCGCTGCATCGCCTGCGCGAAAGGACATTGGGCTCGGAATCACAGAGGAAGCCATGGCACCTTCGGAGAAGGAGATCGAGCTCATAGGGCTGTCCCCTCCTGTTCTCGGGCTCTGAAGCATCATCGCCTGGAGTCTCCTCGATGTCCACTGGTCAGAGCCAGACCAGAGGACGACAACGCAGGCGTCGGCTCGCCGGGCCTCGTAGTGGAGGGAGGAGGTGCTGTGGATCTTGCTGCAGAACTTGCGCTTCGCAGCCAGAGGGTTGGGCTGAGGATCGCTTTGGACAGTCTTCGCCACACTGACCAAGGTTGCTTCCGCTCTTCGAGTTCCAGCGACCGCCTCCTGCAGCAAAGGCGCGGTCCCTCGAAAACAGACGACCCCGGCGAGATGGTCCTCCTAAGGGGCAGCAGGCTCTGGCCGTGGCGAAGGTGCCGGTTCAACGTTGCGCTCCTGTGTTCTTCAGCCACAGGCTGTGTCGGATCGGACGGTGAGAAAGAGGCGTGCGTCACCATCCCCTCCAGAAACGCGTACAATATACGTCGGAGTCAGAGTCCTGAGCCTCGCGAGGAATCAAGCAAACGTGAAGAAGAAGAGGGTGCAGACGTCGATGCGGGAGTTCCTAGAAGACTAGCGAAGTCACGCTCATCGAAAGGTGGCACACATCACCTGATAAGCAGACTTGCGAGTCTGCGGATTGTAGAATTTTCCAACCTTGTTACCCTCCGGATACCCGATGAAGATGCCACTTCTCCATGTGTGGATCCAGGGACCTCCTCTTGTCCTTCTGCCATGCACATGGGGCCGACACGCCCCACACCGCAAGGCGCGAGACACTCAGGCCTGCGCACCCATCCAGAGCTGATAGGGATGGGCCCCTGCGCTCTAGCGAAATTTTTCACATCTTCGATATCTGCACATCCACTCGTCCGATCTTGCCCGATCTTTCGCCAACGACGTCGCCTCTGCGTACCTTCGTTGCTCACAAGGTTTTCGCGCCGATCCGTTGACATCGGGTCTATAACATCGTTGAGTCTATCTGTCTCTATTACCCCACCTCCCGATCCCTTCCGCTGCCAAAAAGCGTCGACCCATCCATTCATCGACTTTTATCGCCGCTTGTTTCGACGCTCAAGACCGCTCCACCATAGTGCCTTGCTATCTGTATTCGATCCGACTCTTTATGTCGAGCCCTCTCTCAAAACTTATGGAGATTCGCGACTTTTGTCATCGAACTACGTCCAGTGGAGCGAGGAGGCCACGCAGTGTTGAGGCTTAGAGGTCTCTGGGGGGATTGTCAGCGGGACAGAGAAGAAGCCGGATGCGAAGGATGCTGAGAAGCTTCAGGACTGCTCGAGAGGCACGATAAGGCCCTTGGTGCGCTGTTCTTGCGATATCTCCCGAGCAGCGCATCCACATCCAGACCTGCAAGGACGACGCACCTGTCCTCTGGACCACCCTTCGTGGTATTCACCTCTCGCAGCGTCCCGGCGCTCGATTCAACGTCTACACGATCTCTTCTCCATCCGCAAGGGCGAGGAGGAGTCTCTCGCCTCCCTCATGAATCGGATCGATGAGGCGATCCTGCGCGTTCAGAAACCTGCGCCGGACAGCTTCGACATCACCAAGCTCGACGAAGGCTTGTCTGCATGACCATGATCCGCCTTCCCTGCCCTCCGACTACGCCTCCTTCTCCTCTTCCTTGCTTTTGCTCGAGAAGATGGATCGTTCCTCACTACAGGGCTGCGTTCCGCAACGAGGAGATCAATCGGACGCGTCGCTCAGCAGATGTTATCGGGTCAGGATAGTGCCTCTGCGCTTCGAGACGTTCTCCGGATCTGCGCCGAACGGTGGACGGCCCTCTGGATCGTCGAACACGTCCTCTTCGTTCGTCTGGTCCGCGCATCAGTGCACATACTGCAGAGAGGGCGGTCACAGCGAGGAGCAGTGTCACAGGAAGCTGGCCTGGGATGAGAAGCAGAAGGCGTCCGGATCTGCCTTTGGGACGCTGCTCCTGCCTCTCAGCTGCAGCTCACGCTGCATCTGTCGTTCAAGAGTTTGCTGGAAGTGCAAGTCCATCTACTTCACTCTCACTCTCACTCTCCTCTGCCGCTCTGCCTTGTCCTCCTTCGTTGCTGACGATGCCTGGAATGAGACACTGGGGCCACGTCTCATATGACCTCCCATCGCCATTGGGTTCGTCGACTACACCCCTCACATTGTTCCTGTTCGTCTCGCAGACAACAAGTCGTCTATGCAGCAGGAGTTGCTCGGTTCAGTTTGTGCCGTGATTGGAGGGAAAGAGCAGCAGCGCGTCGTGTTTACTCGAGTTCTTCATGTCCCTGATCTCCGCAATAATCTCTCTCAGTCCTCTTTCTCACTCGAGCGAAGGCTTCACTGTCGTGATCAGAGGCGATTGCATGCGTTTCGAGCGCGCTGGTGAGCTGTTCTTCACTGCGAAGTCAATGCTCGAACTCCGCCTTCCTCGAGGGTCACACTGTCCACTCCATCGCCTTTGCTCGCCTTGCTTCGACTCTTCTCCTCGACATTTCCCTCTGGCATCGTCGACTCTGGAATCATCACATTGCAGGTGTCCAGCGTCTCATCCGCGAAGACCTCGTCGTAGTAGCCTCGATCTCCATGTCATCTGCAACGCCGGATCCGATCTGCATCGCTTTGTCTATCCGGCAAGATGCATGCAGATCCCTTCCCACCCTCCCAGTCTCGCGCGGATGCTCCCTTGAAGCTCATCCATACGGATCTTCACGGCCTCTCGCGGTTCAGTCCATCGGAGGTTACAGGTACTGGATCAGCTTCATCGACGACTACTTCCGCTTCCGCACCGTTACCTGCTTCGCACGAAGGACGGCGCCTTTGCTGCGTTCAAGGCATTCAAAGCTTATGCTGAGAATCAACCTTGACTCGCGGATCAAGGGGCTTGCGGATGACAAAGGCGGTGAGTACATGTCGACGAGTTCATCGCTTTCACCACGGCTGCAGGCATCACTCGCCAACACACTGTGCGCAATCGCCCGCAGCAGAACGGTGTAGCAGAGCGCGCGAACTGTACGATGGACGAGGGCGTCACTGCGATGCTGGCGGAGTCTGGGTTGCCCAAGACATTCTGGGAGAGTGTCTGGCGGCCTATGTGGCACGTCTGAAACCGTGTGGGCACCTTGCTGTCGAGAATGCCACCCTA
>QUOP01000127.1:0-174325 GCA_003675405.1 Hericium coralloides
CGTCCCGGAGCTCGAGAGCGCCTCGGTCCATTCCAGGATGTTCTCGTAGGTCTGTGATGCAAGCTCGCGTGACGGACAGAGTATAACGCCCACGGGACCCTCACCCCGGATGAAAGGGAGCTTGGTCTCTTCTTCGAGTGCGAGCATCATCAACGGCAGACAGAACGCAAGGGTCTTTCCAGACCCTGTAAACGCAATGCCAATCATGTCACGGCCCGAGAAACTGAGGGATCGTCAGAGTCAGCTCTTTTTGAGATAAAGGCAAGACGCACGCAACCGGAATACCCTGAAGCTGGATTGGAGTTGGCGACATGATACGTTTCGACTTGAGGAACTTTAATAGAGGGTCCGGAATCTTCATGTCCTGTAACAGTCGTCAGCGCCGCCCTGGCAAAATGCTAGTGCAACTACTCACCCCAAAGGACTCGATGGGAGGTGGGACATCATCGCCATGAACGATTATATGGTATTTCTCCCTGATGGTATTATGCTCGTCTTCAGAGCGCTCTCGAACATATTTTGGTGGTCTCCATGTTGTCTGAAGAGCTTCGGCATACGAGATGCCTTTGGCTAATTCTAGGCCAGAAGCCAACTTTTTCCTGTTCGCGATGGCAGCAAGTATCGTTGCCTCTGCCTCTTCGGCCTTCTCGGCTTCCGTTTTCTTAGCATCTAGGGAAAGTGTCAGACCGGGATGCAGGTAGCATAAGAAGAACACGTACCTTCAGTCGCTTTCTTCAGATGGACCTCCTGCGCTTGCATCAGCAAGGTTCGCTCCTTGCGAGCCTTTTCTCGTCTCTGCTCCTCCTCTCTTTCCTCCTCATCTCGCTCATCTTTCTCCTGCGACTGTCGAGCCGAAGCAACGTCTGCAGTTGTGCCCCGAGATTGAAGTTTAGCTAGCTTCGCGGTGCGCCGTTGCGCCACGGGGATGTAGGGTTCATAGTTATCGTCGTTCAGTTCGTAAACCGGGGATGGTGGACGCTCCCTTCTGCGTCGGGTGATGGCGGGCTGTTCGTTCGACATGGAGGACAGTCGAAGAGGAACGAGCTTGAGATTCGAGATTCGCTGACAATGAGGGAAGTCACGGCCCGGGAGCCGTGACAATGGCGCGGCAATTATCCAGCCACAGGAGCACAACTCGAAACCATCTTCACCTCTCTCCCT
Organism: Hericium coralloides; assembly: GCA_003675405.1. Lineage (NCBI taxonomy): Eukaryota > Fungi > Basidiomycota > Agaricomycetes > Russulales > Hericiaceae > Hericium > Hericium coralloides. The sequence continues at coordinate 1,162 of QUOP01000127.1, forward strand.
TCCACTCCATTTGTATCGTTACCTGCCATGCCGAAACCTGACCGTCGTGCGCGCTCGGGATCGACCACATCCAATAACAACATGAGCCCCGCCCAGCGCCGTCAGAAACAACCTCGCCAACCACCTCCGCAGAATGTGGACTCGTCTCCCGCGCCGGCGCCCCAGACGAACATGGGCATGTCCGCCGCATCTCGATATCAACAGAATCTCAAGGTCCTCCGTCGCCATGACCCGACGATCGTATCTATATTTGACCAGTTCAGCCATGTTTGTTTGTATCATCACAACGGGACGAAGTGGGAGAAGAAGGGATACGAGGGGAGCATGTTTCTATTTGAACGGTGCGTGATCCTTTGTTCGCATCTTCTGGCATCGGTGCATGCAATGTTTGGGACGTGATGTTGCGTCCACTTGGCGTCACCACCACGGGGTTCTCTTCATCTTCAACTTGTTGAGCCTTCCGTGGAGCGTCCTCGCATGAAACCCAACCGCTGACATGAAATTCTAGGTGTGCCTATCCACCGTATGGTTTCTTTATCTTGAATCGCATGGGCATGCAAGACTATGTCCTTCACATGCATCCCGAGGATGACATGGAATCTCATGGCGACTATGTCATGTATCGTTCCTATCCCGAATTCACTTCTCAGCGTCTCGCGATGGCCCAATCATCCGCATTCTCCAACGATCAGAATCGTAATAGCTCCCCAGGCGATCCGAATGATCTTCTTACCTACACCGATGCTCAGGGCCGAGAGCCGTCTGCTACAGACAAACTCACGAACTGGAAGCTTCTCCTTGGGAAGAATGGGGAGAAAGGCCGTTCAGAAACGGTCGGATTGTGGATGTTTGCCACCGATGCGCGAGAGCCGATGAAGGGCGTCATGCAGCGGTAAGCTGTCATTGCGTTAATTACCAATCTTAGCACTGATTTTCTTGGATTCAAGGCTACATTCATATATCCGGAAAGTCCAACCATATCCTGAACAATACAAGTATGGACCGGATCGTCCTCCACCGCCCAACCCTCATCTTAAACTTGATGGACCCCCAACTGAGAACCAGGAGCAGACCGCGAACCAAACGAAGCCCGATTCGACCCGCTCGCCGCGCAATGGTGCACAAAACAACATATCTCACAAGCCCTCTCCCAGCGTATCCTCGGCGCCTCTGGGAAAGATGTCGGAACTCGATAAACTATTCTCTAAATTGAGTACCGGTCCAGCCACGCCTCCAGCCGCTACTCCTCCCAGTGCAGCTGCAAACGGGAAATTAACCCTCGACGCTCTTTTCGCCTCCGCATCGTCGGCTTCTGTAGCCACACCACCCGCTGCTACACCACCTGCTCCCGCACCTCCAAGCAAGCCAACTACCGGTCTTTCCCTTCTCAATTCCATATTCGCATCTGCTACCCCGCCTCCTACTTCCACATCCTCGAACGCTTTGAACCGTGCCCAAAATGCCTCTGCATTCCCACCCCCTCCCTCGGCTCCGCCCTCGACGCGCCTCTCGTACGCGGAAGCGCAGCCATACCCGGAGTCCTCTCCAGAGCAGGTCCACCAAACAGCCGCCTATGAAATTCATTCGCCTAAACCTACGTCGAGCGCGCTCCCTCAGATCCTAAACCAAGACGTTATATCCAGTCTTTTAGGTCTACCCGCCCAATCGTCACCGTCGTCGCGCGCATCTTCTGCGGCACCTAGCTCAACCTCATCCCGGCGCTCCCGCTCGCACTATCGCTATGAAGGCGATGTCGAGAGCAGTGATACGGAAGCCGGTTCCATCGTGTCTGTTGGCGAGTACTCTGTGACAAGCACCGTTTACAACAGCGACATTGCCGAGGGCTTGCCAAGACTGGAATTGCCAAACGGAAACCCGCACAACGGCAACTATCAAGCGTCGTCTGCTTTGGGCGATGCAACTCCTCGTCCTCCGCTGCGCGGGTTCGCATCAGGCGATGCTACCCCTTCTGCTCATCGCGCAGCGTCCCCGCATTACTATCACCACGAGGAATACAGCGCGATGTCTGGTTCTGGTACGAGCGTCATCGTTGCTCCCAATGCCACCTCTACGCCCCCACCTCACAACCCTCCTGCACCCAACGGAGCCACGCCAGCCGGCCGGAACCTCGTCCCCTTCCACACAGACTCGACGCTCTGGCCGTACCCCCGCGCGCCGCTCGACGACCGCGACGGCTCCGACGCCGACGTCGTCGAGCTCGACTTCGCGGACACGTCCGCGCTGAGCGACATGGCCGCGTTCGACCGGCGCAAGCAGGACGCGAAGGGCAAGGGCCGCAAGAAGGGCCGCAAGGAGCGCGCGAAGGACAACGAGCGCGAGAAGGAGATCATCGAGAGGAGCTGGGACGTGCCGGCCCCCGCGAGCGCGAGCGCGCCTTCGGTGGCGGCGTCGAGCTCGACGTCCTCGTCGGTCACCGTGAATGGATCTTCGACTTCGTCGGCTGGGACTGTCACGGCGAATGGCTCCTCGCAGCCGAAAAAGGCGTCTCGTCAAACGGCGCCCGCAGCGGCGAAGGTCGTGCAGACGACCTCGTCCGATCCGACGCACAATGCCCTTCTTAGTGCGATGTCTGTGCACATGCACGGGAAGCCTCCGTTCACGGAGCGCAGAGAGCTTCTAAGGGAGATCTTGTTACTGATCCACGTACGTCGCTCACCTCAGGTGTTCGTGTGCGCAAATTCTGATGACCACTGATAGACGGACGACGCCTTCAACGACAACCTGTGGAAGGACTATCGCGCGCAAACAAATCAGTAGCCCCGTACGGATAGTCACAGTGCGTCGGTCTCGACAGTGAACTCCAGCTGGAAATGCTGATCGAGACCACACAGCTTACCTACCACTCATTTGTTTCCAAGCTTCAAACAGTCTTTGTATCGCTCCCAGTCTAGTACATACACCATCTGCAGTTCAGCGAATGAATGAGCCTTAGATACGCGTTACCGTGCGGTTACGTGAACAACTATCTTCTGTGTAACGTCTGCTCGGAAACTACGGTTTCCGTTATAGAGTGTCAGGACTGAGACATCACGACAATCTATCAAATCGTCGTTACATACAGTCGAATTTTTCATATTGCATCAGGTCCTAATGCATAAGTTATCATAATGCATGGGCAGCACTGGGAACGAAGTCGGTCCCAGCATATTTATGCATAAAATGTCCTACAGTATTGCATAATTCATAGCCTTCTGAGGGCCTCCGACATACTTTATAGGGGGATATGCATTATGATACAGTATAGACTCATGAAATTTGGGACATTTTCATGCATCATATGACATTTCTTCCAGATTTATGCTCTATATACATATCTTTTGTGCAAAACTATGAGAATTTGGGGCTAAAAAGCCTTCAGTTATTCAATTTGTAGCATGACAAGCACTTTTGGACTGAAAAATATCCAAATTTCGGTAAGAATCATGAGTATGTCACCTCTGTCACATATGCAGTGATGGATAAGACGTGATAATGCATGATGAAAAGTGGGAACCGAGGTGATGCATTACATATGAGATAGTCGACTGTATCATCATCGTCATCGTTAGTGCCTGGACCTGGCTGTCCCTATCACGGTCCCGACTGTACTGTATCTTATGGCCACTTGTGGCCGCTGTGATCCTCCTGCGACTGCAAGTATTTGACTGTCGTCTGTTACTTTCCTTTTCTAGTCAACGTTTCGGAGGTAACGCAGAACATGTCCGAGCCTATCTCGACATACGGCATCACCTACACGCCCGCTAGTGTCACCGCAGGCCTTCCTACCCTCGGCTCCGCCTCTGAACAAGAACTGGCCCGCGACGGTATCAAATACGTCCGTCTGCAGTGGAACGACCTCACCAACACCACCAGATACCGTGTGATCCCGCTCGATGCGTTCTTCAAGCTTCTCCAATCGCCGCGTCCGGGCGTCGGCCTGACGAAGGCGTCGCTGGGCATCGTGGGCCTGGTCATGGCGCCGGGCTTCACGTCTACGGGGGAGTACCTGTACGTCCCGGACATGGCGTCCATGCGCACCTGTGGGTACGCGCCAGGGTATGTGAGCGTGATGGGCTGGTTCGAGGAGAAGGTGCCGCGCAAAGACGAGAACGGCGGGATGACGTTCAAGGCACAGCTGTGTCCCCGTGGGCTGCTGAAGAAGACCGTTGAGTGAGTTATTATGGTCATGTATACGCGCACATATGCTCATATCCGGTATCTGCAGCGATGCTCGGTCTGTGGGAGTCGAGTTCCTGGTGGGAATCGAGACGGAATTCATTCTGCTGAAATCGACGGACCCTATTGAAGCTGTCAACGATGAGGCCTGGTCTGTCTCCGCGGCCCTTAGCACGGGATCTGTGGAGAAAACTGTGCTGGAGGAGATCGCGGACTCGCTCAAACAGTCCGGGCTTGAACTCCTTATGTATCACGCAGAAGCGGCTCCGGGACAGGTACGCCATTTTTCGATGGTTGTATCCCGAAGCTCTTCATGAATTTGCAGTATGAAATCGTGACCGGGCCACTGCAACCTCTGGAGGCGGCAGACGCAGTGATCCTGACTCGTGAGACGATATACAACATTGCCGCGAAGCACGGCTTACGGGCCACACTTGCACCCCGTGTTTATTCTAATAGTAGTACGTACGGAACCATGCACCTTTACAGACCATGGGTGTGCTCAGTGTCATCACAGCTGGGAGCTCTGCTCATGCCAATATTTCCCTGCATCACGTATCGGACTCACCGGAAGGCACTCTGGCGTCAAACCCAAATACGAACAGAGATACCACGATGACGCCCCTGGAGCGATCGTTCCTCCAATCCTTGCTTGAACATCTTCCTGCTCTGGCAGCGTTCACCCTTCCCACACCTGCCTCCTACGCTCGTGTGCAAGACGGCGTGTGGTCAGGCGGTACCTGGTCGTGCTGGGGCACCGAAAACCGCGAGGCGCTCGTCCGGCTCTCGGGCTCGCCAGGCTCCCATCGGTTTGAAGTGCGCTCTCATGACGGGACCGCTAACCCTTACATCGCGCTGGCAGCACTGCTAGAGACAGGCATGGTTGGCGTGCTCAGCGGGAAAGAGCTGGAGATCATTGAATGTGAAGGTATTGCAAACGATCTGCCTGCGGAGGAGCGGCAAAGGATGAGAATCACTGGCCGCATGCCCAGAACGTTGAGCGAGGCGAGAGAATTGACCACACATGATCAAATCGTACACGAGGTTCTCGGCGAATTTTTTGTGGACAGATTCTTGGCGGTGAATGAGGTAGCGTCGCATCATATCTCTGCGGAAATGAAGCTGAAGCTGTTTGACAGACGCTGGAGAAGACGCTGGTAGCTGAGTCTCCCGAAGCTGAGATGAAACGTCTCATTCGCACTTATTAATGCAAATATACTCGCCACCACGATAGATAGAGGCCGTACAGTGTAAGTTTCATAGAAGACCTGTAACAACTTCGACTCCTTTTTTATCATTCGCGATTATGTACCGTGCTTTGTCCGGTGATAGATGCTGGCCACTGGCGTCACCAGACGCTACTGATGCGACGACGGCAGTAATGGCTGCCCTCCTTCAATATTCGTCTAACCTTACAGCTTCAGTAGTTCCTGCGGTGTCCATACTCACACTGCCACCTTTTAATCGGCGGACAACAACGACACTCGACACAACTCAACTGTTCAGTTATGCTCTTCTTCCGCCATTTCTCCGGACCCTGGCTTCTCGTGTTGATTGCAGAGGCGCCTGCCAGCAGTTGTTCCGCGTAGCATGCGCTCTCTTGGCGAATGAGAGGAATGACCGGCCTTTGGTCCTGATCATACTGACTTCGCCCTGAGTGACGCTCGAACAGAATCTTCCCCAAGGTACCGAGTCGGTGATTTCGACCGCTTCTTGCTCAACCATCAGACGTGATTTAGCGATGCAACGCACCATCCGGTCTGCACGAGACAATACAAAACCCCTGGCTTATCTCGTCATTTTGTCAGATGATCTTAGGCCAGACATCTCCTTCAATACTGGAAAGATGCCGGAGTAGTCACTGCGAGTCTCGCAATTGATCCAGCAAGCGGCATGGCGCCGTCGTCAGCCATTAAATATCCGAACAAGAGGACGGTCGGGGGCACCACTCCTGCCTTCATTGTCTGGGGTATTCCGATATCGTACTCCATCAGCCAAGCTTGTTATGCTCGTTTCTGCATTTGCTGCCCTCGCCATGTTTTTAGGGAGCACTAGTGCTCAACTTCGTGAAAACGAGCCCTGGGTATGGCGGATCTAGTGATGTATGGTGGCGCCGCTGACGCCGTTCTTTCTCCAGCCGTTCGATGTCACCAGCATATCGTCGCCGGATGGCTCGGTCACAGCGAAGTTTGTCTCCTTCGGGGCGACGATGGTCGAGCTCTGGCTGAAAGACAGGACTGGCGAAGCCCTTGATGTCATTCCGAGCTACGACGATCCCGTAAGTTTCGGTGTACACTTCCGATTTCGGTGTTGACCCATCACCGCATTCATAGTCCCAGCTTCTTGCCGATCCGGCTCACCCTGTCTTTAACGCCATAGTCGGGCGGTAAGCTTCTAACTCCACCTCGGAATGTAAGATCCAACGCTGATTGCCTTCAAGCTATGCCAATCGAATCAAGAACGGTAAAATTTCCGCTTTGTCTGGGCGTTCCCGGGTTGACAAAGAATGCTCTGGAAGGCACGTTTTCGATTCCTCCGACGCGCAACCCTCCGGCCAACGGCACGAACGTGTTCCACATCCCGACGAATGACCATGACGGTATGCCCCCTTGCGAACCACCCTATGATATTCTAAATTCATGCTGTGTAGGTCAGGATACCTTACATGGTGGGATCTACGGCTGGGACCGCCGCAACTGGACTATTGTGTCCAAGAGCAAGTCTAGCGTCACTTATCACCACCTGGACGCCGCGGACGAGGGCTTTCCCGGCGACGTGAATGTATACGTACGTACCAACTCTCCATTAGTCTCGCTGCCAAATGAGCTTATCTACGCCACACTCCAAAGGTCACGCACTCGGTGACGAATGGACAGCTCAAGAGCGAAGCCCACGCGACCGCGACCGCCAAGACGCCCATCATGCTCACTCAGCACATCTACTGGTGAGCCCCACCCCTTATGCACCTTATCCCTCTAAGCTGCCGCGCCCAGGAACCTCGACGGCTTCCGCACCGACACGGGCAACTGGAACGACACCAACGTGCTCGACTACACCCTGCACGTCGACAGCTCGCGCTATCTCGAGACGGACTCGAACGGCGTGCCGACCGGCACGATCCTCAGCGTCGCGGACACCCCGCTCGACTTCCGCACGCCGACGAAGATCGGTGCGCGCTGGGACCAGGCCGTCGACGTCTGCGGGCCCGGTGCGTCCCGCGCCCCGCTATGTGCTGCTGCCTGCTGACGTCTGCGGCACGCATAGGCTGCCAGGGCTACGACAACTGCTGGATCTACGACAAGTCCGAGGCGCACGCGCCCGGCGTGAGCCTCTCCAGCGCCTTCTCTGGCATCCGGTGCGCGCCCCCGCTGTCACTTCTGAGCTCTTCCCTCATTGAAATCACCACCGCAGCGTCGACATCACGTCCGACACGCCCGCGGCACAGGTCTACACGGCGAACTACCTCGACACGCCCCGCAAAGCCGTGCACGGCGGCCCGACGCTCACATACAACCCGCACTCCGCCGTCGCCATCGAGCAGGAGGGCTGGATCGACGCGATCAACAACCCGGAGTGGGGCATCGACCAAATCTGTGCGCACTTTTGATTTGTCTTTTTGTGCGCGGAGCGGCTGACAGGCGGCGCAGACGAGCCGGGGAAAGACTTCAGCTGGAGCGTCACGTACCGCTTCTCGAACTTTGACTGACGGTGAAAAGTGCCAATATCGCAAGCCTACGAGAATCAAATGTTTTTCTGTACTTTTCGGTGTAACTATCGGGTGTCGTCGTCCGACGTGGGGTTCTGTTCATTACCGCTTATGTGTTGTAGTCGATGTAATGTCTTCCATTCATTGTGTGTCCCCCGAAGAATTTGGACAATATCTTGTTCTCATTGTATCCGCTTGAGTTATTCTGCAATCGACTACCAGTGCCTCATGTTTGACTAAACACCAGTCGAACACGAATCTTCAGCGACTTATCAGCAGCTCACAGCTTGCACACGACTCCTTCGTACAACCTGGTCAGAGGAAAATAAGTTCCAAGTCAAAATCCCCCTCGCTTGATTTCCAATTGCATGCCATCGGACATATTCCAAACGTTGATGAATGGGTAAATGTGCAGACTAACAATCGGGCGAGCGAATTAATCCTCCAGTTTTCGCCGTCGCGAACCCACAGTCAAACCCACACAGCAGGCCAATGACTTGCCTAGTGACACGCATATCATCCCGCCGTGCGTGCGCTGCGTCGACATGCGTCGACATGATGACAAACATATAGCCTCGACACCACTCACTAACTCTCCAAATGTCACCCGCACGGCCAAGCCAACCAAAGCGCGGCCCACCAACTCAACGACTACGAACTCACAAAACCAGCGTTGATTACGCTTCCTCGCAGGACACCTCCCCACCAGCTAATTCATATTATCTCCTACACCCCACTATTCAGGAGCAACTAAAATAAACTCTTCTCCCAGATCAGCACACACGCACCCAATCCACACAAAAAACACATACCTAGCGACATGCGTGTATGTTGTCGACGGTGTCGTAAGTGAATGCAAACAGAAAGGACGAGATCGTGTGCGTGAATCTAGGGACAGCTACTATACAGCATGGCATGTGGGCATGCGCGGCTCGCGGCCACGGCGTCTTGACGTAGAAATACAGCATGACCATGCGGGCGAAGCAGCGAATGGACGGCGAGAAACGGAGCTATAGGCAGCGGAAACCGCAGCGTAGTGTATTGTAGTGATGAATTCTTGATCTTGCTCTTGACCTGCTTTAGCATCGGCCTTGCGCGCTCTACACCGCAATCCCCGTCCCCGGCACCCCCGCCTCCTCAACCCTCTCCAACGTCACCTCGCTCCCCGTCCCCGTCTCCGTTCCCGACCTTCTCGACGCCCCACTATACATCCTCTGCAGCCCACCCAAACCACACGCAAAAAAAGAAAACACGATTCAACATCAGCACCACTCAAAAGCACAAGCAAAAACCCACGCACCGGCGCAATCGGCCGCGAATAATCCACATCATCCCGCAGACTCAGCGCCCCAACGCTCGCGTTCCGCACGCCCAGCGTCGGGTGCAGCAGCCCCTTCGGCGCCGCGATCTCCTCGGCCGTCTCTGCCGGCGACGGCGGCTCTGCGCCGAGAATGTGGATCTGCGGGAAGGGCGCCGGCGCGACGAGCGCGGTGCTGGGAGAGGGGAACGCCGCGGTCGACGCGAACCCAGCAGCCGGAAGAATCCCATTGCCAGCACCCGCCCCCGGCGCCCCGAACGCAGGCGACGGCGTCCGCGCCCTCGCCTCCGCCCTGCGCGCGGCCCCATCCCGGCTCTCGAAAAACGTCGGCGCGTCGTCCCCGCCCTCCCACTCGTCCTCGTGCTTCCCGCGCCCCGCCCACTTCAAGCTGCGCTGCAAAAACGCCTTGCCCGCGCGCCCATTGAAGCTCGACGGCGGGCCGAGACTCGCGCCCGAGCGGCGCCGCTCCTTCTTGCTCGCCGTGCGGTCCCCATTTTGGTCCTTGTCTTTGCCCGCGTGCCCGGCGCTGCTCCCGCTCGCGCTCGCACTCTCGCCGCTATCCGAGCGCCGCCGCGGGCTGTCCGCGTGGTCCTGCTGTGAATGGCCATGCTGCGAGTTACCCTGCGGCGGACTATCATACGCCGACCCCGCCGAGCCCCTCCTCGCCTCGATCGCCGCGCCCGCGATCGCGCCGCCGCCCGCAAGCCACATCCCCTCCCCCGCGCCGACCGATCCTCGCCTCACAGCCCTCAGACTCGTCGCGCTCCGCAGACTCGTCGCGCTCCGCGCCGGCAGCGGCACCTGCACGCCCGCCCCGCCGCCCGCCCAGCCGAACGGGCCCGTGTTCCCCGCGGCGTGGTGCAGTGCGCTCGAGCCCTCGAGCGACTGCGAGTGCCCGTGCGACGACATGTGCCCGTGCCCGCTGTCCGAAACCAGGACACCCGCGCCCGGCCCCGCGTCGCCGAACTCCGCGAGCAGGCCCTCGCCGCTCTGGCTCCCGTATGCGCGCGCACCGGAGCCGGACCTTGAGCCGGAGCCCGACGCACGCTGCAGTGTTCCACCCACCGCCACCCCGCCCGCCACCCCGCCCACGCCCCCGCGCACATGCTCCGCCTCCGTCATCTCTGGACTCCCACTCCCGCCCGGATCCGGCGAAGGGCTCGGCAGCGCGTCCTCGGATGCACCGAAGAGCGGGGCCCGCGCGAGGGCGCGGCCCTCGAGGCGGCGCGTGCGGCGGCGGCGGAGGGTGCAGACGAGGAGGAGCGTGAGGAGCGCGGCGAAGAGCACGCCGCCGACGCTTACTCCCGCGATTGCGCCTGCGGAGTGTGAAAAGCTGTATGTGTGTGGTTAGCTGTGCCTCACAAGAGGGGGAGGAGAAGAGAAAGGCGGGAGAAGTGGAGAATAGCGGAAGGGGGGAGAGGAAAGGAAAAAGAAACACGCACCCGCCGTTCCTTCCACCCGCGACGGGCACCAGACTGCCCGTCTGCACCTCCGTCTCGGTGAGCGTTTGCGTGCCACCGCCTTCATCGATGCTGGTGACGATGAACGTCGTCGTCGCGAGCTGCGGGGTGAGCGTGAGAGTCGTGCTGCGTTCGGTGCTGAAAATGGTCGTCAATGTGAGTGCATGCGCAAGTTGAAGGGTGCTGTTGGTTGGGGTAATAGATGCAAGAAGGGACGGGGACGGGGATGGAGACGGGGACAGGGACGAGGATGGGGACGGGGACAGGGACGAGGACGGGAAGGTGGAAGGTGAAAATGGAGTGGATGCAGATGATGATGCAGAACGTGATGTAAATACAGTAGAGACCGAGTCCGATGAAAAAGCAGTCGATGATGGAGAAGCGGATGAATCAGACAATGTAGCAGATACAGATGGGGATGCAGTCGAAAAAGAAAGTGCAGGGGTGGAATCAGATGCAGAATTGGAGACATGTACGGATACAGAGTCGGACACGGACGACACGGACACAGAATCAGACGAGACGAACACAACAGAAGACGTCGATGCCAATGCCGATGATGCAGATACAGATGCAGACGCATTCGAAGTTGACGATGATGGTGCCGGAACCGATGTAGGCGAGGTCGTGTTTGGTGTTATAGCGGCGAAATTGACCGAGTGCGGAGACGTCGGGACCAGCGATGATACAGGCGTATTGACCGAGAGCGCAGATGTCGGAACCAGCAAGGATACAGGCGTATTGACCGAGAGCGCAGACGTCAGGACCAGCGATGATACAGGCGAAGACACCGGCGTCGAAGCAGACGATGCATTGATCGTCGACGCGGTGAGCGAAGACGCAGGCGCGGTGAGTGAAGACGCAGGCGCGGTGAGCGAAGACACAGGCGCGGTAAGCGAGGCCGCAGCGATCGTCGAGCGCAGCGCGGAGGTCGAGACCGGCGCAGAGACCGGCGGTGAAGAAATCGGCACACCCACGGACACGGACGCGGACACAAATGACGCAGCATCCGAGACGAGCGTGTTGAGCAGCACGTTCGTTGCAGAGGAGCGCAGCGAGAGCAGGTGTGCCGGGGAGGAAAGGAGAGGGGACGGGGAAGGGAGGGAGGCGCTGACTACGATCAGGGCGCGAACGGTGCGGGTAGCTCAGGACTTACGATGTGGGGAGCGCGGACGAGGACGATGGGCGCGCTGAGGAGGATGTACTGGTGTTAGTGGATGATGTAGGAGAGGGAGAGGTGGATAGAGTACTGGATTCGGAAGAGGAGGATATGGATAAGGAGGATGTGGAAGAGGAAATGGATGAAGATGGCTGGGAAGAAGAGGGCGGTTGGGAAGACGATGCATTGGAGACCGACGTCGAGGAAGCTGGTTCTGAAGAGGTGAGCGGTGAGGAAGATGATGGGACAGACGATGAAGAGACAGTGGGAGCAGAGGATGACGGAAGAGGCGAAGACGAACGTGGGGTAGAAGATGCGGCAGAAAACGCAGAGGAAGAAAGGTTAGAGGAAGCGGGGGTAGAGGAAGTCGAAGAGACCTCGGCGCGGGAAGAAAGGGGAGCAGAAGACGAGGATGAAACAGGAGCAGAGGGAGAAGAGGAAGCTGGAGACGGACTTTGCGAGCTGGCGGTCGTCGAGAGCGGGAGCGAGCTGGGTATACTCGCCGAGGTCGGCACGGACACGGATCTGTCAGGGGCGCCGAGGCGGGTGAGCGGTGGCAAACGCGGTATGGGTGCGCACGTACGATGTCTGCGGGGCGGAGGACGTCGGAGACGCGGATGACTCTGCGGACGACGACGACGTCGACGGTGAGTCGGAGGTCGACGGTGGGTCGGAGGTCGACGACGGGTCGGATGTCGACGACGGGTCGGATGTCGACTGCGGGGGCTGGGACGTCGGGGTCGCGGACGTCGTCGGCGAGTTGCTCGCGGAGGTCGACCTTTCGGAGGTGGACGACGACTGCGGGCCTTCCGTCGAAGACGAGGACGTCGGGACGGGGAGGTCGAGGGAGTCAGACATGTCGGGGCGTTGTACTGGCGTGAGGAGACGTGATATCAGGAGGGAATAGGGGCGATCAGCGAGTTGTGTGCCCCGTCATCGTCGCTCCAGGAAAGTGACCTTCCCCCTCCGTCGCCTTTAGCAGCCCCAATAGACGCCCGATCGCGTCGCGATCATGGTGCCAGAAGTCCTGCCCAGACGCGTCTGTCCGTGACCGCGACGCGTCTTCGACTTCGCAGCTACCCGCTTCTATCCGTCCTGTCATCCGTCGAGGCCTTCTCCCCGATCCCTCCTCTCTGTCCTCCTCAAGTCCATATTTCCTCCAAAACACTACGGTTCGCCTGCACAGTGCGCTGTGCTGCCCCATCCACCGCAGCTCCAACACATTCTCCACTCCCCTCCGGCTGTTTCTTCTCACGTCTTTCTCGCGCGCACACAGCGCGTCCCATTACACGACAAGTGGCGTCATCGCCCCGCCGCTGATGCTCCAAAACGCCGTCTCTCGCACGTCCCACCACACCAGTCACCGGCGCCCGCGTCGACACGCTCTTCCGCTCTTCCCCATCCCCGCACCCACAAGCCCTCGGACACCCGCAGCGCAGCGCAACGCCCACCCAATCCAGCGAGTGCAACCACGCAGCCGTCTCGTGTGCAGATAGGCTTTCTTCAGCGCCTCCCGTCGCTATGCACTCACCCTATCTACACAGGCACGTACTTATCTATGACGCGCACCGCTCCGTCATGGCGTCTGCAATCAACGTCAACAACCGTCATACGCAATATACCCAAATCGACACCACCCCGCCGCCTCGTGTCCGCACCCGACGCCAATCCGCTCGTCGGGCCCGCCTCGTCTCGATGTCGAAGCTAACGCTGTGATCATCAGCACATCTGATACAGCCGGCGCGTCCAAGGTACGTCTATCAGGGATTTATACTTAAGCACCTTGTCACCCAGCCTCGCGCGCCGCGCCCGCCTTCCATTCTTCGCTATCCGTCCGGCTGCGTGTCGTGCTAAGCCGCACACGTCGTCGGCCTCATGTCCGCGGAACACCCGCACCACACCATCCCGCGCGTATCGACCCGCACGGCACGCCAGCATCGGTCCGTTGCACACACGTGCATACACACACTCTGTCCTCACCCGCCCACGTTCCGAGCGCATCCCGCGCCTCCATCCCCGCTCAACGCACGCTGTCATCCGTCCACCTGTCGACTAGCACTCATACAGCTGGCCTAATTGTACCTCGGAATCCACATCCGCGCCACCAGCGTCCGCAGTCTGCACCCCGTCCACCAGCCAACAGCCTCACGTCTCATTCCATGCTGGCACCCACCCACCAGCCCGCTCCGTACGTCGCGTCCGCGCAATCGCCGGAGTCCACACGCATCTCGCACCGCGCCACCGCCCCCGACCGCGCATCCCAGCCCGTAAAAGCGCTACAGCACATCCAGGTTACTGCGCCCAGCTGCGAGCGCGCCCGGCGTCCATCTACGCTGCGCCCAGGCTCAAACAGCCAGTCGCCGCCTCATGGCCTCGGAACCGCGTCCCGACGCGCGCCGGACCAGGCCCGCGAAGCCCGGATATACATGTCTACGAAGATGAGTGTGCCGTCTACAAAGCATCGTGCCCAGGTAACGCTCCTGCCCAACTCGTCCACGCGTCCGCCGTAGGCAGCTTTGCAGCCATTCCCCGCCGATACGCCCGTAGGAAGGCAGCACTATCAGGATACGATCGATCCATCTCGTCAGCGCACGGACGTCCACCGAGGATATTAGCCTTCTGTCACCTTCCATGCTAGAGCTCCGGTCCTGTCGTTCTGATATGCTAGGCAAGCTCAGCGCCAGAAGAAGCTCATGCCGACGCGATTCATCTGGATAAGATGCCTGCGTTTCATTGCACGGGTCTTGCTTCGTAGACTCAGTATCGCCGTCTTGCATACTCGGAAGCTCGATGCGCGCGGAACGCACCTGTGGATCAGTAGTGCCCTCTATCGCCCGCACCCCAGCTAGCCCACTTCCAAATTTGATTCATAGATGCTATGTTGCCCGAAAGTCCTCGGAATCCGGCTTGTGCAGGTAGCGGCCTGCCTGCAGGAACCGTATCAACGGGATCTTCGGCCTTACACAGCGTTCGCATGAACGGATCGTCGATGCTTTGCGATTAATCCAAGGCCTCATACGCACTCAGTGCACTGTGTACATCTACATGAGACAAATAAACCTGATCATTGCCTTGTCGCCTCAGCGCTGACCGACGACCCCTCCGCCCCCGATGCACAACGCACTTCCGCGCCCCGCCCTGACGATGAGAAGAGAACAGCCTGGAATCGCACCTCTCCGCTCCGTCGCGCGCATTCCGTGCGTCGGGACCGCGCGTCGATCGCGGTGCCAGCAGTCTGCGCCCAAATCCCCACGACGCGACGCGTTCTCCGCGCCTGGCAATACAGTGGGCGGCGCCGTCGCCCGTACGGCCGCCATGTCTTCTGCAACAAGTTTATTCCGTGCTGCCGCTGCTCGCGTGTGCGCCGCGCCGTCCCCATGCGCCTTCAAGTCTCTGAATCTACGGGTGGCCTTTCTCTGCAGTCTAATTACCGGCTCGCGCGCAGTTGTGTATACTTCGCCTTGGTGACTTATAGCGAGGCGGCCCTATCGCCTCACGTTTTGCAGAACATGCTATCGTTGTGCACCTTCTGCGGCACGACTGAAGAGTAAACCCCATCATATGATGTGTTGACTTTGTCATGACCTTCCCCTATACATGCATATCGTGATATCTTTTCGATGTGATTCCAAATTGTCATGAATGCATACATGAGATACCGAGTACAAAGAATACTAAGTACAAAGAAACAAAGGCCATAGGACAAATCCTCAATACAACCAACAAAGTGAAGGTCTATGACTCTGTAGATAATGTGTTAGCCTAGATAAATGATTAATAGCAGAAATATAACATTACCTGACAGCAAAGCACATTTAGTTTGACTGATCAATCCTGGATTGCACCTCCTCCAGGAGTCTCAGATCTTCTGCCTTGCCTACTGGGTACTGAGCTGTAGTGTGAAGTTCTAGAGCTTGGTTGAAGCAGTGCTTGGCCTCCTCAAACTCTCCCAGCTGCATGTGTAGCTCACCCATGGCTTGCAGGTCATTTCCCTGCTCATATGTACAATGTATCTTGGTGTGAAGTTTCAAGGCATCTGCAAAATATGACCTGGCTTCATCAAAATTCTGGGACTTTAGATGCCAAATGCCCAGCATTTGAAAACAGTCCCCTTGACCCCAATCATCATTATCTTGAGTGTTCAGCTTTAGTGCTTTATCAAGGCATTCTTTTGCTGTGTCAAATTCATCAAATCTTATGTAAAGCTTTCCCTGAATCCAAAAAACACAAGCTTGTGCTTCAATGTCATCAACAGCACAGCAGAGTTTAAGTGCTTTGTTTAAATGAAACAATGTGTTATCTTTTTTATAGAGTTGCATGTTAAGATAGCCTAGTCCACAGAGATCCCAAGCTTGTCCTAATTTATCATCACACTCTGTGTGAAGTTCAAGTGCTTGCTCTAGCCACTGCTGTGCTTTATCCAGATTATACAGTCTCATGTGCAATATGCCAAGTTCATAGAGGTCCTCAGCCTGTCCTGATTTCTCATCACACTCTTTGTGAAGTTCAAGTGCTTGTTCTTGGCAGTCCTGTGCCTTAACCAGATTATTCAGTCTCATGTACAGTCTGCCTAGTTCACAGAGATCCCAAGCTTGTCCTGATTTCTCATCACACTCTTTGTGAAGTTCAAGTGCTTGCTCTAAGCAGTCCTGTGCTTTAACTAGATTATTCAGTCTCATGTGCAATCTGCCTAGTTCGTAGAGATCCCAAGCTTGTCCTGATTTATCATCACACTTTTTGTGAAGTTCAAGTGCTTGCTCTAAGCAGTCCTGTGCTTTAATCAGATTATTCAATCTCATGTGCAATCTGCCTAGTACATAGAGATCCCAAGCTTGTCCTGATTTATCATCACACTCTTTGTGAAGTTCAAATGATTGTTCTTGGCAGTCCTGTGCTTTATCTAGATTATTCAATCTCATATTTAATCTGCTTAGTTGATGAAAAATCAAAGCTTGTTCTGATCTACTATTATCCTCTTTGTAAAGTTCAAGTGCTTGCTCTAAGCACTGCTGCGTATTGTTAAGCTCATTCAGGTCTATAGTCAATTTGGCTATTTCTGCAAGATTCCGTGCTTGTTCCCGTATATTACTGTAATGAGACAACTTCTCAAATTGAAGTCCACCATGCAGATCATAATGTGCTTGTTTGATCTCATTATATATCATGTCTGGCATCTCTGATTTGTAAAGAACCTGAAACTGTTCCAATTGATTGCCCAATTGATCATTAGATTGATGTTTTTTGTTTATGGTATCTTTGTTTGTTGGGTTTGAATATAATTGTAATGCATCATTCATTCTCAATTTTCTTTCATTTTGTTTGTAAAGTTTTTCACTGGTCATGCTTAGATTTATCAAAGCAGTAAATTGTGCTTCAATATTAACACATTCTTTAGCAAGCTGAAGCATCTCATTATACCATGATTCAGCCTCAATATAATTTTTTTCTTTATATAGTATCCGACTTTTGACCTCCATAACTTTTAATCTCAACTCAACACTAACATTGACTGTTGTACATAAAGCTACAGCTTTGTCAATGAATGTATGATTCATTTGCTCATTAAAATATAATTCACAATGTGCTTGCACATAGCTAAATTCTAGCTGAGCATTTTGTTCAGCAGTGAATATAAAGTTTTCACATTGAGCTATAAGATCTGTTTCATATATACCAGACCAGCTTTGTTTATAAATGAAGGTTACTGCCTTGTACAAAGTATAGTTTTGATTCTCCTCAGAATCAAGATAATATAGCAAAAGGAAACATATATTTTCTGTGTAATTTTGCTGCTCAATCCATTTTGCTATGAATAATCTCAATCTGTCATATATGTCTGGACATAAATTTTTCAAAGGATGACTATGTCTCATATACAGTTGAATAGGTGATAGAACTTTAATCTTGTTATTTTTTAAATCATCTGACACCAAGGCACAGTCTCTCAATGTCTGTAGTATCTCATCAATAGATGTCTGCGTTTCTGCCATCTCCTCAAGATCTGCTTCTAGTGACTCATCAACACCATCTGGCAACATTGAAAGAAGACTTAGGATATAGAGACACTCTTTATTATTTTTCATTCTTGGGCTTTCAATGGACAGTCTGATTGAGTATTCAATGTTAGACAATCTATTTAGGTCATTCTGATTCTCATGCAACATCCTAATCTGCTCCTTTGACCATCTCTTCCATACTTTATCACTTTTGTTGTTTTGTGCAATATGAGCAAGCAGAGTCACTGCAAGTGGAACACAATCTACAGCTGTGACCAGTTCTATACTGTGTTCATCATAATGGCCCGAGATTTGTTCAAAGATTTGCAATGCTGCTTCTAAGTCCACAGGTTCCACAGGAGGCAATAGTGGCTGTGACCATGACACATTTCTAGGTCTCTGTGTGCCTCTCAGAGTCACAAGTAGATGAGCAGAGATATCAGCCAATTTAGCCAAAAAGTCCTCTGTTTCAGTCCTTTGAGCCTCCCAGAGTGTCTCCAAGTTATCTAGGCATACAACAGCATTCTGATGCTTCAAGGCATTCAAGACCCTAGATTCATCCAAAGCATGTTTAGAGTCTGCATGCAATTTCAATGCCTTCCCCATAGATATGATCAAAGCATCTCTAGATGTTATAGCTTCACAAGAGAAAAAGTAGCATGCATCTTTGAATCTGCTCTGGACTGCTTCATGATGCAGGACTGTCAAGGCAATAGAAGTCTTTCCAATGCCCCCAAGGCCCAAGATAGCAATTCTAGCAGGAGGATTCTGGACAATAGCAGCTATGATCTGATCAATGATGTCAGAGCGGCCATGCATGATCTGGGGCCTTGCAGGAAGGCCATAGTTGATACTGCCAGAAATGTCAGTATCTGAATTTGCAGATATATTCGCTAACACAATATACCTGATGTCCTGTGAAGAAACAGACATAGGCTGTGACTAATTAGCTCGGTCTACATGTCCAATTGACAGCCTACACACCTTTGCTGCCCTAGACCCTGCCAGGCTATGGACTAATTTATTGGTCTCAAAATGGACCTGGGTATTTAGAAGCTCAAGCATATCCTGCCACAAAGATTAAGATCTCCAACACGAAAGGCGAAGAGACAAGACAACATACATGAAAGTTCTGTTGTGCCTTCCGAACTCTTTCGGCACAAGCATCGACGGCCGAAGCCAGGTCATCACGCCGAATGAATTCCTTGAACTTGTCTCTTCTGCGCGTCTTAGGGCAGCACCGCTCGAGCCCACTCGCCACCTCTGTCAGCGCGCTACGAGGTCGATGATGAGTGCAGGCTAGATAACGCCAGACACAAAACGTACTCTCCAAGCTCGTGCACGTTATCGAGCAAGTTCTGAGCAAACAAAGCTTCCTGTTCATGGTCCATCGCAAACACCTGCTCGTACCGCTCAACGAGCTTTCTGATGTCCTCGATGTCCTCGATGACTGAGTGCCATCTCTTTCTGTACTGATTCACCTCCTTCAACAGATGTCAGTCTAGATCCGTAGACGTATGTCCCGCACTTACCTCCTTCATCTTCAGGATCTTCGACATCATTCCCGCAATAACCTTGATATACGGTATGTTCTCCGCAAGCTCGCCGGCATCCTGGAGCAGGTCCAACGCAGCAGGCACATTTGACTTCAGTGCAGCACCCAAGGAAGCAAGAGCCTTGCGAGCAGACGAGCCCCGCACATTCTCTTGACCCAAGGACGAGACGCTTTCGCCCAGGTGAAGCGCCGATGGCGCAGCGGTGCCACCAGTAACGTCTTGAGAGCCAGATTCCGTAGATAAGCCCGGAGGCTCTTGAGATGTTGTAGATACACCCGGATTGTTAGTTGACATGTGTCTTGTTGGAGAAGACGTAGCGAGATTGTGTGTTGAAAACGATCTGAGGACGCAGAGTAGCTTCAGCGGTGTTGAAGGCTGGGAGGAGAGGACGGGGAGATAGGCAGGGTCAAGGGTCGATGGGCGGGCACGAGGCAGCGCCAACGCATCGCACTAAAATTAGCAGGCAAGTCAGAGACGCTCGAGCGCTGAATATAGACTTCGCGCTCACAGGAGGATCGCTTTGACGAAGTTTCCGGAAATAAACAAGGCGCCCATGACGTGCGCGCGTGATGTTCGAGCTTGAAGCTTGAAGTGTCGGGTGAATATAAATTGACCATTGCAAGTGGCCAAATCACAAGATAAAGATCTCCGAGCCTTGAAAAGAATGCAAGAGATAGCATATGCGAAGCCTAGACGTCGTAGACGAACTTCAAAGGACCACGCTAGCATACAACGGCTATACGACGACCGACTATCGTTCGGAATTTGGACTATCAACAGTCAGTCGTACGATAAGATCTGACGACCCTACTCGACCGTACTTGGTGACAGCACAGTGGCGAGAACGTCAGCCAATGGCGGACTGTCACTAATTAGTTTGCTTCGACGCACCCGGGCCGAGATGTCCTCGATACGCTAGGCGAAGGCCGCGCCGAAACGTTTGACCATGCGTGAAGTGGGAAAGAGCTGTAAGCATCCAGTTAACACTCATAGAAGGTGAGGGGCGCACGGCATGAAGCCAGGCGATATCGAAGGTCGCACCGGGTTGAAAGTTCGCGGAAGAACGGACAACCGATTGTACGTCTTCAGTAACGAAGTAAAAAGCTTGAGACCAAGAAATCGCGATTTTTCCGCCGTACGATGCGTTTGTGGACGAGGTATCCCTATTGAACGAGCGCTCATGTAGCAATAGGACACAGTCTGATTGTGAAAAACTGCTCAGTCATTCCGAGGAACAAAGGCTGATACGCACTATTCGGACGCTAAACTTTCTAGAAAGATCCCGTGTCTCTACCAGGAATAATGCTTCTGGCAGAGGTCTTGAAGACGAGATCAGTCGTGAATGGAGTGTGCACAAAAGAAAGACGGCCTCTTAGATAACGACGTATATCCGCGAATGGTCGCTGATCAGTTTAACAAGATGCAGAGGAATGGCAATGATATGGCGCGGCTGTGTGCATGATCGATTATTTTACCTGATGCCAACTTTGCTGATCGCGGCGATGACATGGATTGCTAGTAAGAATATATGTAGTCTCCTGTGCAGACCTTACACAGAAGATAGTCGTTCTGTGTTTAGCATATATGGAGGGGTATACGTGAACTTCGTGCAGGAATAGTACTTAAATAATGCACTGTTTTGCACGAATGCATGACTGCTGGCTCTGCAGATGATTTGAGTAGAGAAGAACGTCAGTAACTCACGAGGTCGGAGACAAACATAAAGATGCACACGAACGAGTGAGGTTGACAGAATGAGCCGCCCCTCCGGGTCCTCGGGCCGTGTTACCTGCTCACCGTGTCTGAAGATGTTTTGAAACAGATAGTGTGTTGAAGACGATAGATTTGAGGAGCACAGAGTAATTTCAGCGGTGTTGGGCGTTACATAGAAGGAGAGGGAGCGAGATAAGTACATACGTAAGCAGAGCCGAAGGATAGTGAACACGAGGCAATACTTAAATACTTTAACTTAGCTCGACTTGACTATCATCGACCAGTTTGTGTCGTCAGCGCCGCGGAATATATCCTTCCTTCCTTCAGCTAGAATTTCTTGCGGAGATTACAGATCCGACCCCCCTGCGGTGGTCATGCTTTTTACCAACTAGCATGGATTCTCCGGATTGTAATGCATGTAATGCGGGATACCGAGCGCGGTGATCCTCGGTGAAGCGAAGCTGGCATCCCTTCTAGTGCAGTAGTTTAAGCTCTGAAACACTTGGAGGCTCAAACAGATCTCACATCGAGACTTTCAGTTTCAATGGCCGGAGGATCCTGAATGCATGTTATAGAAATCCTGTATTGAGCATGTAGCGTAGCCTTGACTATCGAGATGACGAGAAGAATATGAACTATATATACCAACTTACGGGATAAATGCAGAAATCAAATGCGAACGACATAGGACATGGATATATACCAAAGCATGAGACTTCACCTCAACCAAAGCGCAACAGAGCATAAATCACCACCGGACACAGATCATCTCCACGCCGGCCGCTCGCCAAGACTCTTCACGCTCAGCTCCCCCGCGCTCTTCTTCTTCACCAGCCGCCCAGCCGCCTCCCGCTCTTTCTCATCGAGCCCCTCGAAGCTCTTCACCAAATCCTTGACGCTGCTCCCGCTGTTGCGCCGCTCCTCGCGCTTGCGCCTCTCTTTCTCGCGCTCCTCCTCCGGCGGCGTCACCCGCCGCAGCTCGACCAGCCGCCGCGGCTCCTTCCGCGTCATGCGCGGCAGGCGCGACGGCGGAGGCGCAGGGTGCAAGTTCACAAGCTCCTTCGGATGTGCAGGACGTGGGGCGGGTTTACTCTGCGGGGTATCGATCGGGCCGCGGGGTTTCTCGAGAATCTCGGGTGGCGGTAGCGGCAGCCCGGGGCGACGCTCCTCACCCTTGGGTGCAGGCTTCGGCTTGGATATCGTCGGGAGGTAGGAGAAAAAGAAGCCCTTGACACGCGTGCTGATTGGCTTGGGGCGAAGCGGTGTGGTGTGTCGCTCAGACGCCGGAGGGTTATACGCTGGCGCCGGCGAGGGTGGAGGTGGCATAGGGGATGAAGGTGGCGGCATGGTATTTTGCGCCGGAGGCGAAGGCTTGCTGATTGCGATGACTTCGTCCATGATGTGCGAATAACGAGGTGCAAGTAGCGTCGATGGCACGTGTGCTTTCTCCTTGCCATTCTCCCCGTCCACGGTGAAAGGCGCAGGCAGCCGCGGCAGCGCTGACGTCGCCGCAAATGGCGCGCGGCGCGCTTGTACGGGCACAGGCGTGAACTCCGGCACGAAGGGCGACGGCGACGCGGACGCACGGTGCGTGCTGGGAGTAGGCGGCGCGACGTGTCCTGCGCGCTGTTTCTTCTGGAGGGCACGCGTGCGGGCCAACAAGTCATGTCTGAAAGGACTAGGTCAGTTATATGAACCAAGAAGACGGCCGCGCGGACACATACCTATCCCATTCCTCCCCTAAGGCTTCAATCACTCTCCATCCACCCATTACATCCACGAACCGGCCCACGACCTTGCCCACATCCACAGCATCTACATCACCCAAAATATCATTCTCTCCTGCCATGTCCAGTCGCTCGTCCGTAAAGCACGCATCCAGTAATTTCCAGTCGTTCTTGTCCCACGACCGCGGTCCTCGCGTATTGGGTGGCGGCAGCGACACATAAGGTTCTGGCGCAGCACGTCGTGACGCAGCAGAATAAGCAGGCGAAGGGGTGCGGAAATCCTGAGGACGATGCACGGCCGAAGAACGCGCAGGAGTTCCGTGCGCGGGGCTGCTGCAAACGATGTCCGCTTCGGCCTTCTGCAACAGCTCCGGAAGCGTCACGGTCTTCTCGAGCCCGGCGGCAAGCGTGTCACGACGCTGCGCCTTATCGGCCGGGGATGAGAACTTGGCGATGCCGGCGCTGACGGCAGATGCACGTCGGGCGTTGCGAATGCGCGAGTCGACCGACGGCGAGCGGACGGACGATTGGCGGCGCCTTTGTCGCTCGATCTTGGTGTGCCAGTCGTAATCATGCTGAGGCTGAAATCAGTCCGACGTGCGATGCGAGATGCAAGAGACGTACAGATTTGAGGATAGCGGCTGCTCGTGCGGCAGCCCAGGGATCGTCGCTGACGATCTTGACAACGCTAACATCACCAGGATCTTCGTCGGAGCTATCCTCCTCATCTACATCATCCACAACTGAGCTGAATGGTTCGTCATGATGCAAATCGTGTTCAGCCTGCCGACTTGCGTTAGCACATGCCAAGGTTCATGATTAGAAACATACCTCGAACATCGCGTCGTCTGTCGGTCGCGGAACATGCTCGACCTCAGGGCCAGGCTGAGGCTCCTCGGAAAGTTCGCGATCGACCGAGAGCTCCTCCTCCATCTCCTCCTCTTCAACCGACTTTTCCCGCGTTACAGGTATTGGCGAAGTGAGCGTAACCGTTGGAGCGGGCAAAGAAGACAGCTCTCGCATGGGCGAAGAGTCCATCTGGACGGGGCGCCGTGCTTCTTGAGAAGAGTTCTCACCTTGATTACCCTCCTCGAAACCAGAGTCATGCTATACAGAATATTATTTAGGCAACAAGGCAGGTCTTCGAGTGGACAAGCACATACTGGATGATCAGGGCTCTCGGGCTGGTTGGGAGGGGACGCGGTCCGCTCCACATGGTCGAACGATGCGATGGGAACGTCGTCTTCGTCTTCCTCGTCCTCGTCCTGCTCAAGACTCCCCTCAACTGTGGGGCTCGCAGGAGGAAGCGACGGCGATGGCGATTTGCGCGCACCATTCGGTCGCTGCTGTACCGGACTGTGCGACCTTTGGGGAGATGCAGAGGGCTTCGGTGAGCCCCGAGGCGAGGCAGAGAATCTCGGCGGAGGTGGCGGCGATGCAGAGTGTCGCGGAAGCGGCTCAGGCTCTTCAATACCCTCGGAGCCTTCGTCCCGCGGAAGTTCCTCTTCATCCGCACGGTCAACAGATGCATCGACCTCTCCGCCCTCCATCTCATCCGCCATCTCAGTGTCCTCCTCGAGTCCACCAAAGACCTCTTCCTCCGCCTCGTCCTCCTCCACGACCATCTTCTCCTTCCCCTTCCACTTCTTCGGAAACGGACTGATGGGGCGCCCCCAGCTCTCGATGCGCTCCCGCGTCGTGCTCGTCGGCGGGTCCACTTTGGTCGGGACGCTCATCATGCGGAACTTGCCCGTGAACTCGCCCGTGCCGTCAAAGGCATCGCGCTCGGGCTCGTTGTCCGAGCTGCTCCAACCGTCATCTGCGCCGCCCGCGTTCGAAAAGTCGAACACGGGCCCAGGGTCAGGGAGATCTTCGGGGTCGTTGTGCTCTTCGGCGACCTCAAGCTGGGCTGCCTCGTAACGGGGAAGGTCGTCCGATGCCGGCACCGAGAAATCGAGATGGCGCGGGGGCGGCGGCGGCATCGCGCGCTCCGGCGGGCTCGACTCCAACGGCGGCGTCACACGCGCCTTGGCAGGCGTCTTGCTCGTGCGCGGGCGGCCGTGCAGGAGCAATGGGTCGTCAGTGGGTGACGGAGGGGGCGCGGGCTTGCTGAGGTCGATCTCGGGCAACTCTTTCTTGATGACGAGCTTGAGACCGTGGGTCTTTCCGACGGACTTGCGCTTGCTCGACTTTGAGATGCGCGGAGAGGGAGTGAGGACGACTTCGCGCGGAGGTGTGAAGCGCTCCGTAGGAGGTTCGTAGACAGGCGTGCTAGAGCGGGCGCGAGAGCCTTGGCGCACGCGAGCGAAAGCGGGATTCTGCAGTGGGGAGGTCGCGGGATGGGCGGAGGTACGAGCACGTGGTGGGCTGCGCTGTACAGAGAGCGGATGTTGCGGGGAGGTGGGGCGGGGGGAGGGAGATCGCCGCTTTTGCTTGCGTGCTTTGGGATTGGGGCTCGCATTGACAAAAGCGGTCGGTTCATCCTCCTCTGCGATCGCAGCTTCACGAAGATTGGCGTACGACGGCGCTGTAGATCGCTTCCGTTTCGTGGAAGAGCCAGCAACGGCGTTTGGTGGGGAAGAGGGTTCCCCTGGTGAGTAACGGGACTGGGCAGGCTCAGAACCGAAACGACTCTATGGGAAGCAAGTCAAGGAGCATTAGATGGTATTTATGAGGAAAGCATGCCACTGGCTGGATATCAAACACTGACCTGTGAGCGGGCACTTTGTCTGAAACTATCCTCCGGCGGAGGACTGATGAGTGTACTCGCCGCATCGAGTTGCATCGTCTGATAAGAGGACTGCGGAGTGAGCAACCCAGTCTGCAACAGATTACGGGAGTTTGCCCGAGAAGAGAGGACGTTAGCCGTGCTCTGTCGAATAGGCGACGACTTGGGATTGGTGGAGGGATTTGCCTGCCGAGATGTCGGGAAAGCGGCGCGATTGGGAGGAGGCATGTTCTCCATTAAACCAAAAAAGAGCTAGATAGCATGCGAAAAGCAGACGACAACAGAGCAGATAATGGAGCAGAACAGAAGAACGAGGAGGAGGAACGAGGCTGAACGGCAGGCAACAACGCGTTCGGGTGGCACGTGACGTCTCACCTGCGCGTGACCGTGTCGCGTGCCTATTGTTCTCCGCGTGCGCGCGCGCCTGTTGCGCGCTTGTACATCTTGTATGCAACCGCCTGCACGAATAACTGGACCTGCAGGATACCACGAATCTTTTCCTGTACTACTTGTCGTGTATTGCCCATGTCAACTGCCACCCTCCTCTCTGACATCCGTACCCGCGTCGTCGTCGATGTCGACTCGATGGACCCAGATGTCGCCGCGCGGCACACGGACCTTGCATCCAGCCAGCAATTCTGCGACATGACCTCCAATCAGGGCATTGCATACGGCGAGGCAACCCGCCCCGAGCGCGCTGGCCTGATCAAAGCCGCGGTCAAAGCGGCACTCCCTCCAGGCGGAGACCTCGTAGAGCGCACCGAGCCTCAGATCCCAGACGATGCCATCGATCACTTCGTGCGCTTTGATGAACAGCGTCTGCTGAATTTGACTTAACTTCACCATTCTGCACAGACGGTACTGCTAGGCAAAGCGGTGCTTCCGTATCTCACCGGCAGGGTCCATGCACAGACGTCTCCTCTCCTAGCCTACGACACGGAAGCGACCATCGCCCACGCAAAACGGCTCGTCGCCATATTCGAGGCAAATGACATCCCCAGGTGAATAGTTTTTGCTTGTTATATCTCTATATCAATTGAGTCTGGTATCAAGATCCCGAGTTTGTATCAAGATCCCCTCCACACCCGAGGCGCTCGTCGCATGTCAGTACCTCGAGAAGACGGGTATCCGAACGCTTGCAACATGTCTCTTCTCCGTCGCACAAGCCGAGGCAGCGTCTGAAGCTGGATGCCTCTATATCGCACCATACTTCAATGGTACTTTCATCTCATGAACCCTACTCCTGCCCGAGACTCATGATTACAACTTAGAGCTCCGCGTCCACTTTGACCCGTCTATCTGGAAAGAATACAAAGACCCTGCGAAAGAGCACCCGATGTCTCTCGTCATCACCGACATCCTAAATGTGTATAAGCAAACAGCATCGAAGACGCTGGTTATGCCGGCGAGGTAAGCTTGTCCCAGTACTTATGCACCAGCGCAGTCTTTCGCTGACCTCTGGTCCTCTTCTGTAAGTCTCGTCACAGCGGCTGAAGTAAGTCCTACTTTCCCTGTACTCCTGTGTCCATGCTACAACGCCGCGGGCGTACCAGGTCGAAGGACTCGCATCCCTAGGCATCCATCACATCACCCTCTCCGGCGCCATCCTCGACAAACTCGCCGCCCTTCCCGCGCCCGCATCCCACCCAACACCGCCCGCCCAGGGCACCGGACCACAAAGTAAGCCCACCACCTCCATGCCCATTCGAAACGCTGAACAGGCGCGCAGCACCCAGCACGACGCCCTACCTCACGAACGGCGGCGCCCAGCTCCGCGAGGCACTGGCCTCCGACGCCGAGAGCACGCGCAAGCTCGACGACGCACTGAAGATATTCATAGAGATGGAGGACAAGCTGCGCGACATCATGCGCAGGGAGATCGCGGCCCTCTCTACCTAAATCATTCCCACAATGGCATCATCTCGTCATTCAGCAATCAAGCATGTATTCATACACACAGTCCTAGAGCGAGCAGAATTTGCACAGAAGAGTCGTTCTGGCATAGTCCATGGATATCGTTATACGGTTATGCGAGGGGTACAGTGAGGACGTTCACGCTGAATCCCTGAGCTGTGAAATTGAAGCTCCTGCCTGTCCGGATCGTGCTCGTCTTCGGCACGACGAGGTCCGGCGTCTCCGGCGTGTTGCTGGCGTTCTGCGCACCGCTGAGCACCTGCGCCGTGCCGGAGGACTTTACTGCGAATGGGAGCTGGAACGCCATTGGGGCAGGAGTCAAGACCGTGTTGGAGATCTGCATTCGTGCGTTAAATTAGGCGATATGTAGGGAGTCAGGTCAATGCGGACCTTGATGATGACTTCGTGCGGAGAACTGCGCCGAGCGACGGACCAGAACAGCGTGCCATTCACAGTTGGGAGGGTGCTGGGCAGGTATTCGTCCCCGCGGTTCAAGCTAAATAGCTGCAAAAGATAACATGTAAGATATGTAAGAGCAGGAGCAAATGAATTCATCAGCTGGATGGCCCACCTTCTGGACGTAGAAGCTCGTGGACTTGTATACAGCCCCCGCACTGCGAACATCCACCCATGAGTATAACCTAGCGATACAAACTAGAAATACTGACTCGAAGTTGATCAAGTTCGGCGTCTGCTTCAACTATGTTAGCAACTCGAACGTCTACAGCTAGGGTAGGAAACACACCCATTGAGAGTTGTTCACATGCTAAAAATGTATGTAAATCGCAATTAGCTCGGTATCCTGACTAGAAGACAGCAGTCAGGACACCCACAGCAAGAAGAGGGGCGTAGCTCGCTGCGAATACGATGTCGCTGTTGCGCTCGAGACCAGTCATAAACGCAGCCTCGCCCGTCGATCCTAAGGATAGCGTCAGTCCCGCTTCCCAACCGTTTTGCTGCCCCGTCCGGCATCTTACCTGCCATGGTTGGGAACGTGAGCCGGCCGTCCGCCGGCGTGCCGAATATGTCGTTCGCATTCGTCGAGATGGCAGCGTATTCGCCCTACAACAGAAGCCCGTGGCATTTCAACAACCACGCCATCGGTCAAATGAGAGGAGTGTACCTCAAAGTAAGTCGTTCCGTTGCGCTGTTCGTCGTCAGCACGATGGTGGCGATGCAAGCCCGGGCCCGAATTTCCTCACCTCGAACGAATCGTAGTAAAAGCTGTTCTCCGCAAACCAACCTGAAATATCCCGATCGTGATGAGCCGGGCTAGACCAAGAAGACAAGGCTTACGTGGGGTCTGATAGACGTGTACGTCGTATGACTGCGGAACTGGATCCAGGATAGGGGTCCACGCGTCCGTGGTTGCGATGAAACCTGGCATAAAAGACCAACATCGATCGAGTAAAAAGGTAGTCCACGAAGCGAAAATGACGAACGGATGTCAGGGAATGACGCGGATAGGTTGCCGACGAAGTCATGCCAGCGGTAGGGATATCTGTCCACAATGTACCATGAGTGTGAAGTGTGCGAAAAAAACAAAGACACGCACGTCTGCGCTGCGAAAAAGTCCTATAGAGGCCTGCTTTGAGTATTCAGGACGGACGGAGGGCTGAGAAAATCAGACCTCATTTCCAATCTCGACGAAGTTCAGCTCAAATGGCTCCGGACGACCGAGCGATGCCCGCAAAGCGCCTTTGAAAGACGCATGTTCAGCAGCAAACTCAACAGATACTCAAAGAGCCGAAGCGCACCGGCTTTCGTGGAGGTATTGCCCACCACAAACTCGATCTAGGAATGAGTGCGCAATCGTTCACACAGCCGCTCAACAGGCAGTAGCAGAATCGACCTACTTGCTCTTTCGCCTGCTCGATATACGGCTCGAGCTCATTCTCTGGCAAATTCGTTCCTCCCAAGGCGTAGCCCGACCATACAGCCATGATGGACTGCATGCCCATCGCCTCAATCCACAAAAGGTACTCAAGCAATCCCAAGCCACTAACGCAATTTAAGCAACCTCGGTCAAAGAAAAGAAGACATGCATACTCGGTGTTGGCATATCCCCAGTCGCCGATACGGCCTGGGCGAGATGTGAGTGGGCCAACAGTGGCGTTCCATTGCCAGCGAGTGTCGACGGTTTGACCCTGGCATAGACGATGTCAATATCAAAATGCAAGGATACCCTTGGAGAATGATACCTCCTAAATGGTATAATGAGTGGGTGAGCAGCATAAAGCAACGAGTCGACACATACGAGGTTGTTACCACCAGGAAACCTGAAGAAAGCCGGCCCAATCTCCTGCAAGGCCTGTGCACGAATCAGCCTCCCTCCGGATTCAATGTATCCAGCAACCACTTACCTCGGCGATGTCTGTCCTCATGCCGTTAGCCTGCCCCTTGAACGTCGGCGGGAACAAACTGAACAGGGCAAAATTGACAGTTGCACCCGTGAGCTCCGCAGCGTCAAATGTGACTGTGAAATTGTTCGCAACGTTCGGGGCGGAGTGCGAGGGCTTGAGCGTCACGTTGACCTGTGTCCAGTTTGCCGACGGCTTCAGCGTCGCAGATGTGCTAGCGAAAGTGGTGCCCGTGCTGGAAGCAAGCGAGAGGTTTACTCTTGGTGGGGAGCTCGGAACGCTGGACGGGAAGCGGTAATAAAAAGAGGCCTTATAGGTCTGGGACGAATTGACGGCGATACCTGTGATATTCTGTGAGCTAAACTCAACGCGATGAAGGAAGATGTCATGTACCCCAAAAGCCTTCATTACCCACGCCGATTTGCCCTGTTGCATTGGCAGGCACAGTCAGTTGTAAGGCGTTAGGAAGCGCGGAGGACAAAGGGGTGAAATCCGCGATGACAGAGATATTGGAATTAATCGGGTGCCATGCATTTAGGGCATCTGGCGTATCTAAAAATCGCTCGCAAGCTCAGCTTGCTCATATTAGTCTCGTGCCGCGGGACCACCTACTAGGAGTTACTTTCTGGAAAGCGCGATTCTGTAGCACTGGGACAGATGAGGAAAATGTGAGTCACAATATTAGAGATTACATACGTTCTCCGTATAGGCCACCGTCACCACTCTATGGAGTGTCGGCAATTACATTAGTGGGGAGACTGGGAAGTGAAGAAGATATATTTACGTGCTGTCAACATGGTGAGAAGCGGAGTTCATTCAGCCATTCTCGAAAGAACTTACGCTGATGTCCTAGAAAATTGCCACAGAATCGGTTAACTTGTTCGACGTATAACAATGGTGCAAGATACCTCGAACATGAGACCCCCTTCCGAAGCCATTAGTATAATTGTGTATCACAAAGGGAAACAAACATACACAAAGTTGAGGGAATGGGATGACTGGCAGTACCATTGACGACCACCGTAGTAGTCTGGGCTTCGGTGATTCGAGGGGCTATTAGCAGAATGGGTACAAGCGCATGGAGGAATGAAATCATCTTGGGTCTTGGGTCTGGGGAACCAAGGTCCCAGAATTACCTTCATATTTAAAGGAATAGACAGGTAAGCGGCCCGTCATGACGCCAATGAGGCTATGAGGATTTAGAACGCTCGTCAGCGCTCATCGCTTAAAGAGCACTGCGTAGGGCCTACTGACTTGAAGATGCTACCTCGTGATGACTATGAATACTAGATATACCATGCAACATGCACATTGCAGCTCCGGACCGCTGTGGAGAACAGTGGAGAGTTTAGTGCCGCGCGCTGCACGGC
This sequence comes from Hericium coralloides, assembly GCA_003675405.1. Taxonomy (NCBI): domain Eukaryota; kingdom Fungi; phylum Basidiomycota; class Agaricomycetes; order Russulales; family Hericiaceae; genus Hericium; species Hericium coralloides. The sequence goes on from QUOP01000127.1 coordinate 32,345, forward strand.
CTTGTGATGGACGCGAAGTTCGGAGGAACCTCGAGGAAGCCGGCATTCTGGGAAGAAATCATGGACATTGGGAAGAGTTCACCGTAATGAGGGCTTATAGCACACGTCAATGAACGAACGAAGCTTAGGAAGCTCAACAGGACGGCCTCAACGTCGTTGTCGTCGTCTGCTGCCAGGAACTTCAAAGCCGCGTGACAGGAAGGCGATAGTTGATGCTGAAGGTGAGTGCGAGTGATTGATGTCGTCCCAAGGGGAGAGTCCGACGATCGAGAGAGTAGAGGGTGAGTTAGAGCGAAGCTGGCGCGGAGTGAGACGGGAACGGGCGCGGTCGCGGCGGTACGTCGGAGGCGGCTGTCGTCTGTGGGCTGGATCGGGCGTCGGAGGGCGAGAGGATGAACGCAAACTCGATAGCTCGTAGGTAGCTGTCCATACATGGCGACAATACAGGGTTTTTATAGTAAACGAGTGAGCCTCTTCGGCCCGTATAGTAAGAGAAAATGAGTCGTTATCTAGAGACAAAGGATGAGGGGAAACGAAAGGGAAAGAAAGGAATATAACATGAGGCTCGCAGGAGACAAAGTACGGAGGGGCGCGTGTCGGGCGAGGCGGTGAGCGCGATCGGTAATGTGACTAGCAGGAGACTTATCGTAGCGTATAATCTAGGGGATAAAAGAGATAAGAAATCGGATCCAGGGAAAATGAGAAACACGAGTCGAAATATTAGTACAGTAAGCAAGTGTGAGGCAGGCATGAGGACAAGAAAAGAGACTAAACCGTAATCGTACTCGAGCGCGTCGCGACGCGTCGTATGTCTTCACGTGGGCGCGATACCGTTGGTTGCGACGCTAGTAAGGATACAATCCTTACACCTGCGGGGGGCTTTTGAAAGCGAAGCTCTCACTGGGCTGGTCTTCCTCTTCCTCTGCTTCTTCCTTCTCGACTCCAGTGGTGTCCTCGGTGTCTTCGCGGACGACGGCGGCGAAATCTTCTCGGCCGACGACGCGGGTGACGGGGATAGATGTGCGGGAACGCGCGTAGTAGGGGACGAGGCGAAAAGCGGCGAAGCGCAGCTTGGAGACGGCGCCGTCGAGTTCTGCGAGCCGGTAAGAGCCGTTTTGCGAGCGCCGGACGACGATGAGGGGGCCGAGGTAGCGGGGCTTCGACTTGCGGCTGAGGTCGGTCTCGATGGCCGAGTTGCGTACGAGGACGAGGGCGCCGGGGCGAAAATCGTGGTCGTGGATGGTGCGCTCGAACTGCTTCTCGAATTGGCGAATGGAGGCGAGGCGGCTCTTGAGGATGTTGTCGTGCATAGCGGCGAGGTCAGCTTCGCGCTTCTGGAGCTGGCGAGTGCGAATAGCGATAAGGTCGGCGGTCTCGAGAGGCATAGAGATGTCGGGGATAAGGAAAGTGGCTTGGGTGATGTCAAATGGGAGGACGGGCTCAACGCCGTGTGCCATGTAGTAAGGGGATTGCCCTGTCGACTTGCGCGTAGTTACTCGGTCAGCCCAGAATGCATGCGCCGCGAGAGTGGGCCACTTGGAAGTATCGCCGTCGCAGGCCTTGATAATCGACTCACGGATCGTGCGGTGCGAGCGTTCGACGATGCCGTTTGCGCGTGAGTTATATGCCGAGATGCGAATGTGCCGTATGCCATAGCGTTCCGCGAGCCAGTCGAGCGCAGCGACGAATGCCGTACCATTGTCGGATACTATCTCCTCAACTGCTCCCCATCTGCAAAGTACCTCCTCGAAAAGGAAAGCGCCAAGTGTGCGCCCGTTCTCCTTCTTCAGCTTGCGCCATTCGGGCCATCCTGAGAGCGAGCAGCGGCCTTGAACGATGTAACGAAAACCGGCGGCGGGCGGCATGAGCATGGTGTCGGTGTAGAGCTTCCGGAAAAGCGAAGCGGGGATGGCGACGGTTGGCGGTATGCGGACTTTGGTAGTCTGGCGGATCTGGCAGGCGTGGCAGGTCTTCACATACCAGCGGATATCGTGTTCGAGCGATGGCCACCAAAAACGGTCGAGGAGGGTGCGGCGCGTGGAATAAAAACCTTTGTGGCCGAGGTTGTCGTGAGCGTCGCGAATGAGGGGGGATACGCTGCATCGGGGGAATGAAAAGCTGGTGCTTGGCATCAGTCTGTCGTCGCCAAAGTCGTTCGCCGCGCACGAAAAAGCGGCGCGCCTTGTTGAGGAAGCGATGGAAGGCGGCGTCGTCGAGATGCACCGGGCGCTCGAGCGTCGTGAGATAAGTCTTGATGTGCTGTAGCTCGTCGTCTGCGGCGACGTCGCGCGGGAGCCGTGGGTGCGTGAGCTTGTCGCCGTCGTCGTGTTCTTCAAACCCTAAAACCTCAAACTTCCTCTGGGCCCCTACAGTCCCCCGATTCCCCGTCTCTGTCCAGCTCAACACCCAAACCCCCAAGCACAACTTCTCATCAATCCACTCCTCCAAATCTCCCTCGGCCTCATCCTCGTCCTCGTCTTCCTCGGCCCTCCTTCGCCGCGACATTCCATCCGGTCCTTCGAATTTTGATGCGGGAACGTGAACGAGCTTGAAGTCGAATAACTTGACGGCGGCGATCCAGCGGTTCATGGCGGCGTTCGGCTGGATGTCCGGGTTGTTGATCATGCCGCGTATGTACTGGGCGTCCATCTCGACTGTGAAATTCTTGAGGCCGACGACGTGAATGCGGAGGGCGCGCAGGGCTCGGAATAGGCCATAGAGCTCGATCTTGGCTTGTGAGTAGCGGCTCTCGCGGTCGTTCCAGGAGATGGAGCCAAATCGGGCGGGGTAGCGTACGTCGTCGGTGCCAAGTTGTGAGAGAATCCACCCGACTGCGATGATTGATGAGTCCACAGAGAGGAAAACTTCGCGCTCACATTCGTAGTCGATGGGGCGAAGTGCGGGGGAGGTGCAGATGGCAGTCTTGAGCTGCTCGACGGCCGAGTCATGCTCGTCGGTCCAGATGAACTCCACGCCTTTCTTGGTAAGGTCGACGAGTGGGCGAGAGACGGCGGAAAAATTTGCGATCCAGATGCGCATGGTGCCGGCAGTGCCGAGAAAGGCGCGGACGTCGGTGACGGACTTGCAGGTGGGCCAGTTCTGGATTTTGTCGATCTTGGTCGTGTCGGGACGTCGGCCCTCGTAGGTGCAGAGATGTCCGAGGATCAGAACCTCAGGCTCGCAAATGAAGAGCTTCTTGGCGGATATGGTTGCGCCGGCGTGAAGGAGGCGATGCATGATGCGATGGACATCATTGGCGTGTTCCCAAATGAAGCGGCGGATCCCCGGGTTGTTGGGGATGGTCTCGTAACTGCCATTTGCTTGTTCGTAGCGTGTAGGTGGGCCGAGTGCGCTGCAGTCGTCGACGAATGGCTTGGCGACTTCCGGGATTTCGGGCTCGAGGACAAAGGTTACGTCGGCATGACAAATTGGCAAGGAGTTGGTCCAGCCAATGGGAAGCGATGTGTTGCGAAGTGCACCGATGGGAGACTGGAAGGTGGTGAGATCGCGGGATTCCTCGGCGAGAGTGCGGTGATCGTAGCCGACAAAGAGGTCCATCATGGTGTAGCAGGAACGGCCGGCGCAGCTTTCGGTAAGTTGATCGACAAATGGGGGGACAGCTGCATTCTTGATGGTGACAGCGTTGAGCGGCTGAAGGTCGTGCACGATGCGAAGCGTCTTCCCGTCCTTCTTTACGACGCAGAACCAACGGGACCTGTAGGAGGCGTCAGACGGTTCGTAGACTCCTGCTGCAACCTTCTCCTTGAACAGCTCGATGACCTTGTCCATGATGCCATTCGGGACAGGGATGTTCTTGTGGATCCACGGGATGTGCTCGACGGTTGGGATGACAACAGGATTGAAATATTCGTCGCGAAAGCGACCCTTCTCGGCTTCACACCAGGCAAGTCCCATCTCGTTGAGGCGTAAGACGTGCTGAATTAGCTTGAGCTCCTCCGGCCATAGGAAATTCTGGCGGTTGAGCTTGAGGCCGTCGAGTCGCTCGGCCGTTAGGCGTACGCCGGGAGTGAAGTCAGGAGGGTGCATAGGAAGGGACGGCAGCGTGAGGAGAGGGTCCTCGGGGCGACGGCGCACGACACGGTACCGCTCGGGAAGTGTTGCGGGAACGGGGCGGATCTTGCGCGCCACCTTTTTGTACGCGAGGGTGTCGACCACGGGAAGGGACTGGAAAATTTCTGAGAGGGCAGCGTACGAGTATTCAGTGAGTCCTAGGAGTGTTGGCGGCGACGCATGGAGCTGATAGCCAAACGTCTCAATTAGGTTGACACGAGCTGTCTGTCGAGGGCGCGAGGGGACGGAAATTTTGTGCTTAAAGTTGGCGGGGTCCCGGATAATAACATCGACATCGCCCGACGGCTGATCCTCCATGCGGCAGAGAAGCAAGTTGAAAAACGGGCGTCCAAGGAGCAGCTGAAATGGTGCTGACTCGACGATGTAGGCATGGATTTCGAAGGTGATTGGGCCAATTCGTACGGGAACATTCTCCGCGCAGCCGAGCATCCAAGATGTTGCGCCGTTCTGTTATGACCGTATTTTCTTTTCTCTTTTACAAGGACTTATCATTTCTTTTCTTCTGCGATGACGCCCTCCAACCATCTATCGATCCATCGATCCATCACTTACTGTCATCGCTTCCTCCACTGATTGCTTATCTAAGACTTCGTATAGGGTATCCTACTGCCTCTTTCGTCTGCCTCTTTCGTCTGCCTCTTTCGTCTGCCTCTTTCGTCTGCCTCTTTTGCCTAGGATATCCTATGGTACCTACGCATATATAAACCCCACGTACACGGACCTGTAGCACTAAGTTTATCCTCTTGTATATCTTGTATCTCGACTTGCAATACAGTCGCTCAATTCGCTCCTCTCATCTTCGCTCCTCGACCGCCTCAACCATCCTCTATCTCTCTTCGCTAAGGGACGGGCCTTAGCGTCGTACTCTTCGAGACCACTAGCAGCGTCGCCGCTCTAGTGACGGACTTGGCGCCGTGTTGACACAGCCGTACGACTTGGGAACGACACAGGTTCTGAACCTGGTCAGAACATTAGGATAAACTTCTCGACAACACCCCGCCAAGATTTCGGACTACAACATCGGAGAAGGGCCATACGGCAGCCCCTTCAAGATCGCATATTACTCGACAAACGGACAGATCATACTTCGACAACGACCTGAAGATATTGAAGGAGTCCTTACAGACATCCAAGGGAACATCTACATCCAGACGAATACCGTACAACGACCGGCAACCACAGGAGAACTAGAAGAAGCTCGCTACCTCGCAGCCGTAGCAGCACACGTTGGAATGAACAGTTATCACACATCCGAACAAGGGACACCAGAATCGATAGGACTAGTCAACGGGTACCTCCTACACGACGAACGACACTCCTTCAAGGTTGGAGAACATTGGATCAAAGAAGACGGGTCTACAGTCACAAACGAACAACGAAAGGTCGCAGCATTAACGGCCGAGCGCATATATCGTGATCAAGCAAACCCAGAGGTTGAAGAACACGTCCGCAAAGTAGCCGAAGGAACACTTGCCCAACAGTGGACCGCAGACCGACTTTCTCTTCGAAAGAAGGTAGCCCCGATCACGCCTATGCAGCACTCAAGCTCTCAGCAGACCCCAGCACCGAACCCACCTAATCCAAACCCACCAGCCCCTGACCCGACCCCTGCAGTGCCAGTACAGAACCCTCCTCCTATCCAACAACCCATTCAGAACCCCACCCCCAATCCTAATCCCAATCCGAACCCTCCAGGAGGAACGAGCACTGCACGCCCCAAGAAGATGACGGAAATCAAAGCCAACAAACCAGAATTTTTCGATGGTGACAGAACCAAGGCAGACGCATTCATATTGGCCTGCGAGCTGTACATCGCACAGCAAGAACTCTCCAATACGGTGAGAGAAGAAGCGAAGGTCAACTTTGCTCTCTCCTACTGCAACAAGGGTGATGCCCTCAGCTGGGCACATGGACTCCACAAGGCGAAAGCGGTCCCAAAGACCTGGGAAGACTTCAAGACAGCCTTCACGGATCGCTTCAAGGACCCCGGAGAACGTCAAGTTGCAGCAGGACAGCTCAGTCGCCTTCAGAAGGGAAAACTGTCCATCACACAGTACAATGAACAGTTCAATCGCCTACGTCTCAAAGCAGAACTCAACGAGACCCATCACCAGAACCTCCTGATGGACACATACCGTAGAGGACTCCCGAGGCATTACCAGACCACCATCGCCATGCAGGGAACGCCACCCACGGACGTCAAAGGCTGGCAGACCAAAGCCCTGGAACTCGAAACCATCGAGCGTACCATTGATGGAGGACTCGCCAATCCCTACGGTTATACCAGGTTTCAGAACCAAGGAACCAGATCGACCGCTTTACCTCCAGGAGAACCGATGGACATCGGACAGAGTACCAGACGAGACGGACGACCAGCAGCCAGGCGATACCTCAGCAGAGGACAGCAAGACGAATATCGGAAGAACGGCCAATGCTACGAGTGTGGTCAGCAAGGCCACGTAGCCAGGAACTGCGAACGACGCACCCAACGCGTTCAGGGTGCAGGACGAGGACAACCCTCGACACAGGGACGAGGAGGATACTCCAACAATCGCCGATTCCCAGGAAGACCCAGCAGAGATCCTTCGTTCGCGAAGTAGAAGCCGAAGAAGAACAATACCACGTCCACGAAGAAGGACCCGATCTCATCATAGAACAGGAGATCCATCGTATGAAGACCGAAGAACAGCCGAAGAAGACCGATGACGCAAAGGATTTTTGAAGCGTCCTGACCCTTCAGCGTGGCTCAGGACGGCGAAACGAGAGCACCCAGATTCTGAATTTGTAACAGTATCACCAGCATTACGAGCACTAAACTTTGTTGTTCAGCTCAGTGGGCGCAAGAAAATCGCTGATGTGGTCGCACTAGTCGATAGTGGCGCCACAGATGTCTTCATAAACTGGAGAATAGTCAAGAAATTTGGGCTGGCAACGCAGCCTCTAAAGAAGGAAATACCAGTACGCAATGTCGATTCTACTGAAAACGTACTTGGACGCATTACACATGCAACGGAACTATACATGGACCTCGGTCCTCATCGGGAACTGACGAGATTTTTAATCACAGATATAGGGAAAGAAGACATTATCTTAGGCATGACTTGGCTCCGCCGACACAACCCATCATTTGACTGGAAGAACGGATACCTAACATTCAACCAGTGCCCTCCGATATGTCGCATCGAATCCCCAGAACGGTTCAAAGGAAGACCACTTAGTGCTATAGTGGTAGGAGGACGACGAATCCATCGCTCCGAGCTACGACATCGACCAATTAGCAAGATACCTCATGAAGCACCTCGGGTGGACCCCATAGACCCAGACGAAGGCCAGCCAGTAGCCCCGGACCCAACAGAAGAAGAGATGGAGGAGTCCGTACGACGCGTCCTCCACCCCGAAACTGCAGACCCAAGCACCAACTTGGAAGAAGGAGACGAACATCTGGAAAAGGTGACAGGACTACACTAGCCTACAGTAGACAATATCAACTACAGTAGCTGTAATAGATTATATACTTTCCATAGAGCATGTAGATTGGTGGGTCCCTATTACAGCTACAGGTAGTTATCTGTAGCAATCTGTAGCAACTTATAGATCCCAATATCTACTGTAACTACACATAGCTATTGTAGCTATATTGCAGTACATCAGCTGCATAAAGCTACAGTACCTATAGTGCACCTACAATAGTGTTTATATTCTTTAGTAGCTTCATTCCACTTATAGTCAGGTATGGTTTGTTATCATCCATTATTATTCTTGATATCAGAGCTCCAAAAGTATACCACAAAAAATTATATTTCTCATTAATTACATCTTATAGACTAGTACTACATCTACCAATTCATATTCTTCTGCACCTATTGCACCCAATGCCTCGTGGGAACTGTTTAGTTGCAGCAAAACAGTTCCCACGGAGCATGCGGGAGGCCGCAGAAAGCGCAACGGGCGCATGGGAGGCCGCAGGCACGCGCGGGAGGCAGCGAGGGCATGCGGGCGCGCGCTGGAGGCCGCAAGGGCGCACGAGAGGCCGCCCGTGCGAGCGAGAGGCCCCGTGCGAGCGAGAGGCCGTGGGAGGCGGCACGGGCGCACGGGGGCCGGCACGGGTGCGCTGGGGGCCGCCGGGGCAGTGGAAGGCGGCGGGAGGGCACTGGAGGCCGCCGGGTGCACGAGAGGCCGCCGGGTATGCGACAGGCCGTGGGAGATGGCGGCGGCACAAGAGAGACCGCCGGGTGCGCGAGAGGCGGGAGACGGTGGTGGCATGCGAGAGACAGCGACAGCGCGCAAGAGGCCGCCGGGGCGCACAAGAGGCCGCGGGAGGCGGCGCGGGGCGCGAGAGGCGGCACGGTGCACTGGGGGCCGCCGGGGCGCGCGGGAGGCAACAGGAGGGCGAGGGAGGCAGCGAGGGCGTGCGTGGGCACGCTGGAGGCGACACGGGGACCGCTGGAGGCGGCGGGAGCGTGCGATGGCGTGCGGGAGGCGGCGGCGGCACGCAAGAGGCGGCACGGTGCATGGGAGGCAGCACGGGTGCGCTGGGGGCGCGGGGGCCCGCGGGAGGCTGCGGGAGGCCACAGGAGGCCGCAGGGTGCGAGGGAGGTGGTGAGCACGCGTCGGAGGCCCGGGAGGCCGCCGGGGCGCATGGGAGGCGGTAGGACGGCGCGGGAGGGGGTGTGGGCGTGCAGGGGCGCGCTGGAGGTGGCACGGGGCCGCAGGGGCACGCTGGAGGCGGCGCGGGCGTGCTGGAGACGGGGGTGGCATGCGAGAGGCCGCGGGGGGGCGCGGGGGAGGTGGTGAGCACGCGCTGGAGGCCGCGAGGGCAGGCGGCAGTGTGCGGGAGGCGGCGGCGGCGCACGGGAGGCCGAGGCGGCGCATGGGAGGTGGCGAGGATGTGCGGGAGGCGGCGAGGGCGCGAGCGAGCTGGTGGGGGCGCACGGGAGGCGGCGATGACCTGTGGAGTACAAACGAGAGTATCGCTCGTGGTGTCGAGCGATACTCTCTCAATTAGTATAAAAAAGCTACAATAAAACTATAGCTACGTACCTGTAACTCTCAGCCCGGCAGGGATGAAAGAAAAAGTAAAAAAGACACTTATTTAAGAGAAAAGTTCCCGGGTGAGGAATGAATGGGTGGGTGGAAGAAGATGAGGTGGCAAACGGGGGACTTGTGTGCACAGGTGTTGCACCCGGAGCCGCGCGGCCCATGCATTTTTTTTGACCATATATAGGCAATAAAACAGCACGGCGTGCACCGGGCCGTGCCTGCGCGTTTCGACTTCGAACAGGCGCCGTCCCCTCCACGTCTGTGCTGCCTCGCGCTCGCTGCTTCTCCTGTGTGTGCCTACCGTCTCACACGCTCCCCTATCCCCTCCCGCATCCCGCTGCTGCCTCCCCTGCGCCCTCGCCGCCTCCAGCGCGCCTGTGCGGCCTCTCGCACGCCCCTGTCACCTTCTGCGCGCCCTCGCGGCTTCCTACTGCCTCCCGCGTGCCCTCGCGGCCTCCTGCTGCCTCCTGCACGCCCCGGCGCCCCCCAGCGCACCCATGCCGCTTCCTGCGCGCTTCCGAGGCCTCCCGCGGCCTCTCGCGTGCCCCCGCGGCCTCCCGCACGTCGCTGCACGCCCTCGCGGCCTCCCACATGCCCATGCCGCCTCTCGCGCGCCGCTCCTGTCTCCAGCGCGCCCGTGCCGCCTCCAGCGCACCCGTGCTGCCTCCCGCACGTCCTGCCACCTCCAGCGTGCCGCCGCAGCCTCCCTTGTGCCGCTGCCGCCTCCAGCGTGCTGCCGCCGCCTCCCGTGTGCCGCTGCCGCCTCCGGCACCCCGCCGCCGTCTCCCGCGGCCTCTCGCACCCCGCCGCTGCCTCCCGCGCCCCCCGCATGCCCTTGCCAGCGCGCCCCCACCGCCTCGCTCACCCGCCGTTGCCTCTCGCACGCCCCCGCCGCCTCTCGCCTCCCACGCGCCCTCGCGCCCTCATGCCCTCACGCCCTCGTGCCCTCCCTCGTGCCCTCGCCGCCACTCGCGCGCCGCCGTGCGGCCACTCGCGCGCCCGTGCGGCCTCCCGCACGCCCCCGCCACCTCCTGCGGCCTCCCCGCACGCCCCGCCACCTCCTGCGCGCCCCCGCCACCTCCCGCTTATCCCTGCCGCCTCCAGCACACCGCCGCCGTCTCCAGCACACCGCCGCTGCCTCCCGCACACCGCCGCACGCCCTCGCGCCCCCTAGTGCATGCTCAACGCCTCCAGCGCGCCCCTGCATGCCCTTGCCGCCTCCCACGTGCTCCCGCAGCCTCCCCCGCCCTCCCCTGCCCCCACAGCCTTCCGCGCACCCTCGAGACCTCCCTCGCCACCTCCCGCGCCTGCACGCCGCCTTCCCCGTGCCCGTGCCGCCTCGTGCACGTAGGCACTGCCTAGCGCAAGGGCGTGGGAAATGTTTGGCTGGAGCCAAATGTTTCACACGCACCACTTTTTTTTTTCTTAAGTTGTGATTTGACTTCAAAACATACAGCAGTAAATGGCATTGTTTGGTTTTCTCTATTTTTATAGGTTTTCTCTAGGATTGGTGACTTAAGCTCTGATACATGTACACGACATGTGGCACATTACTATACATGTCTCCATATGAGAATCGTTGTGAACATCTGTAGTGAAATAAAAGGATGATTTAGGCATTTAAGAATGCTTTTAAGAGTGCAGTATAGTTGCAGTATAGCTCAGAATGAACAATCTATTTTTGTGATCTACAGGAGCTACTGGAAGTACAGTAGCTGTAGTGCTAGCTTTGTAAGATTGCCGCGCCTCTGGTTATCAAACTCGTGGCTTACGGTAGCCAAAGCTCGGTTACTTATAGCCAAGGCTCGGCTACTGTTGCCGTACCTCGGATATCATCCCAAAAACAGTTTTTCCTGATGAACTCTTTTGGACACCGGGATACGAAGAAGGAGAACTCCCAGAAGATGACGAAGAAACCATTGCGGTGATCCGCAAGGTCTACAATGCGCAAGACATGGCGATACAAGACTTCCTCAAGAAACAGAAGGAAGGGAAGGTCAATACGGCAGATCAAATTCCGAAACAGTGAGTCCTAGTTCCACTCCCAATCATAAATCTCTGATGATCATCATATTTCCATTGTGTATATCTTCGTCAATCTTTTCACAGCCTGTCTAACTTAATTTTGAAAGCCTGTCAATTCTCGATTAACAGCCTGTCAATTTCTTATTCACAGCCTGTTTTCAAACTTATGAATGTGCCACCAAATGTCGCCCGGGTACGGCACACACCGGCATGCACAGGGCGGGCAGGCAATGGGGGGGCACACAGGAAGGACAGGCGGGCGGGGCACGGGGCACATGAATCGCGCGGGACGCGCGGGCGGGGGGCACACAGGGCGGGGCGTACAGGGATACACAGCACGCTGGCGTGGGGCGCGGGCACCGCTGGCACACCGCGCACGGGCGCGGGCATCGTGGGCAACCATGCGCAGGGCGGGGCGCGGCACACTGCGCGCGACGCGGGGCATACGGGGGCACACCGCGTACGGACGCAGGGGGCGGGCACACCGGCACACCATGCGCGGGGCGGAGCGGGCGGGGCACACCGCGCGCGGGCACCGCCGGCACACCACGCGCATGGCAGGGCATACGGGGGCACACCGCATGCAGGGCGGGTGTACAGGGGCACACGCCGCGAGTGCGGGGGGGCAGGTACCGCGGGCACAGCGCGCACGGCGCGGGACCACCGGCACTGCCGCACGGACGCGGGCACCGCCGGCACACCATGCGCGGGGCGGGGCATAAAGAGGTACGCACGGGGGTCTGGCAGGTGTGCGGGGTCTGGCGGTGTACACGGGTGGGCTGGCTAGCAGGCAGAAAGAGGGGTCCGGACGCGGAAGCCGCGGCACATGACGGTCTTCACTTTGAAAAGAATCTGCTAAGTCAGTCAGACAATGACAAGAGGAGAAACTTCAAGATATATTGCAGGCCTAGATGCCGTAGTAAGTCATCAAAATCGTATAATGAGTATGCATTAAGAAACATTGTCTTGGGACAGCATGCCAACTCTTGAAGCGTCGAATAAGGTTGAGGGAAAAGGCGACGAGAGCGCAGGCGAAGACACAGGCGACATGGTGGAACGATACTTTCGCACCCACTCGGGCTCGAGGTTGAAGCTGTCGAGAAGGGGGAGCCATTGGGTCGAAACGAAACCGCCAGAGCCTCCTTGATGGCGGCCTGCTTTGAAGCATATGCGGACAGTCCACTCCGTATGTCTACACGACCTCCGCCGGTCAGCACCACGGCAGCGCCACTCTTTCGCGTCTGATTCGAACGACCGTAGGACACGACCCATCTCTTCCTGAATGGCTGTGACTTCCTCATCCATCGATGTGCGCGCGCGCGCGTCTTCGCCCATTCGACCCGAGAGCTCGCATTGAATGCCTCTTCGCATTGGCTGTCGTCCTCACCAGACGGAGCCTTGGGAGTCAACCATATCCAAGAAGGCTCGTGCCGCCCTTCGCTACGCTCATCTTCCTCGCGACCAGGGCCCGGATGTCAGCCGTCTTCAAGACACGAAGCCGGGCCCGCCACGGGCCACTGGGATCAAGAATTTCAAGAGCAGTAAGGCCGAGTTGTAGCGAGCATGCGCGCGACGAATACGGGTAGAAAGCTGGTTGAATACATCACGAACGCGGGTGTCGGCTGGTTGCCAGTGCCAGAGACATTGAGGAACTTGAAGTCACATACGGACTGCATGGTGCGTCGTAAGCGGCGGATGTCGGCGAGGGCATCATCTGCCTGCGCTTCACGCAGGCGCAGCTCCAACTGGCAGAGAAGTTGGATGCTCTCTGCACGCGATGGGCGGGCGGTAGAGACGAAGGGAAGATGAGCTCCAAATCCTCCGCATGGCGTGCAGAGCTTTGGCCGCTGATAGAAATGTGCTCCGGTAATCTTCCTCGTCGTCATCATCACCTTCCGTGATACTGGATATCGCGGGTGACCAGGTGCGGAGAGACGCGGCCACCGGCATATAGATGTCCTGGATTGACCGCCATAGAATGATGCGACGTATCAGAGCCAAGCGCTTCTTCCGGACTTCTGACATTTCGAATGCCGTAGGCACTGATTTGGCGGACTGGACACGCTGCCTTAGAACTCGCCTTCGCAAGAGTCAGCACAACAATCAAATACCCGAAGAGAATAGATACATACTGTGATTCCTCCAACTCTAACCCAGTCTGTAGAAATGCCGCTGGTGTGACCTCGTGCGCGGGTAGACGACCCTGCGCTGCTGCAAGGTCATCTTCCTTCTGCAACTGTGCCTTCACAGTGTTGTACGTCGTGCCTGGAGTTCAATGTCAGTAAAAATACACAGGCTAGATTGTAAGACAGACTTACGAGCCTTGGGCTCCGCATACGGGTCGGGCTTCTTCTTATCCTTCTCCCACGCTAAGACCATGGCTAACCAAGACTGCGTGACTTCGGGAGGAAATGTACTATCGTAGTTGTTGAAAGATCGCATTGTCTTGGCACTCCACATGATCGCCTCGCGTAGGTTCTTCTCGAAATAGGTTCCTATATGATGCTATTAATGACACCAATTATACCGATAGAGACAGAGACATACCAAAATTTACCACCTTCTTCCAGTTCCACGAATTCCAATGGTCATTTAGGACCTCGTGTCGCGCACCCGCGCCCATTTCCCTCGTACTGACGGCCACACCATTGATGTGAGCCCACTCGGACTCAACCCCTTCACCATAAGAACGTCCGACACCATGCATGAAGTTCAGAGAGTAGACAGATTGGCAGGCATCACCGTGTGCCGGAAGGTGGAACTTCGGTATTGCCGTCCGGATGGCAATTTTACTGGGATCGAATTGGATGTCCTCCGGAAACTGCAGCATCCGTGGAATCAAGCGCTTCTTCCATTGGCAAACTATATCATATATGAAGCTGCGGTGTGTGTGTTCTTGCCCAGCTGTGCACGAGAGGGCAATATAATCCATTGTTACATATCTGACCGGCAAGAGTGAGCGTAGTGCATATATAGACTAAACAGAAAACATACTTTTCGCCCTTTTGAAGATCTGCGACCCCAAGTTTGCGGACAAATGAGTGGCGCCCGCAGACTGCAGCGCCCACGCCAGATATTGTATATCCAGCCGTTTTTAGAGTGTTCGCCTTTAACAGGGCGGCGAATTGCGAATCGCACGTGCTAGTCTGTGATATAACTGCATCAGGATAACAAAGCAGTATGATAATAGGTAAATCGGACGCACCTCTGGTTGCTCAACATATGCAGCGAGTGTCTTTTGGTAGGCCTCCTCCTCGACAAAGAATGCCCAACCGGGAGCTAATTCTATGTCACGGATGCCTCTGTCTTTGAGTTTCATCTTGAAGTTTGCATCCAGCGATACCATGTCCTGGTACAGCCACCTATGCGACAGTCAGTATTTGCTAGCAGAATTAGATAGCGAAAACAAACGAACTGCTTATCTGGAGGCGCATCCTTCCAGTCGTCGGGAAGGTTATGATGTGGCCGCGGACAAGCCGGGCACTCCACAGCGAGAGAACCGGGCGCAGTAGCCGAAGCACCCTCGGGGTCATGGCCACGTCCAGCGCGTTTCAACATAAATAAATGGCGCCATTGTCGTACGCAAATTGCGAACTGCTTGTAACGCGACTGTTGTTTGTCAGTAATTTGAGTTGAACGTCAATGGCTGTCTGCTTACGCCAGGTTTGTTGAGACCAGTACTGTCAGTGAGATGCTCGATGCCTATATAGAAATCGTACATGTTCATTTTGCCTTGGAGCGACAACTGATGGTACAGATCCAGAACGTCGAACGTGAATACGGTGGACGGGGTATATGGCGTCGCGGGGAACCAGCGGGTGCGGAGGAATTGCACGTGCGGCTGCGCTCCGCTTGAGTCTTGAAAACACTGACAGAGTCGGCATGAGACGATGTGAAACCCATTCGTGTGCATGACAAGTAAGGTCTGGATGGCAGTCGCGGGGCATGGACAAGTCCCGGCACTGTGTCCGAGCTGGACAACGACACCAAGCTCACTTAACCAGACTTTTTCGAAGAATTGTCCGTTCCATTTCTAAATAGTTTTTAGCTAAGACCAAACTCGGTAAGATAGTCGACATACCTCGATGCGATGCAAGGGGTTCATGGCGTGACCCCGAGACATGCAGCCACTGCAGAATAGTGAGGAGGAGAGACAGTCAAGACAGCGATATATGGCATCGCCGGTCTTGCAGGATACACAGGTTGCTGGCATAGACTGAGAACCGAGGCCGTCATGGCGTAGGAGTTCATCCAAGTATTGATCACGGAACGGTAGCCACGCTAATAGCTTGCTCTGTTTCGTAAATTAGCGCACTGAAGAACACGGTAGCCATAAATACTTACCACGTTGGCGTTCCGACTCGGCTCTTTTTCAATGATGGTGACTTCCGGCGTGGTCGGGGTGCCACCTCGGACTCGTCTAGATCACTACCAACAGCGAGGGTGCGTTCCGGGGGGGCAATATCCGCTGCGCTCGGAGTAGTTTGGATAGGGGTGCTGCTGGGAGCGAGAGTGATTGCATCCTGAGCCGCTCGCTGCCCAACGTCCACTGGCTAGACGCCGTATCGATATGGAGCGAGCAACGAGAAAATTGCCACGATTATTGTTGGTGCTTGAAAAGACTAACGGCGTGGGGGTAGAAGGAGCAGACGAAGTAGACGAGGCAGACGAGGCAGACGAAGAAGGGATACTCGAAGAAGGGATAACGATGAGTCGAGGTTTCTTTCGCGTCGACATGGCATGAGGAAGAGTGCTGGTGCGTGATGTGGCACCGAGCTGTGGTGTGACCTTGTGACTTAGTCACGCTTCCACCGTTCGATCGATCATGAAATACTGAGGATTTGAGACAGATCTTGCTGAGTCTAGGCAAGTGCAAGTGTGTAGGGATGGTGTTAGAATGTTCTTGTAATGTTGGCATTTTTTATTGTAGTCATTTGCAGCAGAAATGTTTCATCTATGGCAGTGGTCGGTCGTCGGAATCGTGGTAACTCGAGTACTTAGAATCTGCAGATGCTATTTACTGGCAGAAACTCAATACAGCGAGGTATCTATCATACAGTGTATAATAGTACGGTACAACTCCTCCTTCGACATTTGATTCATGTAGAGAGCTCCTAAGCGAAGGACGACATGTAGGAAATGCATCGCCGCGGCCAACCCAACCCAAGTTACATACTTAATGACGCGCGATACTTTTCCCGTTCATGTCGCGATAATCACTGCACCAGATACCAGCCCCAGTGCCGTACATCATGCACAACGGCTACAGCTGTCGGATAGATATCGTTTGCTACAATATTAAAAGTACACCGCTGCCTATCAGCAGCAGTCAGCGGCAGTAAAATTCACCATCGACCAAGCATCGCACTCATCTCGGAGCCCAATATTAGTGTCACCGACTTGCACACCGTTCGATACACCTTATCACTCCTCAATGGCCCAGTATGCAAACACTTCAATTCACGCCGCGAAGATTTCGCACACAGAAACACTATTTGTTAACATCATAGCAGGCACAGGTGGTTGGTAACATATTCGGCAACATTTACTAGTATGGAATTTCTCGAATACCGTGTCTCGCAGCGGCTGCGTACCATGCATCCACCGCCTCCGTTCGACTCTTGTACTTCTTATGCACAGCACCCGGACACCCAGTCACGAAAGGAGCCATTTCCACCCTATGTAACACATTCAAAACGCGGGCCTCGCCGGATGAAAGAGTCACTCACCAATTTGCCCATATGCCGACCCGGTGGCCCCGGGTAACGACATAAAAGCGCCTTTGGTGAGGCACCGTTGTATGGAAAATCGGTGCCGGAAAGCCTTCGTATGATGTCTCACTTGTGTCTGTGGTCGTGCTGCGACTTGCGCTGCTGCTGGCGCGTGTGCGAGTCTCGCCTGCCGTTGAAGTCCTGTACGCGGTGCTGCTTGCGCCGGCGCTCGTATGTGTCGTACCTGAGGTACTGGAGAATGCGGGAGATCTGGCGCGAGACCCATGTGGGGTCGCCGAGTCGTAGCTGTGGTATGACGGCGTCGTCGTCTGCCGGCTGCGGTACGAGGGCGGCGTCGTCTGCCGGCTGCGGTACGAGGGCGGCGTCGTCTGCCGGCTGCGGTGCGAGGGCGGCGGAGTGAAGGTGGGTACGTGTGCCGAATTATCGGATGGTGCACGCGCGTCGTCCGGTCGGTTTGCACCACGGCGATGGCTGGCTAATTGCGTCGGGGTAGATGGAGCGGTGAAAACAGGAGCCGGGTCTGGATGGACCCATGCGTGCCGATTGGATTGAGAGAAGCTTGCATGGCCGGAGGATGGCACACTTTGTGGTGCGCGAATACCAGCGGTGTCTTGCTGATACTCGGCTACCCTGGGAGGTGTCGGAGCCGGGCGCTCAGACAGAACTGGGCGGGAGATCCGGGGGGATTGGGCGGCAGGGGGCGAAGCATCGTCAGCGTCGGGGACCGTAATGTAGCTGGAAATAGACTCATCCGACGAGTCGGAGGCGAGGTCGATGAGACCGATGTCCGGCAGATCGTCGTCAGGGGCATATGGAGGGGGTGGGTCGGGCGCGCTGTCCCGATTTCGATGGGACGACATGCTTGGCAAATCTGCCGTTAATTTGTTAGCGAGGTAGACGGCGGTAAGGCGAAGGGGAGCAGGGAAGTGGATGCGTACCGTCCCTCACAGCGACCAGATAAAACTGCTGCGAGAAAGAGACAATGCGAGGGTAAAGTAACGTGGGAAGAGGTATGGATCGGGGGATGTGAATTTAAATGTGTGAGCAGTTGCATTTCCTGCGAACTATGGGCGTCTGACGTCCTTTAGCGAGTCTGAATGGAGGTCAGTGCGTGCTTACGAATGGCAGATTTAGGTAAGTTCGAGACCCACATAAATATGTGTCGCCTCATTCTCACCTTGCGCTTCCTCTGCCCGCCAGCACGTTACCACCCCGTTCTGCTCGTCCTTCTCTTCGACGCTGCCTACGTTGTCTACTTCGTCATGGGTCGAAACGGTTGGGCGACCGGCGCAAAGCTCGATTGGCTCAACGGTCGCATGCCAGCATACGAGGAGAGCCGTTCCATCGAAGGAAGAGCCGCCCGCAAGGCCTGGTGGGACAAGCTGCACGGTGATTGGGCCGCTGACTTCCCTATCAGCGAACCAACTCCCGAGGAGCTGGCTGGGACGATGGGCGACGTCAACGTGGCACGCGCTGTCAAGCGTAAGAAGCAACGCGAGGTGAGTGTTTTATTATCAGTGAGCTTCATGTCTTCTACACGTACTCACGTTTTCTTGTGATACTTCCAGCAGGTCTACAATTGGTTCCACAACCACACTCGCGCTACGACTGCCGGAACCGGCGCCAGACAATCTATCGATTTGTCCACCAGGGCGACGCGTCAGCTTCAGCCACACGAGGCTTACATGAAGATGTATTGGGTCAATAAGATCCGGGCCGAGCGTGATAGGCGCTGGAACTTACTTGTCCCCGTTCGCACGACCTTCTCAACCATCGCCTTCAACAAGCAGGTCGCCAAATCGATGTTGAGCGAGGAGACTGCCGACGTCCGCACTGCCGTCGAGCAGTTCCGCGAGCAGTATAGTCTTCCTCCGACGCTCGTCGATGATATCGATGAAGCTCGGAAGAAGATGCTTCAAGCGTACGTGGCAACCTTTTTCGAAATGGCGACGGCTGACACGTATCTCCCGTCTAGTGCCATCGACGCCTTGCCTTCCAGCCTACAAAACGCGCTGGAATCCATTGAGCGCCAGACAGGTTGGAAGGCCACCTTCCTCGTCGGCGGCCCTACGCCTCGACTCAAGGGTCAGATCTCCGCTTACATGTGAGTATCCCTCTCTCTTTTCGTGGACTATACTTACCAATATGCAGTATACATAATGGCCGGACCATCACTAAGGATGAGGAATGGGACGTTGCGTTCCCCGCCTTTGCTGGATGTGTGCGGCAGCCATGGGCCGACTTCCTGGCGGACTGTTTTTGTAAGTTTGCCATTATATCTGTCCATATCATCAGTGGTATCCTAACATCTCTTTTTGCCAGCGGAAGAGATGTGCAGTCGAGTTGCGTTCTGCCCGGTAGATCACGAAGGGCCAGACGGCCTGGGTACCGGTAGTCCTGAGTCGCTCCGCAGCGACTTATCCGACGCGTCGAGCGAGGCGGCGGGGACGACCGACAGTTCTATCGGCGATGGCAGTCCTTTGCCTTCAAGTCTGCCCAGCCTTAGTCCTGTTTCCTACGATGGTCCTCGGCCTTCAAGTGTTCCTCCGACGCCTGTCCCGTCGCCGACAGGGGCGTTGGCTTCGGTCGCTAGTTCCCCTTCGCCAACGCCTGCCGCCTCGTCTCCGCCGGTGGTCTCCCCGTCCATGTCTTTGCGATGCAATTCTTCGCCATCTCAACCCTCCCCTCAATCTCCAGAGTCGGTAGCCTCGACCACTTCGCTTCCGTCAGGCCTCCCCGCCGTGCAGACATCCCCATGGCGGCTGCCCGGAAGCGCTCTCGGAGCTGCTGCCACCGCTGGCCGTATCGTCTTCTCTCGGCCGATTGACACCGCCCCAGCGGATTCCTCTGCGTACGGCAACCTCCCTTTTCGCTGCAGTCCCTACTACGACGATGTCTGCCTCTCAGGGCTCCGTATTCGATACCCCAGCCAGCATCTATTCTTCCGCACCGGCGAGCCCGGATTCTGTTACACCGGGGGCGTCTACCATGCCTACGTCAACTACCCTTGCGAGACACAACTCTACGACACCACCGACCCCGACCCCTTTGCCTGCCGGAGGTGGTAGAATCCCTGCGATGCGTCAGTTGCTTCTGGACAGGGGGTTATCAGTCGCGCCATTGAAAGAGGAGGTGAAATCACCAGCGCATCCAGCATGGCTGAATGCCGCGATCGACTGGATGTGGACCATCGACAAGACCCGAAGTGGCGCATTCTCATCATGCTATGGGCACAGCATGAGGCTGCCTTGCGTTACGCTGAGAACAAGGTAAGCTTTCGTATTACATTCTGTGTTATGATATGATGCTAACAGTAACACAACAGAAACTGCCAACATGGGCTCGTCCGTTTCAAGTTCACTATTGGCAGAAGCGAGCGCGCCGGTTCGATAGCATTCCCTCCATCAATTCGATCGAGTCATACGGGTGTAGTGTGATTGCGTGGTATGAGAGCATGCAGCCTAACTACCGACGCGGTCCTGGATTCCATATGTGGCGTGCAGGCGATGCCAGCGACTTCGACACACTCAATGCTAGTGGCATCCACGGCGTTTTTATCCTGATCATGACTGTCGCGTGGTGGCTTTATTTTGTCAACGACCTCGATACCAGCACTGATGCGGAGCGCCATACCATCCTGCATGCGGAGGTGATGGAATACGTTGAAGATATCTCCTGGATGTTCACCCAAATCCACCCTGCTGCACCATTCAGCATGTCCTCGTCTTTGAACCCTCCATCCCCACCGGATCTATCATCAGCTGTGCCATCGCCTGTGCCGTCGCCCGCGCCAGCGCCAGTGCCATCGGCCGTGGACGAGACGGTGTCTCCTGCGTCTTCGACGCGCTCAAAGCGACGCCGTGATACGGTGGGGACGACGGAGGCGGCAGAGGCGGCTTCGATGACGACGACAGGGTCGGAGGCAATGGCTTCGACGACGCCGCCTCCGCCTGAGGGTTCGTCGAAGCGCCGTCGCAACACGAAGGCTACGACTGCGGTGGCCGGCTCACCGGCAGCGTCTACTTTATCGTCGACGAGTTCCTTGCAGCACCCTCGTCAGTCGAGGACAACGACAACGGCGGCCACCACGCCCGAGACGTCCCCCGCGTCTTCTGCGGGCTCATCAAAGCGCCGTCGTGCCGCGGTGACAGCGACCACCAGCAGCGCGTCGAAGCGCCGCAAGTGAAGGCCCCGTCATTTTGCGCCCGCTGTCGGCTGGTCATCCCCCATCGCTGTTGTGCATGCCTCAGTCATGCCTTTCGTTGCATCCTTGTTTCCTTCGCTATGATGCTGCATTGCATTCACCGCGGCTTCATGACATCTCGGACATATTTCGTGGTATGTTTTTCTCCGTTGCTTTTGTTTTTTCGTTGCATTACTTTCTGTCGCTTTTGCTGTGTTGTTGCTTTCACTGTGTTGTCGTTTTCGCTGTGTTGTTGCTTTCGCTTTGCTGTTGCTTTGGTGCTGCTCTTTTACTGTCGCTTTCGTATTGCCGTATCATGCTTATGCCCTGTATGCCCCTGTTTGGCTGTCATGCTTTCCGTTGCCCCGTTTCTTGGCTAGTTGCGTATTTTGTAGTTTTTCGTAGACTTTTGACCAAATACATGTGGGTCACATTTCGGTCAGTGGTACGTGAGATTTCACGGCCCGACCGGGTAAGTGAGTGAGACAGGCTGTGAATCGAAATTGAATGCCTGTCAATTAAGAATTGACAGCCTTTCAAATAGAAAGTAGACAGGTTGTCATTTGTATTCCTTGAGATATACACAATGGTCCTACGATAATCATCATTGATTTATGATAAAGTCTGGAACTAGTGGTGGTGCAGGAACGCGATCATGTAGAGGGCATTCAGCATGATGCGCACATCGCGTGATGCCCACTCCTCTGGGTGCTCGGCCTTGCGCGAGTCCTAGTTCCACTCCCAATCATAAATCTCTGATGATCATCATATTTCCATTGTGTATATCTTCGGCAATCTTTTCACAGCCTGTCTAACTTAATTTTGAAAGCCTGTCAATTCTCGATTAACAGCCTGTCAATTTCTTATTCACAGCCTGTTTTCAAACTTATGAATGTGCCACCAAATGTCGCCCGGGTACGGCACACACCGGCATGCACAGGGCGGGCAGGCAATGGGGGGGCACACAGGAAGGACAGGCGGGCGGGGCACGGGGCACATGAATCGCGCGGGACGCGCGGGCGGGGGCACACAGGGCGGGGCGTACAGGGATACACAGCACGCTGGCGTGGGGCGCGGGCACCGCTGGCACACCGCGCACGGGCGCGGGCATCGTGGGCACACCATGCGCAGGGCGGGGCGCGGCACACTGCGCGCGACGCGGGGCATACGGGGGCACACCGCGTACGGACGCAGGGGGCGGGCACCACCGGCACACCATGCGCGGGGCGGAGCGGGCGGGGCACACCGCGCGCGGCACCGCCGGCACACCACGCGCATGGCAGGGCATACGGGGGCACACCGCATGCAGGGCGGGTGTACAGGGGCACACGCCGCGAGTGCGGGGGGGGCAGGTACCGCGGGCACAGCGCGCACGGGCGCGGGACCACCGGCACTGCCGGCACGGACGCGGGCACCGCCGGCACACCATGCGCGGGGCGGGGCATAAAGAGGTACGCACGGGGGTCTGGCAGGTGTGCGGGGGTCTGGCGGGTGTACACGGGTGGGCTGGCTAGCAGGCAGAAAGAGGGGTCCGGACCGCGGAAGCCGCGGCACATGACGGTCTTCACTTTGAAAAGAATCTGCTAAGTCAGTCAGACAATGACAAGAGGGAGAAACTTCAAGATATATTGCAGGCCTAGATGCCGTAGTAAGTCATCAAAATCGTATAATGAGTATGCATTAAGAAACATTGTCTTGGGACAGCATGCCAACTCTTGAAGCGTCGAATAAGGTTGAGGGAAAAGGCGACGAGAGCGCAGGCGAAGACACAGGCGACATGGTGGAACGATACTTTCGCACCCACTCGGGCTCGAGGTTGAAGCTGTCGAGAAGGGGAGCCATTGGGTCGAAAACGAAACCGCCAGAGCCTCCTTGATGGCGGCCTGCTTTGAAGCATATGCGGACAGTCCACTCCGTATGTCTACACCGACCTCCGCCCGGTCAGCACCACGGCAGCGCCACTCTTTCGCGTCTGATTCGAACGACCGTAGGACACGACCCATCTCTTCCTGAATGGCTGTGACTTCCTCATCCCATCGATGTGCGCGCGCGCGCGTCTTCGCCCATTCGACCCGAGAGCTCGCATTGAATGCCTCTTCGCATTGGCTGTCGTCCTCACCAGACGGAGCCTTGGGAGTCAACCATATCCAAGAAGGCTCGTGCCGCCCTTCGCTACGCTCATCTTCCTCGCGACCAGGGCCCCGGATGTCAGCCGTCTTCAAGACACGAAGCCGGGCCCGCCACGGGCCACTGGGATCAAGAATTTCAAGAGCAGTATAGGCCGAGTTGTAGCGAGCATGCGCGCGACGAATACGGGTAGAAAGCTGGTTGAATACATCACGAACGCGGGTGTTCGGCTGGTTGCCAGTGCCAGAGACATTGAGGAACTTGAAGTCACATACGGACTGCATGGTGCGTCGTAAGCGGCGGATGTCGGCGAGGGCATCATCTGCCTGCGCTTCACGCAGGCGCAGCTCCAACTGGCAGAGAAGTTGGATGCTCTCTGCCACGCGATGGGCGGGCGGTAGAGACGAAGGGAAGATGAGCTCCAAATCCTCCGCATGGCGTGCAGAGCTTTGGCCGCTGATAGAAATGTGCTCCGGTATATCTTCCTCGTCGTCATCATCACCTTCCGTGATACTGGATATCGCGGGTGACCAGGTGCGGAGAGACGCGGCCACCGGCATATAGATGTCCTGGATTGACCGCCATAGAATGATGCGACGTATCAGAGCCAAGCGCTTCTTCCGGACTTCTGACATTTCGAATGCCGTAGGCACTGATTTGGCGGACTGGACACGCTGCCTTAGAACTCGCCTTCGCAAGAGTCAGCACAACAATCAAATACCCGAAGAGAATAGATACATACTGTGATTCCTCCAACTCTAACCCAGTCTGTAGAAATGCCGCTGGTGTGACCTCGTGCGCGGGTAGACGACCCTGCGCTGCTGCAAGGTCATCTTCCTTCTGCAACTGTGCCTTCACAGTGTTGTACGTCGTGCCTGGAGTTCAATGTCAGTAAAAATACACAGGCTAGATTGTAAGACAGACTTACGAGCCTTGGGCTCCGCATACGGGTCGGGCTTCTTCTTATCCTTCTCCCACGCTAAGACCATGGCTAACCAAGACTGCGTGACTTCGGGAGGAAATGTACTATCGTAGTTGTTGAAAGATCGCATTGTCTTGGCACTCCACATGATCGCCTCGCGTAGGTTCTTCTCGAAATAGGTTCCTATATGATGCTATTAATGACACCAATTATACCGATAGAGACAGAGACATACCAAAATTTACCACCTTCTTCCAGTTCCACGAATTCCAATGGTCATTTAGGACCTCGTGTCGCGCACCCGCGCCCATTTCCCTCGTACTGACGGCCACACCATTGATGTGAGCCCACTCGGACTCAACCCCTTCACCATAAGAACGTCCGACACCATGCATGAAGTTCAGAGAGTAGACAGATTGGCAGGCATCACCGTGTGCCGGAAGGTGGAACTTCGGTATTGCCGTCCGGATGGCAATTTTACTGGGATCGAATTGGATGTCCTCCGGAAACTGCAGCATCCGTGGAATCAAGCGCTTCTTCCATTGGCAAACTATATCATATATGAAGCTGCGGTGTGTGTGTTCTTGCCCAGCTGTGCACGAGAGGGCAATATAATCCATTGTTACATATCTGACCGGCAAGAGTGAGCGTAGTGCATATATAGACTAAACAGAAAACATACTTTTCGCCCTTTTGAAGATCTGCGACCCCAAGTTTGCGGACAAATGAGTGGCGCCCGCAGACTGCAGCGCCCACGCCAGATATTGTATATCCAGCCGTTTTTAGAGTGTTCGCCTTTAACAGGGCGGCGAATTGCGAATCGCACGTGCTAGTCTGTGATATAACTGCATCAGGATAACAAAGCAGTATGATAATAGGTAAATCGGACGCACCTCTGGTTGCTCAACATATGCAGCGAGTGTCTTTTGGTAGGCCTCCTCCTCGACAAAGAATGCCCAACCGGGAGCTAATTCTATGTCACGGATGCCTCTGTCTTTGAGTTTCATCTTGAAGTTTGCATCCAGCGATACCATGTCCTGGTACAGCCACCTATGCGACAGTCAGTATTTGCTAGCAGAATTAGATAGCGAAAACAAACGAACTGCTTATCTGGAGGCGCATCCTTCCAGTCGTCGGGAAGGTTATGATGTGGCCGCGGACAAGCCGGGCACTCCACAGCGAGAGAACCGGGCGCAGTAGCCGAAGCACCCTCGGGGTCATGGCCACGTCCAGCGCGTTTCAACATAAATAAATGGCGCCATTGTCGTACGCAAATTGCGAACTGCTTGTAACGCGACTGTTGTTTGTCAGTAATTTGAGTTGAACGTCAATGGCTGTCTGCTTACGCCAGGTTTGTTGAGACCAGTACTGTCAGTGAGATGCTCGATGCCTATATAGAAATCGTACATGTTCATTTTGCCTTGGAGCGACAACTGATGGTACAGATCCAGAACGTCGAACGTGAATACGGTGGACGGGGTATATGGCGTCGCGGGGAACCAGCGGGTGCGGAGGAATTGCACGTGCGGCTGCGCTCCGCTTGAGTCTTGAAAACACTGACAGAGTCGGCATGAGACGATGTGAAACCCATTCGTGTGCATGACAAGTAAGGTCTGGATGGCAGTCGCGGGGCATGGACAAGTCCCGGCACTGTGTCCGAGCTGGACAACGACACCAAGCTCACTTAACCAGACTTTTTCGAAGAATTGTCCGTTCCATTTCTAAATAGTTTTTAGCTAAGACCAAACTCGGTAAGATAGTCGACATACCTCGATGCGATGCAAGGGGTTCATGGCGTGACCCCGAGACATGCAGCCACTGCAGAATAGTGAGGAGGAGAGACAGTCAAGACAGCGATATATGGCATCGCCGGTCTTGCAGGATACACAGGTTGCTGGCATAGACTGAGAACCGAGGCCGTCATGGCGTAGGAGTTCATCCAAGTATTGATCACGGAACGGTAGCCACGCTAATAGCTTGCTCTGTTTCGTAAATTAGCGCACTGAAGAACACGGTAGCCATAAATACTTACCACGTTGGCGTTCCGACTCGGCTCTTTTTCAATGATGGTGACTTCCGGCGTGGTCGGGGTGGCCACCTCGGACTCGTCTAGATCACTACCAACAGCGAGGGTGCGTTCCGGGGGGGCAATATCCGCTGCGCTCGGAGTAGTTTGGATAGGGGTGCTGCTGGGAGCGAGAGTGATTGCATCCTGAGCCGCTCGCTGCCCACGACGTCCACTGGCTAGACGCCGTATCGATATGGAGCGAGCAACGAGAAAATTGCCACGATTATTGTTGGTGCTTGAAAAGACTAACGGCGTGGGGGTAGAAGGAGCAGACGAAGTAGACGAGGCAGACGAGGCAGACGAAGAAGGGATACTCGAAGAAGGGATAACGATGAGTCGAGGTTTCTTTCGCGTCGACATGGCATGAGGAAGAGTGCTGGTGCGTGATGTGGCACCGAGCTGTGGTGTGACCTTGTGACTTAGTCACGCTTCCACCGTTCGATCGATCATGAAATACTGAGGATTTGAGACAGATCTTGCTGAGTCTAGGCAAGTGCAAGTGTGTAGGGATGGTGTTAGAATGTTCTTGTAATGTTGGCATTTTTTATTGTAGTCATTTGCAGCAGAAATGTTTCATCTATGGCAGTGGTCGGTCGTCGGAATCGTGGTAACTCGAGTACTTAGAATCTGCAGATGCTATTTACTGGCAGAAACTCAATACAGCGAGGTATCTATCATACAGTGTATAATAGTACGGTACAACTCCTCCTTCGACATTTGATTCATGTAGAGAGCTCCTAAGCGAAGGACGACATGTAGGAAATGCATCGCCGCGGCCAACCCAACCCAAGTTACATACTTAATGACGCGCGATACTTTTCCCGTTCATGTCGCGATAATCACTGCACCAGATACCAGCCCCAGTGCCGTACATCATGCACAACGGCTACAGCTGTCGGATAGATATCGTTTGCTACAATATTAAAAGTACACCGCTGCCTATCAGCAGCAGTCAGCGGCAGTAAAATTCACCATCGACCAAGCATCGCACTCATCTCGGAGCCCAATATTAGTGTCACCGACTTGCACACCGTTCGATACACCTTATCACTCCTCAATGGCCCAGTATGCAAACACTTCAATTCACGCCGCGAAGATTTCGCACACAGAAACACTATTTGTTAACATCATAGCAGGCACAGGTGGTTGGTAACATATTCGGCAACATTTACTAGTATGGAATTTCTCGAATACCGTGTCTCGCAGCGGCTGCGTACCATGCATCCACCGCCTCCGTTCGACTCTTGTACTTCTTATGCACAGCACCCGGACACCCAGTCACGAAAGGAGCCATTTCCACCCTATGTAACACATTCAAAACGCGGGCCTCGCCGGATGAAAGAGTCACTCACCAATTTGCCCATATGCCGACCCGGTGGCCCCGGGTAACGACATAAAAGCGCCTTTGGTGAGGCACCGTTGTATGGAAAATCGGTGCCGGAAAGCCTTCGTATGATGTCTCACTTGTGTCTGTGGTCGTGCTGCGACTTGCGCTGCTGCTGGCGCGTGTGCGAGTCTCGCCTGCCGTTGAAGTCCTGTACGCGGTGCTGCTTGCGCCGGCGCTCGTATGTGTCGTACCTGAGGTACTGGAGAATGCGGGAGATCTGGCGCGAGACCCATGTGGGGTCGCCGAGTCGTAGCTGTGGTATGACGGCGTCGTCGTCTGCCGGCTGCGGTACGAGGGCGGCGTCGTCTGCCGGCTGCGGTACGAGGGCGGCGTCGTCTGCCGGCTGCGGTGCGAGGGCGGCGGAGTGAAGGTGGGTACGTGTGCCGAATTATCGGATGGTGCACGCGCGTCGTCCGGTCGGTTTGCACCACGGCGATGGCTGGCTAATTGCGTCGGGGTAGATGGAGCGGTGAAAACAGGAGCCGGGTCTGGATGGACCCATGCGTGCCGATTGGATTGAGAGAAGCTTGCATGGCCGGAGGATGGCACACTTTGTGGTGCGCGAATACCAGCGGTGTCTTGCTGATACTCGGCTACCCTGGGAGGTGTCGGAGCCGGGCGCTCAGACAGAACTGGGCGGGAGATCCGGGGGGATTGGGCGGCAGGGGGCGAAGCATCGTCAGCGTCGGGGACCGTAATGTAGCTGGAAATAGACTCATCCGACGAGTCGGAGGCGAGGTCGATGAGACCGATGTCCGGCAGATCGTCGTCAGGGGCATATGGAGGGGGTGGGTCGGCGCGCGCTGTCCCGATTTCGATGGGACGACATGCTTGGCAAATCTGCCGTTAATTTGTTAGCGAGGTAGACGGCGGTAAGGCGAAGGGGAGCAGGGAAGTGGATGCGTACCGTCCCTCACAGCGACCAGATAAAACTGCTGCGAGAAAGAGACAATGCGAGGGTAAAGTAACGTGGGAAGAGGTATGGATCGGGGGATGTGAATTTAAATGTGTGAGCAGTTGCATTTCCTGCGAACTATGGGCGTCTGACGTCCTTTAGCGAGTCTGAATGGAGGTCAGTGCGTGCTTACGAATGGCAGATTTAGGTAAGTTCGAGACCCACATAAATATGTGTCGCCTCATTCTCACCTTGCGCTTCCTCTGCCCGCCAGCACGTTACCACCCCGTTCTGCTCGTCCTTCTCTTCGACGCTGCCTACGTTGTCTACTTCGTCATGGGTCGAAACGGTTGGGCGACCGGCGCAAAGCTCGATTGGCTCAACGGTCGCATGCCAGCATACGAGGAGAGCCGTTCCATCGAAGGAAGAGCCGCCCGCAAGGCCTGGTGGGACAAGCTGCACGGTGATTGGGCCGCTGACTTCCCTATCAGCGAACCAACTCCCGAGGAGCTGGCTGGGACGATGGGCGACGTCAACGTGGCACGCGCTGTCAAGCGTAAGAAGCAACGCGAGGTGAGTGTTTTATTATCAGTGAGCTTCATGTCTTCTACACGTACTCACGTTTTCTTGTGATACTTCCAGCAGGTCTACAATTGGTTCCACAACCACACTCGCGCTACGACTGCCGGAACCGGCGCCAGACAATCTATCGATTTGTCCACCAGGGCGACGCGTCAGCTTCAGCCACACGAGGCTTACATGAAGATGTATTGGGTCAATAAGATCTGGGCCGAGCGTGATAGGCGCTGGAACTTACTTGTCCCCGTTCGCACGACCTTCTCAACCATCGCCTTCAACAAGCAGGTCGCCAAATCGATGTTGAGCGAGGAGACTGCCGACGTCCGCACTGCCGTCGAGCAGTTCCGCGAGCAGTATAGTCTTCCTCCGACGCTCGTCGATGATATCGATGAAGCTCGGAAGAAGATGCTTCAAGCGTACGTGGCAACCTTTTTCGAAATGGCGACGGCTGACACGTATCTCCCGTCTAGTGCCATCGACGCCTTGCCTTCCAGCCTACAAAACGCGCTGGAATCCATTGAGCGCCAGACAGGTTGGAAGGCCACCTTCCTCGTCGGCGGCCCTACGCCTCGACTCAAGGGTCAGATCTCCGCTTACATGTGAGTATCCCTCTCTCTTTTCGTGGACTATACTTACCAATATGCAGTATACATAATGGCCGGACCATCACTAAGGATGAGGAATGGGACGTTGCGTTCCCCGCCTTTGCTGGATGTGTGCGGCAGCCATGGGCCGACTTCCTGGCGGACTGTTTTTGTAAGTTTGCCATTATATCTGTCCATATCATCAGTGGTATCCTAACATCTCTTTTTGCCAGCGGAAGAGATGTGCAGTCGAGTTGCGTTCTGCCCGGTAGATCACGAAGGGCCAGACGGCCTGGGTACCGGTAGTCCTGAGTCGCTCCGCAGCGACTTATCCGACGCGTCGAGCGAGGCGGCGGGGACGACCGACAGTTCTATCGGCGATGGCAGTCCTTTGCCTTCAAGTCTGCCCAGCCTTAGTCCTGTTTCCTACGATGGTCCTCGGCCTTCAAGTGTTCCTCCGACGCCTGTCCCGTCGCCGACAGGGGCGTTGGCTTCGGTCGCTAGTTCCCCTTCGCCAACGCCTGCCGCCTCGTCTCCGCCGGTGGTCTCCCCGTCCATGTCTTTGCGATGCAATTCTTCGCCATCTCAACCCTCCCCTCAATCTCCAGAGTCGGTAGCCTCGACCACTTCGCTTCCGTCAGGCCCTCCCCGCCGTGCAGACATCCCCATGGCGGCTGCGCCGGAAGCGCTCTCGGAGCTGCTGCCACCGCTGGCCGTATCGTCTTCTCTCGGCCGATTGACACCGCCCCAGCGGATTCCTCTGCGTACGGCAACCTCCCTTTTCGCTGCAGTCCCTACTACGACGATGTCTGCCTCTCAGGGCTCCGTATTCGATACCCCAGCCAGCATCTATTCTTCCGCACCGGCGAGCCCGGATTCTGTTACACCGGGGGCGTCTACCATGCCTACGTCAACTACCCTTGCGAGACACAACTCTACGACACCACCGACCCCGACCCCTTTGCCTGCCGGAGGTGGTAGAATCCCTGCGATGCGTCAGTTGCTTCTGGACAGGGGGTTATCAGTCGCGCCATTGAAAGAGGAGGTGAAATCACCAGCGCATCCAGCATGGCTGAATGCCGCGATCGACTGGATGTGGACCATCGACAAGACCCCGAAGTGGCGCATTCTCATCATGCTATGGGCACAGCATGAGGCTGCCTTGCGTTACGCTGAGAACAAGGTAAGCTTTCGTATTACATTCTGTGTTATGATATGATGCTAACAGTAACACAACAGAAAAACTGCCAACATGGCTCGTCCGTTTCAAGTTCACTATTGGCAGAAAGCGAGCGCGCCGGTTCGATAGCATTCCCTCCATCAATTCGATCGAGTCATACGGGTGTAGTGTGATTGCGTGGTATGAGAGCATGCAGCCTAACTACCGACGCGGTCCTGGATTCCATATGTGGCGTGCAGGCGATGCCAGCGACTTCGACACACTCAATGCTAGTGGCATCCACGGCGTTTTTATCCTGATCATGACTGTCGCGTGGTGGCTTTATTTTGTCAACGACCTCGATACCAGCACTGATGCGGAGCGCCATACCATCCTGCATGCGGAGGTGATGGAATACGTTGAAGATATCTCCTGGATGTTCACCCAAATCCACCCTGCTGCACCATTCAGCATGTCCTCGTCTTTGAACCCTCCATCCCCACCGGATCTATCATCAGCTGTGCCATCGCCTGTGCCGTCGCCCGCGCCAGCGCCAGTGCCATCGGCCGTGGACGAGACGGTGTCTCCTGCGTCTTCGACGCGCTCAAAGCGACGCCGTGATACGGTGGGGACGACGGAGGCGGCAGAGGCGGCTTCGATGACGACGACAGGGTCGGAGGCAATGGCTTCGACGACGCCGCCTCCGCCTGAGGGTTCGTCGAAGCGCCGTCGCAACACGAAGGCTACGACTGCGGTGGCCGGCTCACCGGCAGCGTCTACTTTATCGTCGACGAGTTCCTTGCAGCACCCTCGTCAGTCGAGGACAACGACAACGGCGGCCACCACGCCCGAGACGTCCCCCGCGTCTTCTGCGGGCTCATCAAAGCGCCGTCGTGCCGCGGTGACAGCGACCACCAGCAGCGCGTCGAAGCGCCGCAAGTGAAGGCCCCGTCATTTTGCGCCCGCTGTCGGCTGGTCATCCCCCATCGCTGTTGTGCATGCCTCAGTCATGCCTTTCGTTGCATCCTTGTTTCCTTCGCTATGATGCTGCATTGCATTCACCGCGGCTTCATGACATCTCGGACATATTTCGTGGTATGTTTTTCTCCGTTGCTTTTGTTTTTTCGTTGCATTACTTTCTGTCGCTTTTGCTGTGTTGTTGCTTTCACTGTGTTGTCGTTTTCGCTGTGTTGTTGCTTTCGCTTTGCTGTTGCTTTGGTGCTGCTCTTTTACTGTCGCTTTCGTATTGCCGTATCATGCTTATGCCCTGTATGCCCCTGTTTGGCTGTCATGCTTTCCGTTGCCCCGTTTCTTGGCTAGTTGCGTATTTTGTAGTTTTTCGTAGACTTTTGACCAAATACATGTGGGTCACATTTCGGTCAGTGGTACGTGAGATTTCACGGCCCGACCGGGTAAGTGAGTGAGACAGGCTGTGAATCGAAATTGAATGCCTGTCAATTAAGAATTGACAGCCTTTCAAATAGAAAGTAGACAGGTTGTCATTTGTATTCCTTGAGATATACACAATGGTCCTACGATAATCATCATTGATTTATGATAAAGTCTGGAACTAGTGGTGCAGGAACGCGATCATGTAGAGGGCATTCAGCATGATGCGCACATCGCGTGATGCCCACTCCTCTGGGTGCTCGGCCTTGCGCGAGTCCTAGTTCCACTCCCAATCATAAATCTCTGATGATCATCATATTTCCATTGTGTATATCTTCGGCAATCTTTTCACAGCCTGTCTAACTTAATTTTGAAAGCCTGTCAATTCTCGATTAACAGCCTGTCAATTTCTTATTCACAGCCTGTTTTCAAACTTATGAATGTGCCACCAAATGTCGCCCGGGTACGGCACACACCGGCATGCACAGGGCGGGCAGGCAATGGGGGGGCACACAGGAAGGACAGGCGGGCGGGGCACGGGGCACATGAATCGCGCGGGACGCGCGGGCGGGGGGCACACAGGGCGGGGCGTACAGGGATACACAGCACGCTGGCGTGGGGCGCGGGCACCGCTGGCACACCGCGCACGGGCGCGGGCATCGTGGGCACACCATGCGCAGGGCGGGGGCGGCACACTGCGCGCGACGCGGGGCATACGGGGGCACACCGCGTACGGACGCAGGGGGCGGGCACCACCGGCACACCATG
This sequence comes from Hericium coralloides, assembly GCA_003675405.1. NCBI lineage: Eukaryota > Fungi > Basidiomycota > Agaricomycetes > Russulales > Hericiaceae > Hericium > Hericium coralloides. Next base: position 65,295 of record QUOP01000127.1, read on the forward strand.
CGCGGGGCGGAGCGGGCGGGGCACACCGCGCGCGGGCACCGCCGGCACACCACGCGCATGGCAGGGCATACGGGGGCACACCGCATGCAGGGCGGGTGTACAGGGGCACACGCCGCGAGTGCGGGGGGGGCAGGTACCGCGGGCACAGCGCGCACGGGCGCGGGGACCACCGGCACTGCCGGCACGGACGCGGGCACCGCCGGCACACCATGCGCGGGGCGGGGCATAAAGAGGTACGCACGGGGGTCTGGCAGGTGTGCGGGGGTCTGGCGGGTGTACACGGGTGGGCTGGCTAGCAGGCAGAAAGAGGGGTCCGGACCGCGGAAGCCGCGGCACATGACGGTCTTCACTTTGAAAAGAATCTGCTAAGTCAGTCAGACAATGACAAGAGGGAGAAACTTCAAGATATATTGCAGGCCTAGATGCCGTAGTAAGTCATCAAAATCGTATAATGAGTATGCATTAAGAAACATTGTCTTGGGACAGCATGCCAACTCTTGAAGCGTCGAATAAGGTTGAGGGAAAAGGCGACGAGAGCGCAGGCGAAGACACAGGCGACATGGTGGAACGATACTTTCGCACCCACTCGGGCTCGAGGTTGAAGCTGTCGAGAAGGGGGAGCCATTGGGTCGAAAACGAAACCGCCAGAGCCTCCTTGATGGCGGCCTGCTTTGAAGCATATGCGGACAGTCCACTCCGTATGTCTACACCGACCTCCGCCCGGTCAGCACCACGGCAGCGCCACTCTTTCGCGTCTGATTCGAACGACCGTAGGACACGACCCATCTCTTCCTGAATGGCTGTGACTTCCTCATCCCATCGATGTGTGCGCGCGCGCGTCTTCGCCCATTCGACCCGAGAGCTCGCATTGAATGCCTCTTCGCATTGGCTGTCGTCCTCACCAGACGGAGCCTTGGGAGTCAACCATATCCAAGAAGGCTCGTGCCGCCCTTCGCTACGCTCATCTTCCTCGCGACCAGGGCCCCGGATGTCAGCCGTCTTCAAGACACGAAGCCGGGCCCGCCACGGGCCACTGGGATCAAGAATTTCAAGAGCAGTATAGGCCGAGTTGTAGCGAGCATGCGCGCGACGAATACGGGTAGAAAGCTGGTTGAATACATCACGAACGCGGGTGTTCGGCTGGTTGCCAGTGCCAGAGACATTGAGGAACTTGAAGTCACATACGGACTGCATGGTGCGTCGTAAGCGGCGGATGTCGGCGAGGGCATCATCTGCCTGCGCTTCACGCAGGCGCAGCTCCAACTGGCAGAGAAGTTGGATGCTCTCTGCCATGCGATGGGCGGGCGGTAGAGACGAAGGGAAGATGAGCTCCAAATCCTCCGCATGGCGTGCAGAGCTTTGGCCGCTGATAGAAATGTGCTCCGGTATATCTTCCTCGTCGTCATCATCACCTTCCGTGATACTGGATATCGCGGGTGACCAGGTGCGGAGAGACGCGGCCACCGGCATATAGATGTCCTGGATTGACCGCCATAGAATGATGCGACGTATCAGAGCCAAGCGCTTCTTCCGGACTTCTGACATTTCGAATGCCGTAGGCACTGATTTGGCGGACTGGACACGCTGCCTTAGAACTCGCCTTCGCAAGAGTCAGCACAACAATCAAATACCCGAAGAGAATAGATACATACTGTGATTCCTCCAACTCTAACCCAGTCTGTAGAAATGCCGCTGGTGTGACCTCGTGCGCGGGTAGACGACCCTGCGCTGCTGCAAGGTCATCTTCCTTCTGCAACTGTGCCTTCACAGTGTTGTACGTCGTGCCTGGAGTTCAATGTCAGTAAAAATACACAGGCTAGATTGTAAGACAGACTTACGAGCCTTGGGCTCCGCATACGGGTCGGGCTTCTTCTTATCCTTCTCCCACGCTAAGACCATGGCTAACCAAGACTGCGTGACTTCGGGAGGAAATGTACTATCGTAGTTGTTGAAAGATCGCATTGTCTTGGCACTCCACATGATCGCCTCGCGTAGGTTCTTCTCGAAATAGGTTCCTATATGATGCTATTAATGACACCAATTATACCGATAGAGACAGAGACATACCAAAATTTACCACCTTCTTCCAGTTCCACGAATTCCAATGGTCATTTAGGACCTCGTGTCGCGCACCCGCGCCCATTTCCCTCGTACTGACGGCCACACCATTGATGTGAGCCCACTCGGACTCAACCCCTTCACCATAAGAACGTCCGACACCATGCATGAAGTTCAGAGAGTAGACAGATTGGCAGGCATCACCGTGTGCCGGAAGGTGGAACTTCGGTATTGCCGTCCGGATGGCAATTTTACTGGGATCGAATTGGATGTCCTCCGGAAACTGCAGCATCCGTGGAATCAAGCGCTTCTTCCATTGGCAAACTATATCATATATGAAGCTGCGGTGTGTGTGTTCTTGCCCAGCTGTGCACGAGAGGGCAATATAATCCATTGTTACATATCTGACCGGCAAGAGTGAGCGTAGTGCATATATAGACTAAACAGAAAACATACTTTTCGCCCTTTTGAAGATCTGCGACCCCAAGTTTGCGGACAAATGAGTGGCGCCCGCAGACTGCAGCGCCCACGCCAGATATTGTATATCCAGCCGTTTTTAGAGTGTTCGCCTTTAACAGGGCGGCGAATTGCGAATCGCACGTGCTAGTCTGTGATATAACTGCATCAGGATAACAAAGCAGTATGATAATAGGTAAATCGGACGCACCTCTGGTTGCTCAACATATGCAGCGAGTGTCTTTTGGTAGGCCTCCTCCTCGACAAAGAATGCCCAACCGGGAGCTAATTCTATGTCACGGATGCCTCTGTCTTTGAGTTTCATCTTGAAGTTTGCATCCAGCGATACCATGTCCTGGTACAGCCACCTATGCGACAGTCAGTATTTGCTAGCAGAATTAGATAGCGAAAACAAACGAACTGCTTATCTGGAGGCGCATCCTTCCAGTCGTCGGGAAGGTTATGATGTGGCCGCGGACAAGCCGGGCACTCCACAGCGAGAGAACCGGGCGCAGTAGCCGAAGCACCCTCGGGGTCATGGCCACGTCCAGCGCGTTTCAACATAAATAAATGGCGCCATTGTCGTACGCAAATTGCGAACTGCTTGTAACGCGACTGTTGTTTGTCAGTAATTTGAGTTGAACGTCAATGGCTGTCTGCTTACGCCAGGTTTGTTGAGACCAGTACTGTCAGTGAGATGCTCGATGCCTATATAGAAATCGTACATGTTCATTTTGCCTTGGAGCGACAACTGATGGTACAGATCCAGAACGTCGAACGTGAATACGGTGGACGGGGTATATGGCGTCGCGGGGAACCAGCGGGTGCGGAGGAATTGCACGTGCGGCTGCGCTCCGCTTGAGTCTTGAAAACACTGACAGAGTCGGCATGAGACGATGTGAAACCCATTCGTGTGCATGACAAGTAAGGTCTGGATGGCAGTCGCGGGGCATGGACAAGTCCCGGCACTGTGTCCGAGCTGGACAACGACACCAAGCTCACTTAACCAGACTTTTTCGAAGAATTGTCCGTTCCATTTCTAAATAGTTTTTAGCTAAGACCAAACTCGGTAAGATAGTCGACATACCTCGATGCGATGCAAGGGGTTCATGGCGTGACCCCGAGACATGCAGCCACTGCAGAATAGTGAGGAGGAGAGACAGTCAAGACAGCGATATATGGCATCGCCGGTCTTGCAGGATACACAGGTTGCTGGCATAGACTGAGAACCGAGGCCGTCATGGCGTAGGAGTTCATCCAAGTATTGATCACGGAACGGTAGCCACGCTAATAGCTTGCTCTGTTTCGTAAATTAGCGCACTGAAGAACACGGTAGCCATAAATACTTACCACGTTGGCGTTCCGACTCGGCTCTTTTTCAATGATGGTGACTTCCGGCGTGGTCGGGGTGGCCACCTCGGACTCGTCTAGATCACTACCAACAGCGAGGGTGCGTTCCGGGGGGCAATATCCGCTGCGCTCGGAGTAGTTTGGATAGGGGTGCTGCTGGGAGCGAGAGTGATTGCATCCTGAGCCGCTCGCTGCCCACGACGTCCACTGGCTAGACGCCGTATCGATATGGAGCGAGCAACGAGAAAATTGCCACGATTATTGTTGGTGCTTGAAAAGACTAACGGCGTGGGGGTAGAAGGAGCAGACGAAGTAGACGAGGCAGACGAGGCAGACGAAGAAGGGATACTCGAAGAAGGGATAACGATGAGTCGAGGTTTCTTTCGCGTCGACATGGCATGAGGAAGAGTGCTGGTGCGTGATGTGGCACCGAGCTGTGGTGTGACCTTGTGACTTAGTCACGCTTCCACCGTTCGATCGATCATGAAATACTGAGGATTTGAGACAGATCTTGCTGAGTCTAGGCAAGTGCAAGTGTGTAGGGATGGTGTTAGAATGTTCTTGTAATGTTGGCATTTTTTATTGTAGTCATTTGCAGCAGAAATGTTTCATCTATGGCAGTGGTCGGTCGTCGGAATCGTGGTAACTCGAGTACTTAGAATCTGCAGATGCTATTTACTGGCAGAAACTCAATACAGCGAGGTATCTATCATACAGTGTATAATAGTACGGTACAACTCCTCCTTCGACATTTGATTCATGTAGAGAGCTCCTAAGCGAAGGACGACATGTAGGAAATGCATCGCCGCGGCCAACCCAACCCAAGTTACATACTTAATGACGCGCGATACTTTTCCCGTTCATGTCGCGATAATCACTGCACCAGATACCAGCCCCAGTGCCGTACATCATGCACAACGGCTACAGCTGTCGGATAGATATCGTTTGCTACAATATTAAAAGTACACCGCTGCCTATCAGCAGCAGTCAGCGGCAGTAAAATTCACCATCGACCAAGCATCGCACTCATCTCGGAGCCCAATATTAGTGTCACCGACTTGCACACCGTTCGATACACCTTATCACTCCTCAATGGCCCAGTATGCAAACACTTCAATTCACGCCGCGAAGATTTCGCACACAGAAACACTATTTGTTAACATCATAGCAGGCACAGGTGGTTGGTAACATATTCGGCAACATTTACTAGTATGGAATTTCTCGAATACCGTGTCTCGCAGCGGCTGCGTACCATGCATCCACCGCCTCCGTTCGACTCTTGTACTTCTTATGCACAGCACCCGGACACCCAGTCACGAAAGGAGCCATTTCCACCCTATGTAACACATTCAAAACGCGGGCCTCGCCGGATGAAAGAGTCACTCACCAATTTGCCCATATGCCGACCCGGTGGCCCCGGGTAACGACATAAAAGCGCCTTTGGTGAGGCACCGTTGTATGGAAAATCGGTGCCGGAAAGCCTTCGTATGATGTCTCACTTGTGTCTGTGGTCGTGCTGCGACTTGCGCTGCTGCTGGCGCGTGTGCGAGTCTCGCCTGCCGTTGAAGTCCTGTACGCGGTGCTGCTTGCGCCGGCGCTCGTATGTGTCGTACCTGAGGTACTGGAGAATGCGGGAGATCTGGCGCGAGACCCATGTGGGGTCGCCGAGTCGTAGCTGTGGTATGACGGCGTCGTCGTCTGCCGGCTGCGGTACGAGGGCGGCGTCGTCTGCCGGCTGCGGTACGAGGGCGGCGTCGTCTGCCGGCTGCGGTGCGAGGGCGGCGGAGTGAAGGTGGGTACGTGTGCCGAATTATCGGATGGTGCACGCGCGTCGTCCGGTCGGTTTGCACCACGGCGATGGCTGGCTAATTGCGTCGGGGTAGATGGAGCGGTGAAAACAGGAGCCGGGTCTGGATGGACCCATGCGTGCCGATTGGATTGAGAGAAGCTTGCATGGCCGGAGGATGGCACACTTTGTGGTGCGCGAATACCAGCGGTGTCTTGCTGATACTCGGCTACCCTGGGAGGTGTCGGAGCCGGGCGCTCAGACAGAACTGGGCGGGAGATCCGGGGGGATTGGGCGGCAGGGGGCGAAGCATCGTCAGCGTCGGGGACCGTAATGTAGCTGGAAATAGACTCATCCGACGAGTCGGAGGCGAGGTCGATGAGACCGATGTCCGGCAGATCGTCGTCAGGGGCATATGGAGGGGGTGGGTCGGGCGCGCTGTCCCGATTTCGATGGGACGACATGCTTGGCAAATCTGCCGTTAATTTGTTAGCGAGGTAGACGGCGGTAAGGCGAAGGGGAGCAGGGAAGTGGATGCGTACCGTCCCTCACAGCGACCAGATAAAACTGCTGCGAGAAAGAGACAATGCGAGGGTAAAGTAACGTGGGAAGAGGTATGGATCGGGGGATGTGAATTTAAATGTGTGAGCAGTTGCATTTCCTGCGAACTATGGGCGTCTGACGTCCTTTAGCGAGTCTGAATGGAGGTCAGTGCGTGCTTACGAATGGCAGATTTAGGTAAGTTCGAGACCCACATAAATATGTGTCGCCTCATTCTCACCTTGCGCTTCCTCTGCCCGCCAGCACGTTACCACCCGTTCTGCTCGTCCTTCTCTTCGACGCTGCCTACGTTGTCTACTTCGTCATGGGTCGAAACGGTTGGGCGACCGGCGCAAAGCTCGATTGGCTCAACGGTCGCATGCCAGCATACGAGGAGAGCCGTTCCATCGAAGGAAGAGCCGCCCGCAAGGCCTGGTGGGACAAGCTGCACGGTGATTGGGCCGCTGACTTCCCTATCAGCGAACCAACTCCCGAGGAGCTGGCTGGGACGATGGGCGACGTCAACGTGGCACGCGCTGTCAAGCGTAAGAAGCAACGCGAGGTGAGTGTTTTATTATCAGTGAGCTTCATGTCTTCTACACGTACTCACGTTTTCTTGTGATACTTCCAGCAGGTCTACAATTGGTTCCACAACCACACTCGCGCTACGACTGCCGGAACCGGCGCCAGACAATCTATCGATTTGTCCACCAGGGCGACGCGTCAGCTTCAGCCACACGAGGCTTACATGAAGATGTATTGGGTCAATAAGATCCGGGCCGAGCGTGATAGGCGCTGGAACTTACTTGTCCCCGTTCGCACGACCTTCTCAACCATCGCCTTCAACAAGCAGGTCGCCAAATCGATGTTGAGCGAGGAGACTGCCGACGTCCGCACTGCCGTCGAGCAGTTCCGCGAGCAGTATAGTCTTCCTCCGACGCTCGTCGATGATATCGATGAAGCTCGGAAGAAGATGCTTCAAGCGTACGTGGCAACCTTTTTCGAAATGGCGACGGCTGACACGTATCTCCCGTCTAGTGCCATCGACGCCTTGCCTTCCAGCCTACAAAACGCGCTGGAATCCATTGAGCGCCAGACAGGTTGGAAGGCCACCTTCCTCGTCGGCGGCCCTACGCCTCGACTCAAGGGTCAGATCTCCGCTTACATGTGAGTATCCCTCTCTCTTTTCGTGGACTATACTTACCAATATGCAGTATACATAATGGCCGGACCATCACTAAGGATGAGGAATGGGACGTTGCGTTCCCCGCCTTTGCTGGATGTGTGCGGCAGCCATGGGCCGACTTCCTGGCGGACTGTTTTTGTAAGTTTGCCATTATATCTGTCCATATCATCAGTGGTATCCTAACATCTCTTTTTGCCAGCGGAAGAGATGTGCAGTCGAGTTGCGTTCTGCCCGGTAGATCACGAAGGGCCAGACGGCCTGGGTACCGGTAGTCCTGAGTCGCTCCGCAGCGACTTATCCGACGCGTCGAGCGAGGCGGCGGGGACGACCGACAGTTCTATCGGCGATGGCAGTCCTTTGCCTTCAAGTCTGCCCAGCCTTAGTCCTGTTTCCTACGATGGTCCTCGGCCTTCAAGTGTTCCTCCGACGCCTGTCCCGTCGCCGACAGGGGCGTTGGCTTCGGTCGCTAGTTCCCCTTCGCCAACGCCTGCCGCCTCGTCTCCGCCGGTGGTCTCCCCGTCCATGTCTTTGCGATGCAATTCTTCGCCATCTCAACCCTCCCCTCAATCTCCAGAGTCGGTAGCCTCGACCACTTCGCTTCCGTCAGGCCCTCCCCGCCGTGCAGACATCCCCATGGCGGCTGCGCCGGAAGCGCTCTCGGAGCTGCTGCCACCGCTGGCCGTATCGTCTTCTCTCGGCCGATTGACACCGCCCCAGCGGATTCCTCTGCGTACGGCAACCTCCCTTTTCGCTGCAGTCCCTACTACGACGATGTCTGCCTCTCAGGGCTCCGTATTCGATACCCCAGCCAGCATCTATTCTTCCGCACCGGCGAGCCCGGATTCTGTTACACCGGGGGCGTCTACCATGCCTACGTCAACTACCCTTGCGAGACACAACTCTACGACACCACCGACCCCGACCCCTTTGCCTGCCGGAGGTGGTAGAATCCCTGCGATGCGTCAGTTGCTTCTGGACAGGGGGTTATCAGTCGCGCCATTGAAAGAGGAGGTGAAATCACCAGCGCATCCAGCATGGCTGAATGCCGCGATCGACTGGATGTGGACCATCGACAAGACCCCGAAGTGGCGCATTCTCATCATGCTATGGGCACAGCATGAGGCTGCCTTGCGTTACGCTGAGAACAAGGTAAGCTTTCGTATTACATTCTGTGTTATGATATGATGCTAACAGTAACACAACAGAAACTGCCAACATGGGCTCGTCCGTTTCAAGTTCACTATTGGCAGAAGCGAGCGCGCCGGTTCGATAGCATTCCCTCCATCAATTCGATCGAGTCATACGGGTGTAGTGTGATTGCGTGGTATGAGAGCATGCAGCCTAACTACCGACGCGGTCCTGGATTCCATATGTGGCGTGCAGGCGATGCCAGCGACTTCGACACACTCAATGCTAGTGGCATCCACGGCGTTTTTATCCTGATCATGACTGTCGCGTGGTGGCTTTATTTTGTCAACGACCTCGATACCAGCACTGATGCGGAGCGCCATACCATCCTGCATGCGGAGGTGATGGAATACGTTGAAGATATCTCCTGGATGTTCACCCAAATCCACCCTGCTGCACCATTCAGCATGTCCTCGTCTTTGAACCCTCCATCCCCACCGGATCTATCATCAGCTGTGCCATCGCCTGTGCCGTCGCCCGCGCCAGCGCCAGTGCCATCGGCCGTGGACGAGACGGTGTCTCCTGCGTCTTCGACGCGCTCAAAGCGACGCCGTGATACGGTGGGGACGACGGAGGCGGCAGAGGCGGCTTCGATGACGACGACAGGGTCGGAGGCAATGGCTTCGACGACGCCGCCTCCGCCTGAGGGTTCGTCGAAGCGCCGTCGCAACACGAAGGCTACGACTGCGGTGGCCGGCTCACCGGCAGCGTCTACTTTATCGTCGACGAGTTCCTTGCAGCACCCTCGTCAGTCGAGGACAACGACAACGGCGGCCACCACGCCCGAGACGTCCCCCGCGTCTTCTGCGGGCTCATCAAAGCGCCGTCGTGCCGCGGTGACAGCGACCACCAGCAGCGCGTCGAAGCGCCGCAAGTGAAGGCCCCGTCATTTTGCGCCCGCTGTCGGCTGGTCATCCCCCATCGCTGTTGTGCATGCCTCAGTCATGCCTTTCGTTGCATCCTTGTTTCCTTCGCTATGATGCTGCATTGCATTCACCGCGGCTTCATGACATCTCGGACATATTTCGTGGTATGTTTTTCTCCGTTGCTTTTGTTTTTTCGTTGCATTACTTTCTGTCGCTTTTGCTGTGTTGTTGCTTTCACTGTGTTGTCGTTTTCGCTGTGTTGTTGCTTTCGCTTTGCTGTTGCTTTGGTGCTGCTCTTTTACTGTCGCTTTCGTATTGCCGTATCATGCTTATGCCCTGTATGCCCCTGTTTGGCTGTCATGCTTTCCGTTGCCCCGTTTCTTGGCTAGTTGCGTATTTTGTAGTTTTTCGTAGACTTTTGACCAAATACATGTGGGTCACATTTCGGTCAGTGGTACGTGAGATTTCACGGCCCGACCGGGTAAGTGAGTGAGACAGGCTGTGAATCGAAATGAATGCCTGTCAATTAAGAATTGACAGCCTTTCAAATAGAAAGTAGACAGGTTGTCATTTGTATTCCTTGAGATATACACAATGGTCCTACGATAATCATCATTGATTTATGATAAAGTCTGGAACTAGTGGTGCAGGAACGCGATCATGTAGAGGGCATTCAGCATGATGCGCACATCGCGTGATGCCCACTCCTCTGGGTGCTCGGCCTTGCGCGAGTCCTAGTTCCACTCCCAATAAAATCTCTGATGATCATCATATTTCCATTGTGTATATCTTCGGCAATCTTTTCACAGCCTGTCTAACTTAATTTTGAAAGCCTGTCAATTCTCGATTAACAGCCTGTCAATTTCTTATTCACAGCCTGTTTTCAAACTTATGAATGTGCCACCAAATGTCGCCCGGGTACGGCACACACCGGCATGCACAGGGCGGGCAGGCAATGGGGGGGCACACAGGAAGGACAGGCGGGCGGGGCACGGGGCACATGAATCGCGCGGGACGCGCGGGCGGGGGGCACACAGGGCGGGGCGTACAGGGATACACAGCACGCTGGCGTGGGGCGCGGGCACCGCTGGCACACCGCGCACGGGCGCGGGCATCGTGGGCACACCATGCGCAGGGCGGGGCGCACACTGCGCGCGACGCGGGGCATACGGGGGCACACCGCGTACGGACGCAGGGGGCGGGCACCACCGGCACACCATGCGCGGGGCGGAGCGGGCGGGGCACACCGCGCGCGGGCACCGCCGGCACACCACGCGCATGGCAGGGCATACGGGGGCACACCGCATGCAGGGCGGGTGTACAGGGGCACACGCCGCGAGTGCGGGGGGGGCAGGTACCGCGGGCACAGCGCGCACGGGCGCGGGGACCACCGGCACTGCCGGCACGGACGCGGGCACCGCCGGCACACCATGCGCGGGGCGGGGCATAAAGAGGTACGCACGGGGGTCTGGCAGGTGTGCGGGGGTCTGGCGGGTGTACACGGGTGGGCTGGCTAGCAGGCAGAAAGAGGGGTCCGGACCGCGGAAGCCGCGGCACATGACGGTCTTCACTTTGAAAAGAATCTGCTAAGTCAGTCAGACAATGACAAGAGGGAGAAACTTCAAGATATATTGCAGGCCTAGATGCCGTAGTAAGTCATCAAAATCGTATAATGAGTATGCATTAAGAAACATTGTCTTGGGACAGCATGCCAACTCTTGAAGCGTCGAATAAGGTTGAGGGAAAAGGCGACGAGAGCGCAGGCGAAGACACAGGCGACATGGTGGAACGATACTTTCGCACCCACTCGGGCTCGAGGTTGAAGCTGTCGAGAAGGGGGAGCCATTGGGTCGAAAACGAAACCGCCAGAGCCTCCTTGATGGCGGCCTGCTTTGAAGCATATGCGGACAGTCCACTCCGTATGTCTACACCGACCTCCGCCCGGTCAGCACCACGGCAGCGCCACTCTTTCGCGTCTGATTCGAACGACCGTAGGACACGACCCATCTCTTCCTGAATGGCTGTGACTTCCTCATCCCATCGATGTGCGCGCGCGCGCGTCTTCGCCCATTCGACCCGAGAGCTCGCATTGAATGCCTCTTCGCATTGGCTGTCGTCCTCACCAGACGGAGCCTTGGGAGTCAACCATATCCAAGAAGGCTCGTGCCGCCCTTCGCTACGCTCATCTTCCTCGCGACCAGGGCCCCGGATGTCAGCCGTCTTCAAGACACGAAGCCGGGCCCGCCACGGGCCACTGGGATCAAGAATTTCAAGAGCAGTATAGGCCGAGTTGTAGCGAGCATGCGCGCGACGAATACGGGTAGAAAGCTGGTTGAATACATCACGAACGCGGGTGTTCGGCTGGTTGCCAGTGCCAGAGACATTGAGGAACTTGAAGTCACATACGGACTGCATGGTGCGTCGTAAGCGGCGGATGTCGGCGAGGGCATCATCTGCCTGCGCTTCACGCAGGCGCAGCTCCAACTGGCAGAGAAGTTGGATGCTCTCTGCCACGCGATGGGCGGGCGGTAGAGACGAAGGGAAGATGAGCTCCAAATCCTCCGCATGGCGTGCAGAGCTTTGGCCGCTGATAGAAATGTGCTCCGGTATATCTTCCTCGTCGTCATCATCACCTTCCGTGATACTGGATATCGCGGGTGACCAGGTGCGGAGAGACGCGGCCACCGGCATATAGATGTCCTGGATTGACCGCCATAGAATGATGCGACGTATCAGAGCCAAGCGCTTCTTCCGGACTTCTGACATTTCGAATGCCGTAGGCACTGATTTGGCGGACTGGACACGCTGCCTTAGAACTCGCCTTCGCAAGAGTCAGCACAACAATCAAATACCCGAAGAGAATAGATACATACTGTGATTCCTCCAACTCTAACCCAGTCTGTAGAAATGCCGCTGGTGTGACCTCGTGCGCGGGTAGACGACCCTGCGCTGCTGCAAGGTCATCTTCCTTCTGCAACTGTGCCTTCACAGTGTTGTACGTCGTGCCTGGAGTTCAATGTCAGTAAAAATACACAGGCTAGATTGTAAGACAGACTTACGAGCCTTGGGCTCCGCATACGGGTCGGGCTTCTTCTTATCCTTCTCCCACGCTAAGACCATGGCTAACCAAGACTGCGTGACTTCGGGAGGAAATGTACTATCGTAGTTGTTGAAAGATCGCATTGTCTTGGCACTCCACATGATCGCCTCGCGTAGGTTCTTCTCGAAATAGGTTCCTATATGATGCTATTAATGACACCAATTATACCGATAGAGACAGAGACATACCAAAATTTACCACCTTCTTCCAGTTCCACGAATTCCAATGGTCATTTAGGACCTCGTGTCGCGCACCCGCGCCCATTTCCCTCGTACTGACGGCCACACCATTGATGTGAGCCCACTCGGACTCAACCCCTTCACCATAAGAACGTCCGACACCATGCATGAAGTTCAGAGAGTAGACAGATTGGCAGGCATCACCGTGTGCCGGAAGGTGGAACTTCGGTATTGCCGTCCGGATGGCAATTTTACTGGGATCGAATTGGATGTCCTCCGGAAACTGCAGCATCCGTGGAATCAAGCGCTTCTTCCATTGGCAAACTATATCATATATGAAGCTGCGGTGTGTGTGTTCTTGCCCAGCTGTGGAGATATAATCCATTGTTACATATCTGACCGGCAAGAGTGAGCGTAGTGCATATATAGACTAAACAGAAAACATACTTTTCGCCCTTTTGAAGATCTGCGACCCCAAGTTTGCGGACAAATGAGTGGCGCCCGCAGACTGCAGCGCCCACGCCAGATATTGTATATCCAGCCGTTTTTAGAGTGTTCGCCTTTAACAGGGCGGCGAATTGCGAATCGCACGTGCTAGTCTGTGATATAACTGCATCAGGATAACAAAGCAGTATGATAATAGGTAAATCGGACGCACCTCTGGTTGCTCAACATATGCAGCGAGTGTCTTTTGGTAGGCCTCCTCCTCGACAAAGAATGCCCAACCGGGAGCTAATTCTATGTCACGGATGCCTCTGTCTTTGAGTTTCATCTTGAAGTTTGCATCCAGCGATACCATGTCCTGGTACAGCCACCTATGCGACAGTCAGTATTTGCTAGCAGAATTAGATAGCGAAAACAAACGAACTGCTTATCTGGAGGCGCATCCTTCCAGTCGTCGGGAAGGTTATGATGTGGCCGCGGACAAGCCGGGCACTCCACAGCGAGAGAACCGGGCGCAGTAGCCGAAGCACCCTCGGGGTCATGGCCACGTCCAGCGCGTTTCAACATAAATAAATGGCGCCATTGTCGTACGCAAATTGCGAACTGCTTGTAACGCGACTGTTGTTTGTCAGTAATTTGAGTTGAACGTCAATGGCTGTCTGCTTACGCCAGGTTTGTTGAGACCAGTACTGTCAGTGAGATGCTCGATGCCTATATAGAAATCGTACATGTTCATTTTGCCTTGGAGCGACAACTGATGGTACAGATCCAGAACGTCGAACGTGAATACGGTGGACGGGGTATATGGCGTCGCGGGGAACCAGCGGGTGCGGAGGAATTGCACGTGCGGCTGCGCTCCGCTTGAGTCTTGAAAACACTGACAGAGTCGGCATGAGACGATGTGAAACCCATTCGTGTGCATGACAAGTAAGGTCTGGATGGCAGTCGCGGGGCATGGACAAGTCCCGGCACTGTGTCCGAGCTGGACAACGACACCAAGCTCACTTAACCAGACTTTTTCGAAGAATTGTCCGTTCCATTTCTAAATAGTTTTTAGCTAAGACCAAACTCGGTAAGATAGTCGACATACCTCGATGCGATGCAAGGGGTTCATGGCGTGACCCGAGACATGCAGCCACTGCAGAATAGTGAGGAGGAGAGACAGTCAAGACAGCGATATATGGCATCGCCGGTCTTGCAGGATACACAGGTTGCTGGCATAGACTGAGAACCGAGGCCGTCATGGCGTAGGAGTTCATCCAAGTATTGATCACGGAACGGTAGCCACGCTAATAGCTTGCTCTGTTTCGTAAATTAGCGCACTGAAGAACACGGTAGCCATAAATACTTACCACGTTGGCGTTCCGACTCGGCTCTTTTTCAATGATGGTGACTTCCGGCGTGGTCGGGGTGGCCACCTCGGACTCGTCTAGATCACTACCAACAGCGAGGGTGCGTTCCGGGGGGGCAATATCCGCTGCGCTCGGAGTTTGGATAGGGGTGCTGCTGGGAGCGAGAGTGATTGCATCCTGAGCCGCTCGCTGCCCACGACGTCCACTGGCTAGACGCCGTATCGATATGGAGCGAGCAACGAGAAAATTGCCACGATTATTGTTGGTGCTTGAAAAGACTAACGGCGTGGGGGTAGAAGGAGCAGACGAAGTAGACGAGGCAGACGAGGCAGACGAAGAAGGGATACTCGAAGAAGGGATAACGATGAGTCGAGGTTTCTTTCGCGTCGACATGGCATGAGGAAGAGTGCTGGTGCGTGATGTGGCACCGAGCTGTGGTGTGACCTTGTGACTTAGTCACGCTTCCACCGTTCGATCGATCATGAAATACTGAGGATTTGAGACAGATCTTGCTGAGTCTAGGCAAGTGCAAGTGTGTAGGGATGGTGTTAGAATGTTCTTGTAATGTTGGCATTTTTTATTGTAGTCATTTGCAGCAGAAATGTTTCATCTATGGCAGTGGTCGGTCGTCGGAATCGTGGTAACTCGAGTACTTAGAATCTGCAGATGCTATTTACTGGCAGAAACTCAATACAGCGAGGTATCTATCATACAGTGTATAATAGTACGGTACAACTCCTCCTTCGACATTTGATTCATGTAGAGAGCTCCTAAGCGAAGGACGACATGTAGGAAATGCATCGCCGCGGCCAACCCAACCCAAGTTACATACTTAATGACGCGCGATACTTTTCCCGTTCATGTCGCGATAATCACTGCACCAGATACCAGCCCCAGTGCCGTACATCATGCACAACGGCTACAGCTGTCGGATAGATATCGTTTGCTACAATATTAAAAGTACACCGCTGCCTATCAGCAGCAGTCAGCGGCAGTAAAATTCACCATCGACCAAGCATCGCACTCATCTCGGAGCCCAATATTAGTGTCACCGACTTGCACACCGTTCGATACACCTTATCACTCCTCAATGGCCCAGTATGCAAACACTTCAATTCACGCCGCGAAGATTTCGCACACAGAAACACTATTTGTTAACATCATAGCAGGCACAGGTGGTTGGTAACATATTCGGCAACATTTACTAGTATGGAATTTCTCGAATACCGTGTCTCGCAGCGGCTGCGTACCATGCATCCACCGCCTCCGTTCGACTCTTGTACTTCTTATGCACAGCACCCGGACACCCAGTCACGAAAGGAGCCATTTCCACCCTATGTAACACATTCAAAACGCGGGCCTCGCCGGATGAAAGAGTCACTCACCAATTTGCCCATATGCCGACCCGGTGGCCCCGGGTAACGACATAAAAGCGCCTTTGGTGAGGCACCGTTGTATGGAAAATCGGTGCCGGAAAGCCTTCGTATGATGTCTCACTTGTGTCTGTGGTCGTGCTGCGACTTGCGCTGCTGCTGGCGCGTGTGCGAGTCTCGCCTGCCGTTGAAGTCCTGTACGCGGTGCTGCTTGCGCCGGCGCTCGTATGTGTCGTACCTGAGGTACTGGAGAATGCGGGAGATCTGGCGCGAGACCCATGTGGGGTCGCCGAGTCGTAGCTGTGGTATGACGGCGTCGTCGTCTGCCGGCTGCGGTACGAGGGCGGCGTCGTCTGCCGGCTGCGGTACGAGGGCGGCGTCGTCTGCCGGCTGCGGTGCGAGGGCGGCGGAGTGAAGGTGGGTACGTGTGCCGAATTATCGGATGGTGCACGCGCGTCGTCCGGTCGGTTTGCACCACGGCGATGGCTGGCTAATTGCGTCGGGGTAGATGGAGCGGTGAAAACAGGAGCCGGGTCTGGATGGACCCATGCGTGCCGATTGGATTGAGAGAAGCTTGCATGGCCGGAGGATGGCACACTTTGTGGTGCGCGAATACCAGCGGTGTCTTGCTGATACTCGGCTACCCTGGGAGGTGTCGGAGCCGGGCGCTCAGACAGAACTGGGCGGGAGATCCGGGGGGATTGGGCGGCAGGGGGCGAAGCATCGTCAGCGTCGGGGACCGTAATGTAGCTGGAAATAGACTCATCCGACGAGTCGGAGGCGAGGTCGATGAGACCGATGTCCGGCAGATCGTCGTCAGGGGCATATGGAGGGGGTGGGTCGGGCGCGCTGTCCCGATTTCGATGGGACGACATGCTTGGCAAATCTGCCGTTAATTTGTTAGCGAGGTAGACGGCGGTAAGGCGAAGGGGAGCAGGGAAGTGGATGCGTACCGTCCCTCACAGCGACCAGATAAAACTGCTGCGAGAAAGAGACAATGCGAGGGTAAAGTAACGTGGGAAGAGGTATGGATCGGGGGATGTGAATTTAAATGTGTGAGCAGTTGCATTTCCTGCGAACTATGGGCGTCTGACGTCCTTTAGCGAGTCTGAATGGAGGTCAGTGCGTGCTTACGAATGGCAGATTTAGGTAAGTTCGAGACCCACATAAATATGTGTCGCCTCATTCTCACCTTGCGCTTCCTCTGCCCGCCAGCACGTTACCACCCCGTTCTGCTCGTCCTTCTCTTCGACGCTGCCTACGTTGTCTACTTCGTCATGGGTCGAAACGGTTGGGCGACCGGCGCAAAGCTCGATTGGCTCAACGGTCGCATGCCAGCATACGAGGAGAGCCGTTCCATCGAAGGAAGAGCCGCCCGCAAGGCCTGGTGGGACAAGCTGCACGGTGATTGGGCCGCTGACTTCCCTATCAGCGAACCAACTCCCGAGGAGCTGGCTGGGACGATGGGCGACGTCAACGTGGCACGCGCTGTCAAGCGTAAGAAGCAACGCGAGGTGAGTGTTTTATTATCAGTGAGCTTCATGTCTTCTACACGTACTCACGTTTTCTTGTGATACTTCCAGCAGGTCTACAATTGGTTCCACAACCACACTCGCGCTACGACTGCCGGAACCGGCGCCAGACAATCTATCGATTTGTCCACCAGGGCGACGCGTCAGCTTCAGCCACACGAGGCTTACATGAAGATGTATTGGGTCAATAAGATCCGGGCCGAGCGTGATAGGCGCTGGAACTTACTTGTCCCCGTTCGCACGACCTTCTCAACCATCGCCTTCAACAAGCAGGTCGCCAAATCGATGTTGAGCGAGGAGACTGCCGACGTCCGCACTGCCGTCGAGCAGTTCCGCGAGCAGTATAGTCTTCCTCCGACGCTCGTCGATGATATCGATGAAGCTCGGAAGAAGATGCTTCAAGCGTACGTGGCAACCTTTTTCGAAATGGCGACGGCTGACACGTATCTCCCGTCTAGTGCCATCGACGCCTTGCCTTCCAGCCTACAAAACGCGCTGGAATCCATTGAGCGCCAGACAGGTTGGAAGGCCACCTTCCTCGTCGGCGGCCCTACGCCTCGACTCAAGGGTCAGATCTCCGCTTACATGTGAGTATCCCTCTCTCTTTTCGTGGACTATACTTACCAATATGCAGTATACATAATGGCCGGACCATCACTAAGGATGAGGAATGGGACGTTGCGTTCCCCGCCTTTGCTGGATGTGTGCGGCAGCCATGGGCCGACTTCCTGGCGGACTGTTTTTGTAAGTTTGCCATTATATCTGTCCATATCATCAGTGGTATCCTAACATCTCTTTTTGCCAGCGGAAGAGATGTGCAGTCGAGTTGCGTTCTGCCCGGTAGATCACGAAGGGCCAGACGGCCTGGGTACCGGTAGTCCTGAGTCGCTCCGCAGCGACTTATCCGACGCGTCGAGCGAGGCGGCGGGGACGACCGACAGTTCTATCGGCGATGGCAGTCCTTTGCCTTCAAGTCTGCCCAGCCTTAGTCCTGTTTCCTACGATGGTCCTCGGCCTTCAAGTGTTCCTCCGACGCCTGTCCCGTCGCCGACAGGGGCGTTGGCTTCGGTCGCTAGTTCCCCTTCGCCAACGCCTGCCGCCTCGTCTCCGCCGGTGGTCTCCCCGTCCATGTCTTTGCGATGCAATTCTTCGCCATCTCAACCCTCCCCTCAATCTCCAGAGTCGGTAGCCTCGACCACTTCGCTTCCGTCAGGCCCTCCCCGCCGTGCAGACATCCCCATGGCGGCTGCGCCGGAAGCGCTCTCGGAGCTGCTGCCACCGCTGGCCGTATCGTCTTCTCTCGGCCGATTGACACCGCCCCAGCGGATTCCTCTGCGTACGGCAACCTCCCTTTTCGCTGCAGTCCCTACTACGACGATGTCTGCCTCTCAGGGCTCCGTATTCGATACCCCAGCCAGCATCTATTCTTCCGCACCGGCGAGCCCGGATTCTGTTACACCGGGGGCGTCTACCATGCCTACGTCAACTACCCTTGCGAGACACAACTCTACGACACCACCGACCCCGACCCCTTTGCCTGCCGGAGGTGGTAGAATCCCTGCGATGCGTCAGTTGCTTCTGGACAGGGGGTTATCAGTCGCGCCATTGAAAGAGGAGGTGAAATCACCAGCGCATCCAGCATGGCTGAATGCCGCGATCGACTGGATGTGGACCATCGACAAGACCCGAAGTGGCGCATTCTCATCATGCTATGGGCACAGCATGAGGCTGCCTTGCGTTACGCTGAGAACAAGGTAAGCTTTCGTATTACATTCTGTGTTATGATATGATGCTAACAGTAACACAACAGAAACTGCCAACATGGGCTCGTCCGTTTCAAGTTCACTATTGGCAGAAGCGAGCGCGCCGGTTCGATAGCATTCCCTCCATCAATTCGATCGAGTCATACGGGTGTAGTGTGATTGCGTGGTATGAGAGCATGCAGCCTAACTACCGACGCGGTCCTGGATTCCATATGTGGCGTGCAGGCGATGCCAGCGACTTCGACACACTCAATGCTAGTGGCATCCACGGCGTTTTTATCCTGATCATGACTGTCGCGTGGTGGCTTTATTTCGTCAACGACCTCGATACCAGCACTGATGCGGAGCGCCATACCATCCTGCATGCGGAGGTGATGGAATACGTTGAAGATATCTCCTGGATGTTCACCCAAATCCACCCTGCTGCACCATTCAGCATGTCCTCGTCTTTGAACCCTCCATCCCCACCGGATCTATCATCAGCTGTGCCATCGCCTGTGCCGTCGCCCGCGCCAGCGCCAGTGCCATCGGCCGTGGACGAGACGGTGTCTCCTGCGTCTTCGACGCGCTCAAAGCGACGCCGTGATACGGTGGGGACGACGGAGGCGGCAGAGGCGGCTTCGATGACGACGACAGGGTCGGAGGCAATGGCTTCGACGACGCCGCCTCCGCCTGAGGGTTCGTCGAAGCGCCGTCGCAACACGAAGGCTACGACTGCGGTGGCCGGCTCACCGGCAGCGTCTACTTTATCGTCGACGAGTTCCTTGCAGCACCCTCGTCAGTCGAGGACAACGACAACGGCGGCCACCACGCCCGAGACGTCCCCGCGTCTTCTGCGGGCTCATCAAAGCGCCGTCGTGCCGCGGTGACAGCGACCACCAGCAGCGCGTCGAAGCGCCGCAAGTGAAGGCCCCGTCATTTTGCGCCCGCTGTCGGCTGGTCATCCCCCATCGCTGTTGTGCATGCCTCAGTCATGCCTTTCGTTGCATCCTTGTTTCCTTCGCTATGATGCTGCATTGCATTCACCGCGGCTTCATGACATCTCGGACATATTTCGTGGTATGTTTTTCTCCGTTGCTTTTGTTTTTTCGTTGCATTACTTTCTGTCGCTTTTGCTGTGTTGTTGCTTTCACTGTGTTGTCGTTTTCGCTGTGTTGTTGCTTTCGCTTTGCTGTTGCTTTGGTGCTGCTCTTTTACTGTCGCTTTCGTATTGCCGTATCATGCTTATGCCCTGTATGCCCCTGTTTGGCTGTCATGCTTTCCGTTGCCCCGTTTCTTGGCTAGTTGCGTATTTTGTAGTTTTTCGTAGACTTTTGACCAAATACATGTGGGTCACATTTCGGTCAGTGGTACGTGAGATTTCACGGCCCGACCGGGTAAGTGAGTGAGACAGGCTGTGAATCGAAATTGAATGCCTGTCAATTAAGAATTGACAGCCTTTCAAATAGAAAGTAGACAGGTTGTCATTTGTATTCCTTGAGATATACACAATGGTCCTACGATAATCATCATTGATTTATGATAAAGTCTGGAACTAGTGGTGAAACAGTACAAGCAGTACGAGAAAGTGTTCAGCGAAGAAGCCTCTTTCCGCTTTCCACCAGAACGACCCTGGGACCATGCCATCGAACTTAAACCCGACGCCATTCCACGGACCAGGTGCAAGATGTACCCCTTAGCCCCAGGAGAACAGGAATCCCTCGACAAGTTCCTAGACGAGCATCTCAAGAAAGGATATATTCGACCATCCAAATCACCACTCGCATCCCCCTTCTTCTTCATTAAAAAGAAGGACGGCAAACTATGCCCCGTACAGGACTACCGCCAATTAAATGCGATGACGATCAAGAACAAATACCCTTTACCGCTCATTCCGGAACTCATCGACAAAGTTCGCGAAGCATCCTACTTCACGAAGTTCGATGTGCGATGGGGATACAACAACATTCGCATCCGAGATGGAGATCAGTGGAAGGCAGAGGATGCTCACAAGTTAACGAGACGACAAGCACGCTGGATGCTGTTCATGTCTCGCTTCGACTATACCATCCGACATGCGGCCGGAAAGACCATGACGCGCGCCGATGCGCTATCTCGACGACCAGACCATGGAGAAGGAAAGGACGACAACGAAGACCAGATTGTATTACCACAAGACGTATTCATCTCAGCGCTACGAACGGGAGTACAAGCACCAGAATCGGACATTCAAGCTGAATTGATTGTAGAAGCAAATCGCTTCGAAAAGTCAAAGGACGTCGTCGATGCCCTGCGGAAACAAGCACCATCATTCATCGACAAAGGACTAGACGGTTGGAGCCTAGACGAAAATGGCCTACTCCTATATCGAGGACGAATCTATGTGGCCAAGTTCGACGAAATTCGAAGGAAGGTGGTACGACAAGTACACGAAAACCCGGCATATGGACACCCCGGAGAGTGGCGCACCGTGGAGCTTGTACAACGAGAATACTTCTGGCCTGGTATGGTCTCTTTCATTCGGATTTCGTCAAGGGATGCACAACGTGCCAAGCTATGAAGAATCAGAACCACCGTCCCCAATCCCTATCCAGCCTATCCCTGCAGAACCAGATGCGCTACCATTCTCCACGGTTTCTACAGATTTAACCAAACTCCCAGAGTCTGATGGCTTCGACTCCATTGCCGTCTTCATCGACCATGATGTCACTAAGGCTGCAGTCCTAGTTCCTTGTCGAGAAGCCATGACGGCCGACGACTTCTCCACGCTCTATGAAGCTAACGTCTTCCGACGTTTTGGCTTGCCTACGAAACTTATCTCCGACCGAGGCACACAATTCACCTCCAAGTGGTTCGCAACGCTCTGTCTCCGACTCGGAATATCTCAGGCCAAGACAACTGCATACCATCCACAGGCCGACGGACAAACAGAACGATTGAATCAAGAAGTCGAACAGTACCTCCGAATATTCTGCAACCACCGCCAGGACAATTGGGCACGCCTACTACCGCTTGCGGAGTTCTCCCACAATGCCACACTCCAAGCATCATTGAAGACCACCCCATTTCAGGCTCTTATGGGCTATACGCCACGTGCCCATATTGCTCCATCCGCAGTAGCTGATACCCCCAGAGTGACCCATCGTCTCGACAACCTCGAACGGTTGCACAAGGATCTCCAAGCATCACACCGCCTTGCGGCGCAACACATGGCGGACCGGATCATGAATGCACCACCCCACTATAGGGAGAACGATAAGGTTTGGCTCGATGCGACGAATCTCTGAACTTCGCACCCTACGAGCAAACTGGCTCCTAAACGATATGGTCCGTTCAAGATCACCTCGGTCCTTGGACCCGTCACCTTTGCGCTCGCACTGCCTCCGACCTGGAAGATTCACCCGGTCTTCCATGCATCGTATCTCTCACCTTATCGCACCACGGAAGCCAACGGACCAACTCCGCCGCCGCCATTACCAGATCTTGTCAACAATGAAGAACAATGGGAGGTTGACAAGATTGTGGACTCGCGCCGCTACCGCAATCAACTGCAGTACCTCGTCCACTGGAAGGGCTATTCGGATGCTGACGATACTTGGGAACCTATGGGCAATGTACAGGGAACGGCCGATACCGCTATCGCAGACTTCCATAAACGGCACCCTCAAGCCCTCCGGCCACAGTCCACCGCCACTGGGATTTCCTCCGACGGACGAAATCCACGCATACCAAATCTGGCAGCTAAAGGCACAACAGCCCCGCGTCGCTCCACGCGCGGCCAGGATATCCAACCCGAAAAAGGCACTTCTAGCATAGCCACACGACGCGGACGTCGAGTATAAAAGGGGGGGTAACTTTTCACCTTTTGACCCCAACAGCGAATGTCCTTCACCGCACCAGCAGCTCTTCTCATTCTAGTCATCACAATCAGTATCATTCTCATCGCAATATGCCTTGCCCTTCTTCTCCTGCTTCTCC
The DNA here is from genome assembly GCA_003675405.1 of Hericium coralloides. Lineage (NCBI taxonomy): Eukaryota > Fungi > Basidiomycota > Agaricomycetes > Russulales > Hericiaceae > Hericium > Hericium coralloides. The sequence continues at coordinate 88,425 of QUOP01000127.1, forward strand.
GACTATGCAGACCGATTTCACCGACAGCGACGTCGACTCCTACAATGGGAACGCCGACGACGAATCCCACCCCTACTTGCGCATCTCCACCGCCTACCAGCCCCAGCCCGAACAGTATCACTCCGTACCCGTACAATCTGAGGCCATGCCCATCGACGAGACCACACCGTTACTCGACACCTCGCCCACCATCGCCAACGACCAGTCCACAGACGGAGACGACGAGGACGACACCACGGATGATGACGCCGAGGGCGACACCGATTGTTCCTCCTCCGAGCATGAGGACGACACCACGGACAACGATGAGGACGACGAGGCGGGTAGCTTTCACTCAGCCGCCAGTCAGGCCAACGCCGAGGTCTGGGCCGGCACCGGGACAGGATGGCAGGCGATCAACACCAACAACACGGAGGCGGGACAACAGACCAGCGACAACCAATGGATCGAGTGGGGGGATGCCGGCCAATGGCCCCAGAGACACCAGACGTGGCAGGAACTTGCCACGGAACTCACAACTGCCACACCGGAGCCCGACCCCGAGGAGACGAGCATCTCGACAGTCCAACGCATCATCGACGACAACGACCCCAGCGTTGCAGACCGCCAGAAGGTCGTCGACTGGTTCCAACAGATCGCGCAACGAGAACCCCAGGACGTCTCGTCCATCGAGATGGGAGAGGCGCTCATGCTTGTCCAACGCGTCTTTGCCCACGACGAGAACTCTTGGAAGCCTCTCGACGGATCTGGAGGACAACAGGAACACGCATCTCCATTCCCAGGACGACCCCAGTACACCGCCGCCCTATGGCATCAGCATGCTCGATGCGTTGTTGAACGACGCAACGGCGGGCGCCTTCCAACGTCGCAGGACCGAGACCGCACGGAATACTACCAGTCGCGCCCCCTCCCCATTCGAAATCACGATACAGTCATTCTGAACCCCGTCAATGTCGAGTTCAACACGATCAATGACCTCCTTTCCGTGCGACACCTCCTTCTTCTAGGAAGACCGAATACCAAGGAGCCATCGAGAACTACATGCGCAACACTGTCCACGCACTGTCCGGATACTCTGACGAGGCCACAGCAAGGGCTAATGCAGTGGTTGATGCCTGGCGCTCGCACCTCGAGAACCAAGAAGAACGCGAGGCATTGAATCGAAGTGCTCAGGATATGGCAGATGCGCTCGAACAGGTGAACCGTCGAGCCCAGGAAGCGCTCGAGCGGCAGCAGCAGTCCTTTCGAACCATTCAAGGATGCGGTGTTTGGCAACACCTCGAGTACCTCGGAGATCACCTGGATCAATCCATCATGGGATTCAACGACATCGATTGGGTCGTACGAGATATTGGACACCGCGATGAAGAACTGGTCGCCTGGTATGCCGCCGGACGACCTGCTTCGCAGCCCAACCCCATTCGACCTGACGGCAGTGGACACTTTGTTCATCCCCAACCCCTTCAATGGGCTGTACTCAACCCCGGACCCGCCGACACTGCCCACCATGACCTCGCCGCCGATACTCCCCACATCAATGGACCCCCGACCTCGAGGACGTATCCCTCACCCCCTCTTTCCTGAGTCCATTCGCAAACGAGTCTCCGTCAGTAACCGACACGACGCCCGTGACATCTACCGCGACGTGTTTCAATCCCACCTCCGACGACTCCGGTCCACTACGATGGGTAATAGCGCCCTCAGGAGAGAAACTGCGACGGACCAACGCGGCGTGGAAGGAGAAGGGAGTACTCATCAGGTGCACCAATTGCGCACAGGCTCACCGGAATTGCTTCGGTCCGCCACCTTGTGAAGCCTGCCAGGGTGCTAAGCAGCGCGACACCTGTGACAAGACGGACTTCCAGAACCTACGACTCACCACGGAGACCACCCTCGGCAGACGGCGCAGCTCCTGTTCGCGATGTTACGCCACTCAACGGCATTGCAAAGGGAAAGAAGGGAGGCCCTGCAATCACTGCTTCACGGTTCGCATGGAAGATTCTTGTGACAGGATGTTTTGGGTGCAGAGAAGTCGGGACGACTTGACACCTGGACGAGGGGTGATGTTATGACCGTATTTTCTTTTCTCTTTTACAAGGACTTATCATTTCTTTTCTTCTGCGATGACGCCCTCCAACCATCTATCGATCCATCGATCTATCACTTACTGTCATCGCTTCCTCCACTAACTGCTTATCTAAGACTTCGTATAGGATATCCTACTGCCTCTTTCGTCTGCCTCTTTCGTCTGCCTCTTTCGTCTGCCTCTTTCGCCTAGGATATCCTATCGTACCTATGCATATATAAACCCCACGTACACGGACCTGTAGCACTAAGTTTATCCTCTTGTATATCTTGTATCTCGACTTGCAATACAGTCGCTCAATTCGCTCCTCTCATCTTCGCTCCTCGACCGCCTCAACCATCCTCTATCTCTCTTCGCTAAGGGACGGGCCTTAGCGTCGTACTCTTCGAGACCACTAGCAGCGTCGCCGCTCTAGTGACGGACTTGGCGCCGTGTTGACACAGCCGTACGACTTGGGAACGACACAGGTTCCGAACCTGGTCAGAACATTCTTGCACAGGCGGCTCGGCGATGCGTACACGGCGTGTCTCGTAGTCGGGCGTGCGCTCCTGTCGTTCGGTCCGCAGTCCCTCTCGCCCTCGTAGCTCCTCCGCCTCCCTCTCCCAAGACCGGTGCTCCCTCCCCGCCATCCACTCCTTCCTCGACTTCTCTTCTGCTCCTTGACCCTCCCGCCGGCGGTCCCAATCAATCGGTAAGTCGCTGCTGCGCTGGAGATGCACTGGGTAAAAATGCGCATTCGAGAAAAGGGACCGTGCTGCCTCGGCAACGACCTGGTAGCTATACGGCTTCTTCGTGTCGTGTGTGGGATTACTGGCAGCCAGGCGGTTCATCAGCAAAATGCGGTCCTCCGGATGGAACCCGAAGAAAAACTCCTGGTCTCGATCCTCGTCCGTGATGCGCTTGGCATTGGACAGCGGCATCGCGAGGGTAAGGAACTCGCGGTAATACTTGAGTACATCTTCTTCGTCCTCCATACGAAGCGTTGCTGAGCGCTGAACGAAGTCCGACAGAGCGCGCTTGGTATATCTGCTCTCCTTTGCCGTGTCCGGGTAGAGTCCTTCGAGAGCTTTCTTGAAGTCCACCCACATAGTAACATTGCTGAAGCCGGTCTGGGCGCGCCAGAGATCCCGGATCTCCGTTGGTATGTATCTTAGGATTGTCTCCGATTTCTCCTTCTCGTTGAGTCCACAGCTATTCGCAAGATCGTCGTACTCCTGGATGAAGTCCTTGAAGTCCTGCGATCTGCCAGAGAAGATAACGGCATGGTGAGAGCGGGGATTCGGCATGGCGCCGGGGCCGGTGCGAGTGGAGGTGCCGGTGGGCATCGCGTTTAGGAATGGAGTCGGGGATTTGGCAGGGATGGGTGTTGGGTTTGCAGGGATAGGTGGAGCGGGAGATGAAGCGGCAGGGGCGGGAATACGGGAACTTGAGACTGGGCGTGCAGGCGCAGGTGCGAGAGACGTGCGGGGGGCGACGTGAGTAGTCTCCCTAAGGCAGAGTAGATGATGACTCAACCATCGTGCCTCAGGATCGTTTCATCTGACGTCTGCTTTCAATAGGCCGCGCCTTATCGAGTGGTCGGTCTCAGCCACATCGGCTTCTTCGGCATATCACATTACCATAATTTATTGCACTCTCGACGCGTCGCGTCGCCTTGTAAATATTCACTATCGTTCGCGCCGCTCCCTCTCTAGCTTTCTATAATGCCTACGCTCTTTTAAATCTACCAAAAAAATGTTATCTATACCCGCCTTGGACTCCACAGCAAGGCTACAACATGACTGGACCTCACCCGGAGGTCTCAGTGACCTCAAGTCGCTCGTTCAACCCCTCCTCTCCTTTGAACCTCGCGAGTTCCAGCTCTATGACTCGGCGTGCATACTAAACGGACAGGATGTCTTCTGTATCTCGGCTACCGGCGACGGCAAATCCGCCTTGATATACATCCCAGCATTGGCGCGCAAGGAGATGATCACCGTCGTTGTAGAACCTACAAATGCGCTCGAAAACAACATGGTCAGTGTTGTACAAGCCACAAAACCCTGCTGCTTACCTTTGCCTTGCCTAGGTTTCGAGTTTGCAGAGTAAAGGCCTTGCATCTATTGTAATCAATGCTGAGGAGATCGAAGACACGAAGAAAAAAGACCATACCCGTAATCTGTGGGACGAGGTGAAGAGTGGTCAATATCAAGTCATCGCTTTGTCGCCCGAGATGCTACAGTCCCCCGAATTTTCTAGCGTCATCCAGGACCCCTACTTCAGGCAAAGATGGAGAGTTCTAGCCGTGGATGAGACCCACCTTGTCGACGACTGGGGCGCCGAGTTCCGCAAGGCGTATGCGGCGATCTGGTCTCTGCGCGCTCGTGGCCCAGACCATTTGACCCTAGTTGCAATGTCCGCGAGCGTCGAGAAAGGCAGGCAGATGTCACATATTCTGCAACGCCTAGGTTACCGCGAAGATGCATTCCACCTGGACAAACGAGACTGTCAGCACCACAACGTTGACATCATATTTCGCACCATACAATTCTCACATACCGGTTTCGAGTTCCGCGATCTGGACTGGCTTGTGCCAGAGAACCTTTTGTGCGCCTCCGATGTCCCCAAGCGCATCGTTTACAGTGACACGATCGAGATAGGACACCGCATTGCAGGGTATCTTCGAGATCTACTACCTGCTCATCTTCAGTGCTCAAGATACACCCTCGTGCGTCACATGCACTCAATGAACTGCCCGCTATGCAAGAAGGAGGGGCTCGCGGCACTCGGGGAATCAGACGGCAACCGCACGACAGCAATCTTCGTCGCAACGGCCGTCTGGGAGGTGGGGCTTGATGTGCCCGACATTGACAGTGTTGTCATGTACCCCGCGCCAGCGCGTCGTCCATCATCCAAAGGGCAGGACGCCCAGCCCGTAGCCCAGGAATGCGCGGAAAGGCCATCGTCTATGTCAAGAAGACAGAGATACAGGCGGCGCTGCAGTATGCGATGCGTGAGCCTGCCGATTCTCGCCTCCTGGACCCACGGAACGTACCCGCTCAAACAACCATATCGAGTGAAATTCTTGAAGAGGCGTGCTTGCAGGGCGCACCAACGTCGACTAGAGACAACCAGATTGAGGTTTGCAAGCATGGCGAAACGGGGATGGCGGCAGCAACCCACGAAAACGTCGAGAACCCGCAAGAAGCAGCACTGCAAGGTGAGCCAGTTTGAAGTTTCCGATGGCAAAAACTTAAATAACTTTGAGCAGACACACCTGAACGAGAGCCTGGTCAGGCGCAAGTCATCTCCTCCCCTACAGGCATGTTGGGCTCCCAGGCAAGCACATACAACAGAGATGTCGTTGAAGACTCTGAACAGCACCAGAAACCGGTCATCATGGGGAAGCCAAAGGCTACACGCAGTAAGGGCAAAGGAAACAGCGGGTTGAAGAAGACGGTGGGAACTAAGAAGACCGGCGCTGAATTACCGTATTCAGAACAAGGTAAACGACCGTGCTTCGCGCGCCTCCTCATCATAGCGGCGCATGCACGCAGTCTTTGCCTGTCACGCCAAATCAACATAATCTACGATAACCCTGGGACTGACCAGGATTGCGGTCACTGCAGCTCGTGTCGGCCTCGTCCCCTTCCTACTCCGCGTCCAATGCCCTCACCCATCACCGAGACTCCCGACTCGACCGTCCCTGCAAGCGACTCGGACGTACAGCAGGCGTCAAAAATACCGACCTATATGAAACCAATGAGCGCGGAGCTCATCGACCTGCACCAGGAGCTCTCTATTGTTGGGCGCAGGCTCTGGCGCAAGGTTCTTCACAGCTCGGAATGCCTATTCATTGGCCCAACCAGTTTCCTTCGTCCAGAGATTGTGAAGCGTATGACTACGGACTTCCATCTCCTATCATCAATGGAAGACCTCGAGCATCGCATTGGGAGCAACTGGTCCTACTGGGAAAGGGCTGGGGGGGAGCTGTGGTTGGAAGTGGCAAGGCTCAGTGAACGTTTTCGCGAGAAAGCGATCGCCCGTCATGAGCAGTTGTTGGAGACGAGGCGCGATGCCCGTTCGAAGAAGGAAGCCGACGCCGTCCATCTTGACCTCGAATCTAAGGGTTTGGGCCACATCAAGAGAGTGAAGTTACGCATGCCTACGCTTATCTCTGCTCTCGATAGAGTAGCAGCACCCGAGAATGATACCGGTGAGTGATACATAAGCATCTGTCAAGTCTTATGCTTATTTTATATCCGTTTCGGCAGAGATCATGCTTGCACCATCTGTCCCCGTTCCTCCCTCACGTTCTTTAGTCGATCCGCGTGCTATAACGCCCGAACCAGATCCCGCGCGTTCGGCGCCTGCAGTTTTGAGTCCGTCAAATAGACCCGCGCCATCGTCAAGTTCCTCTTCGCCCGCCAAGCATGTGACCGGAGTGTCCATCCCCGTGGAACGTTTCTACAGGACCATTGTCAATCCACGCAAGCGTGCGATGCAGGATAGTAGCCCGGATCAGGATGAGCGACCGGCCAAGGCGCAGAAGATAGTGCATGCTCGGAAGGTGCGACCCAATTCTTAACCCGCTTGTGCTACTGCTGAATCTCGATGACCAGACACCTCAGGCTGCTACATCACGGAAAGAAAATTCAGCGGGGACATCGGCACCGCGGCGGGCGAAAAGGAGCATCAAGGGGTAATATCATGTATTCAAGTAGATTACTCTTCTTCACTTCCAATCTCATCAAATGCTGTGCCCCCATCCTCACAGATAAAATTGACCAGCTCTATCTCCTGCTCTGTTACCTCCTGATCACCATACATCTCATCCCCCTGAACAAGTGCTCCATCGATCAGCACGCTTGGCAATGGACGCATTTGTGTGACATCTCCGGCATCTTCTTGAGCAGCTGCGGAGGCATCCTCGGGATCATGGATATCTCCCGCATCGCGCAAGGTTCTTGCAATAAATTGCTTGATCCTCTTGCCATCGTTGAGATGCATGTCTCCTACGGTCCAGTCGTCTTGGGCCACATGACCTGATGTTCGGCCTTTGCGGAAAGTATTGAGTCCTTCATCCTCGACATGGCGCAAAAGCTGTTTGTATGCTGCTTCCTTTTTTACACGACGGTGGGATCCACCTTTCTCCCCTAGCCCGAAGGCAGATGCAACTGTTGCCATTGTGTCCAAGTATGCACACACATTGATTGAGACAATCTGCCGATAGAATGAGCCTCCGAACATAGCGTCTTTCCGTGTGGACATTTTCTTGAGCTGACGGATATCCTTTTCCTCCATCAGGTCATCAGGAAACCAGCATCCCTCAATCCCTGACACGTTACAGAGCCAGTTGTTCAGAATAGCTTCTTGGAGCTCAGGGGAATATTCAAACTCGAAATTGCATGCCAACTCGAGGAGCTCATTGGTGTATTTGTGGTGCCCTGAACCAGCAAACGTAAAGGCCCATATCTTTGGCCCAGATTTAGCTTAACACGAACCAAATATATGGGCACATGCTCACCGCCATGACATTCATTGCTCGGCCAATGTCACCGTCAGCTATTGCATATTGAAATTCATAATGAACAAGACTGTCACGTCTGCGCAGGATCGCATTGGCCAACACTTGATCACCTTCGATTGGTGGTTCCTCTGATGCATTGCTTGCTGTCTGCTTCCATGGTTTCCCCTCAGAAAAAAACTCCCCGAGATGCTCATCTGGATAAAGTGCTTGCATGGAACCCGCGATCGAGCAGTAGCGGTCAACAAGTTTATCTGCATGTATGAGTAGCTCCTCGATCGGGACTAGATTGGTCTTGAAATATTGCTCGAGGTCCTTCTGGCCAAGTAATTTCCTGCAGCGAGATGTGATAGGTGAGCACATATCCGCAATATTTTCAAGGATGCATACCTCCAACAGTCCACTATTTCCACCCTCAGAGAATCAAATACAAGATGCTGTGCAGGATAATAATCAGGGCGCTTTCCAGGTTTGACTTTCTGACCCATGATGGTATTCGTTGAGCAGAACGACGACATGTCCCTAATCTCACTTCCCCAGTGAGTATTGATGATGCGCTCAAGGTCTGCCCAGCCCATGTGCCAGAGTTAAATCACGGGTAAGACCCAGCTGTAACTGGAATAGCCATGGGGGCATGACGCCGCGATCTTCTTCAGCATGCGCAGCTTCTCGACAGTCGACTGATCACCACCAATCAGAGTCAACAGGTTCGCAATTTCCTCCTCGGATAGCCCAAGCTGCGTGATGAGAAGATCTTGTAACACCTTCGCATTTTCGGCAGTGTTGCCCTCATTGTAGTCGGAGGTTGCTAAAGGGTGAAACTTCGTCTTGCGGCCTTTGCGCATGCGATGGACAGCGAGGGTAGTACGAAAGCGTAGTTGAATGAACTGATGATGAACCTCGCTGAGACTCGGCACGGCTTCAACCAAGAATGATAAACAGTGAAGAGCAAGCAACGAATGGAGCTTCTGTTGATCAATGCGCTTGAGCAGTGTATCGTGAGTAAGTTGGCTACGACGCTGTTCCTGGCGTGCGACACGTAACGGCTCGGGGTTGAATGCCTTCGCTGGATCACAGTCCTCAACTTCGACGAAGGTGGCGGCAGTCCCATTGTGTATGACATCCTTCTGACCAAGATCGGGGTCCCAAGCGCGAAACATGCGGTTGATATTATCATATATGAGCAGGAATGCGCGTAGTTTTGCCGTGTCCCTGAGTTTGGACTGTGCCAATTTTGATAGCGCACGTAGAAACTTGAGAACCGAAGTGTACGACGATGAAAATCCGAGGCGGCTAAGCACCGCATAGACACCATGCTGTGCGGTATGCGCAAAGAGCCAGACACCCATCATCTTGCGGAAGGCAGAGAATTGCAGGTTACGCGCATGCATGAGCAACATCAACGCAACAAGGAGTATCTGTAAATAGCATTAGCGCATGTGTTCGCGCAGCTTGGTGCAAGACTTGGACATAGATATATATATACTCACCGTGAACGGGTCCCGTCGGTTGTTGCCGCTCCCCGATGGGGGTGGTTTGGAGAAGTAGTTGGCATACGATTGCGCAGGTTCTGTGTTGGAGTCGGTTGACGCATTTTGCGAGCCGTTCGAGTCACCATCGTGCTCATGCGCGGCCGCACCGCCGTGTTCTTCCTGCGCGCGATCACCCTCACTTCCCTGCGCACCGTCGTGTGCGCGTTGCTCCTCCGCGCTGCCATACTCGTAGTCCTCCTCCATGTCACTGTGCTCGTAGTCCTCCTCCATGCCGTCATGCTCGCACTCCTGTGGGTTGCCCCCATTTTCGGCTTCGGCGTGGTCTCCCTCGCGTTCCCCCTGTGCGCCGTTGCGCCCGGATCCGTGCTCTGTACCATTGCGTTCGAGATTGGTCACTTGAGGTGCTGATGGGCTGTCGTCGGCAGGATGTGAATGAGGGTCGGCCGGGGGGATGTCATCGGGTAAAATGGGAGCGCGCTGCGGCTTCGGTCGTGTCTTAGTAGAGAAAGCCGCAGACAGAAGTAGGCGCAGGAGTGTTGGTGCCTTGGACTCTGCGACTGCAAGGACCTTGGTGATGGAGAAATTAAGGATGCCCTCCCATGTTCCCGCGCTGTCGCTGAGGTGGAAGCCGCCGTTCTTCGAGGACATCCTGTCTGCATTGGAGCTGACAAGGCCTTCTACCTTCTGGATAGCCCACTCTTCCAGAAGCCCTTGGGCCATTAGTCTTTTGTCGCGCTGACTCTCGAGAGCCTCAGCCGCCATTCGGTTCTTCGAGTTGCGGGGTTTCTTGGGTTTACTGAACCGGTGCGAGTACATCATCTCAGCGATGAGATCGGGTTTGTCCGTCGTTTGGCCACGAAGAAATTTGCCAAGCATGGCTGTATGGCACCTGGATCGACGTACTCCCGGGCCTGGCTTCGGATCAGCAAGAACATCCTTGAAAAACGACCCAAGAGTCCAGTTTCGGCGTTGAATCTCTACGAGCATAGCAGACACTGCATCGGCTCGGGCTTGTTCTAGATAATAAACGGGCGCGTCAGCCCCCTCTAAGTCATCAGACTGATTCACCTGTGAGCTCGGTGTCGTCATAATAGCATAGGATGGACGTATATCTCGAGAGGTGCGGTCTCTTTCGTACGAAGTACAGTACGACACGACGCGCCTTCTGCTCTCTACAAGGAATTCACACTCCGCCCCTGCTCTCTGTGCCAATGTTATTCAAGCGCCGCCCAGAACCCGACCTATCACTACACGCCTACCTAAACGACCGGGCAAAACCGACGATTTTGCTGATTTGTTAGCTTCGTCAATCCAGATTGCTCGAATCGCGTCTGCTGCATACGCAGAAGCAGTGGTCGGGCCGATTTCGTGATCTCTGTGCTCTGGATGGCGAGGTTCAGGCGATCCGATCGGATTTGTAGAAACGGACAATCCCGATTGCTAAAAATGCCAAATCAGCTGGAGTACAATTAGCGCCCGCAATGCGCATGGGCAGTGACGAGATTCGTTAAGTCTGAGTTGAAAATAGTGGTATATATGAACACTTGCAAGTACTACATAGCCTGCTAGACCGAATCAAAAAGACCACGACGAGATATTGTCATTTCTCATCAAGCTCTACTAATCAACACGCTTCCTTTTGGCGACGCCGAAACGAGACGATGCGCCGGCTACGATGGTGCGGTACATGTCCCTCTCGTAATTATTCCTCGAGGGCACCAGCTCCGACTCTTCTGTCGTTCCCTGTGAGACTCCATAATCCACATCTTGCTTTACAGCGCTAGAAGATGCGCCATCGTGCGCGTCTATGGATGACAAGCGTGAGATCGCATGCGCCTCGTGTTCGAAGTTGAGAACACACTCACCGTTTGGATTGCATGTCGCCGCTGTTTCACTGACAACTCCTCCCAATGAATGGTTTGCGACGGATTCGTCCTTCAGAGCGCATTGGTCCTCATCATTGGACTCACTCTGCATATCTATCTCATCCGTGTCACTCTCCGGCCACCATGGGGGGTATTGAGACTGGGGTTCGTCAGGTAACTCACCCCCCATGCGCTGGATCTCGGCCTCGAGTGCTCGAATGTAGTGGCGATCCTCTCGTGAACCATACAAGTAAGTGATAGGTGGACTGTTTGGTTTGCAAATGTGCTGATCTCTCTCGACCAGGTCGGCTTTGAGCTGCTTGATTTGGGCTTTTAATGTGTCATTTTCGGTGGTCAGGTCCTCGATCTCCTGCTCTAAGATGCTGCACTGCGAGCAAGGGACTCCATCTTTGCCTGTATGTTATCTGGAAGTCAGAGATATCGAAAGTCAATTGCGGCGCTGAGACTTACCGGTACCTTCGTTGTTATCTGCGGACGGCAGCGGCCCTTCGAAGAACTGGGTGTCCGTTGTCTGGCTATTCAACGCCCCCCCAGGAAGGTAGACGCTACTCGAGGGTGTATATTAATCATTCAAACCTTATCTCCCATAGAAGAGGACTCACAGGAGCTGGCCGGCCTCATTTTTGCCTGCCTTTGCCGCTTTTCGAGGCGACCTGTCCGTGGGCGAATAGTACGTCTGCGAAGGGGCTTGCGTCGGCACATAGGTATTAGTATTGAACCTCATGGTGGTTCCGAAAGATGTGTATGGCATGCAACAAGAGAGATGCAGGAGGGGAGACTTCAGCAAAGTCGCGCAGTGTGGTGTCTTCGCCCACGGTCACTTGTGGCGGACGACGGAAAGCCTTCGGTCTGAGATCCCGACTCCAGCAGATGCTCACAGCTGCGGAAGGGGCACTTTTTCGTTTGTCTTTTCCTGTCCCAACCGAACTCTATAATTTCCTCCATGTCTCTCCCAGACCCTACTCTCGATGCTGAAGTCTCGGAGGACGACGTACTGCGCCATCCCAACCGTAAGTCTTCATTATTAAATTCAAGTCTTTTGTATCACTGAAGGCCTCCCACCCAGTGTTCATCTCTGACGGTCGCTCACGGTATCGCTGCACAATTTGCGGGCCTGCGACTGAGTACCTTGGCCTTCGGAAAGCCCTGCGGCACGAAGATACAGAAGCTCACATACGCCGCATTCGAGATTTGGATAGTTCCCCACCGTCGACGGACCCTCTCGCAGCAATCACTGGTTCTCCACTGCCCTTAGGGGATGACATCGACAGCCCTACCAACCATCCCAAGCAATCTACGTCTACGGAGCATGGCTCGCACATACCACCATTTGAGCTGCCCAATGGCGACTTTGGCGACCCCGCATCGGAGGGCTCTGATCTCTTGATGCCCTCATTTGTTGTGCATGGCCCTGCACTTCCGAGCGATCCGCCAAACCAGCTCTATGACGATTATGGCGGCATGCTTGCACCTGCTGTCGAGGAGCCCGAAATCGGACCAGCTGACATGCAACCGGCCCCGTGGTGGCGTCGAGGTGCCGACACTGACAGTGAAGATGAAATGGACTTGTTCGATATGCTAAGCTCTGTTGGATCAAGTTCTGCATCATCCCAAGACGACCGAAGCGAGTTGGATGATAGCGATGCCGACTAGGAAGGCTCCCTTTTAGTTGGTGATCAGCCGCAGCCACCCTCGGAGGACTTATTAGGTTTGTCTTATACCATTGATATCTTCTCTATGATTGCTTATGCAGGTATTTACAGAGCATGCGCCAAGCGATGGTGTCCGGATTTCCGATGCCGATGAGTGGTGGCCGTGGAGGAACGAGAAGGTAAGTCTCATTTGTCCGGCTTAACTTAGTCATGTGTCTAATTGTGACATTGGCAAAAGGAATGTCTAACAGATTTACTCAGTGCGTTTCCTCGCGCAGTCTTCTCCGAATCCGAACTCGAGATCACACGCTGGTACGGTACGAGATTGGGTCTTAAGAAGCTGCCTAAGACGAAGACGCTAAAACAACGACGCGGCGACCTCTTGGACCTTGCGGGCACGCGGCCACGTCTCGTCAAGGGGTCTCTTGGGCATCTTTACTCGGTAGCCAGTCTTGCCAAAATCATTGCTGATGTATGCGTGTTTCTATATTGCCTCTAAAATGGTGTCCTCTGAGTACTTTTGAATAGGAAATGGCCAATCCAGAAGTATGACCACACCTCCATTTTCTCCCAGAAGATAACTGTGATGGCCATTCGGACGCACGTCATGGAGAACGCTGGCGCTATGAGGCCAATTCCAACCTTGCGGGACCAATGGTCCGGGCAAAAGACGGTCAGGATTATTTTGTCGAAGAGCCGTGTCTTGCGAATGTAGATGAAGTCGGCTCGCTTGGGGCAGTCTGGCCAACTCGGTGGTTTGAAAGACGGGGCGAAATCTATGCCACTGTGCATGGCCTTGTGGTCGACAGCAAGTGCGACAGATACACGATTGATTCGGAAACCTGCTATGAATTACCATTGCAGGCCTTCGTATTGAGCTATCCCAGGCTCGCCACAATGCATAGACACTACAATCTGCCCCATCCGAAGAACGTCAAGTATACCGGTACATTCCATAAATGTCTGCAAGCTCCCCGATTACTGATCGTGCATGCCCTCCAGTTACTAATACGAGCACCGGCCACTCGCAAGAATGTGCAACTTCGGTCCCAAACCCCTGGCGTGAAAAAGCAGATGGTCTTCGTGTGCTTTCCCTGCCGCTTTGGCTCTATTGCGATGATACGTCGGGGAATGTATCCAAAAAATGGAACAAGCACAATTCTTTTCTTTTTATCTTGGCAGGGTTGCTCCAAGAGCACACATTAAAACCATATAACATTCACTTCCTGTCGACTTCAAATCTCGCCTCGCCGCTCGAGATGTTGGAAGCAATTGCCGCGGATATAGAGTGAGTCCACATGTGCTCGGCGTCGATGATTACGCTGACCAAATTGGACTGCAGGACATTGCAAACCGAAGGGCTTCGTGTATGGGACTGCGATAATGATCAATATGTCCTTCTAGTTCCCTGGATTCTCGCCTTTCTCGGTGACAATCCAATGCAAAGCGAGATTGCCTCGCACATCGGTTTAGGTGGCAAGTTTTTTTGTCGTGTGTGTAAGGCATGTGGAAAGGCAAAGGAGCGACCTCCTGGTACTGCTGGTGAAGTAGATCGTATTTATGAATTCATGACGGTATGCGTGATTGTCATATCCTGGTCTTTGAATTTCGTACTGATAACAATGAAGATCGGTGAACCAAGAACTCGAGCGAAAACCGTGGAAACTCTGAAGGAGCAATTTGAAGACATCAAGAAAGGGGTGCCATCTCGGGTTGAGGCATCGCATACACGAACTGGCATTAAAGACAAGCATTTTCAACCGCTCTTTGAGGAACTTTCGGCGGCGTGCAGTGCCTTACGCGAACGTAACAAGGAGCTCGGGAAGCGCGACGTCACTGATGGACTTCACGAGGCAGTCTTGAACATATTGAAGAACAGGACGGCAGAAGAGGTCATGAACCCGATTTTCCGTATACATGGCACGTCTTTCAATGCTGCTCTGTCTTGAGGGATTCACGGCTAATCAATAGTTATGTCCTTGTCTTATAGACATTGATCCTCATGCCGATACACCTGTCGAGATCCTGCATGTCATCCTGTTAGGAATCGTGAAGTACTTTTGGCGCGATGCAGTCTCTCGCCAGAACTCTATAGACCGAAAGATTCTGCGAACACGCCTGAGCAGTCTGGATGTATCTAGCCTTGGCCTCAGTCGGCTTCAGGCAAATACGCTCGTCAACTACGCTGGCTCATTGACTGGCCGAGATTTTCGCATAGTCTTGCAAGTTGCTCCAGCGGTCTTGCATGGCCTCCTTCCCGAGGCAGCCTATAAGGCATGGATTGCACTCAGTCGTCTAGCCCCCCTGCTATTTCAGCCAAATATTGACAACCTGAATGAATACCTGGTAAGTCCAATTGCTGCGGTCACAATCTTCCCGGTCAACAATAACCAACTTCCCTTCAGAGGCATCTTCAGACCGCCATCGACAACTTCTTGGCCGCAACAGCACTGTGGTCAGTACAGTGGTTCAATAAGCCTAAATTCCATATCTTGCTTCACAGTCCATACCATATTCGAAGATTTGGGCCCGCTATTCTAACTGCGACAGAAGGATTTGAGTCATATAATCTAGTCATTCGCCTTCGTAGCGTGCATTCCAACCGCCATGCCCCGAGCATTGACATCGGCAGAGCTATGTCGTTCATGCATGCGACACGACATCTGGTCAGTGGCGGGACCGTCCATGTGAAGGAGACTGGAAAACCCAGAAAAGCGGGGTCCGGCGTCCGCGATCTGCAAAACGATTCGGTGTTCATGCGATTGATGAATATGTCCCATATCGATGATGCAAACGACCTTTCTTGTACGTCGCCCTTGGATTCAACAGCTTGCCGCATATCATTGACTGTGCGCTAAACCCAGACCGTCGGCGCCGCAAGGCTCCTGTGATGAAACTGCATTGGAATGAGACACTTACCGCCGCCGTCGCGCCACGTTTGCTATCAAGGATCGGTGCGAATGAGTCAGTCGAGCACGTTGCATCGCTGTCAAAATCTCTCTTACGCAATGGAGATACTGCATACAAGAACGACTTCATACTATATGAAGACGCGCACGGTGTACTGCAATTGGGTCGCGTTGAAGAAATACTGTCCTTCAGAACACGGACGATCGGGTTCTTACTCCAGAGATGGTGCATAGGACATGCAGTTCAACCGTATTGCATGCCTGGTATCTCTCGACTTGCAGCACAAGTTTTCGTAGCCCATCAGGTAAGGCTATAAATCCCAGAGCACCGAGATGATAGACCAAGTCCTGATCACTTGTCTTTAGCATGCTAAATGCTCAGTACATGTATTTCACAATTGCAGTCGACATGCATGCAAAGCAACAAGGAGACGCCAAATAATTGAAGAGCGTCATACCACGGACAAGTTCGAACTACTATACGAACATACAGAGGAACCCGACGATCTCATCCTCAACCTAGGGCAACTTCGAAGTGCACAGATAACCCAATCTTTGCAGCCGCCTATACACTATCCTGAGGAGGCTGAGAACGCAAGGGCTGAACATGATACGCAGCACCTTGGAACGGCAACATTGGAAACGGCAACGGCGCCAAGTTTCATTGATGGCCGAGTATCGGAGACCCTGTTGCGAAACCTCGTGCGGCGTGCAGTACAGTTGTACGAAGCACAGAAAGCTATGCCGCCACCTCCCAAAGTAACAGCTGGGGCTAAGCGAAAGTCGGGGGGAACCAGCGCACGCGCTTCAAAGCGCTCACGGCCTTCGAACACATCTGCTGGACAGTCAGCATATCCACTGGCACAGGAGCCAACGTACCGACAGACCCAGGGACATGAGGGAGTAACTCTGGCTACCCCATCACCTGCGAGTACACTTGCTGATCTTCCCCCGATGTATTATACGCCTGCTTCGGCTTCAGCATCCTTACCAATGCCGAACTACTATCCCCAGCACCAGCTTGCATACCTGCCTCCATCTTCAATCCCGTTCCAGCCTGTACACCACCTGTCGCTGCCTGTGCAAAGCCCCATCCACTTCGGGTCTGCTCCTGCTCCCACTCATCGCCCGTGGACCCCGTCAACTCCCCGTCCTGCAAGTCGTGATCCCGCACCGGTTCCATCAACACCAAATGCTCCCAGAATTGTTCAGTATCCAATGCCAGCTTACCATTATGCTGAAAATACGTACCCTATGGCAGATCCAAGGCATTTCTTGCCTTTCCAATATCAAAATCCTCAGCCTACTCCGGTGGCTACGATGCCAACGGCCTCATTCCAAACTAGCGACCACGACGTGAACCTCAATTTTCTTGCAGGTGAGCACGCAGAAAAGTGTCATATCGCACAACGTACTTATATACAACCTGAAACCGGAATGCAGGCCCACCCGCTCCATCCCCCGACGCCTGGGTTCCACCAGGAGCCTCTTCCACGGAGAGATGGCAATACGATTCCTAGATAATCATTAATCATGTTCAGTTCACGCATGAGTCGTGTGTCGAGCTACATGCCCAGATGGTTAATGTGACCGGAGAGTCCATGTTCATTCAAGCTTCGAGTTGCTTTTACGCACGCCTGGCAAGTGAGAATTGTTTCTGCTTACTCTTGTCGCTGGGGCAGTAGCAAGATATGAGGTATGTATGCAAGGGCGATTCCAGTTGTCAAGGGAAAATATGAACAGTGAACAGGGATGCGAGAACGAGGAGAGTGCCAGACGGTGATGCGATGAGCAGAGAGCACCGAACGGGCAAGAGGCGAGGCGCCGAGTCCACTCGAAGTCCGCACTTGTTCCATCACGGCGTCTGATTTGCAATGTCGTCACTTTCCCTTGTCCTCCTCTTCCCACTCACTTTTCTCTTTTGGCACGAATGCCGCCTGTCGTCAACTTGCGCACTCATTGGTCCTGCCAAACTTGTGGTGCGGAACACACCCGTTGAATTGCACGAGTATTCAGCATTCCCCTTATTTAACTAACAATACTGCCCACATACTCGAGGGCATCCTAAAGTACCCAACGCATGAGGGCTACGTGGTCATCAGCGGCTCGGGCTACGTCGGACGGTGTGTGCATTGTCCCAGCCCAATTGCGCCGCTAAGTGCCAGCAGCTACATCATCCGCCTGCTACTCCTGCGCAACGAGACGAGCATCCGCATCATCAACCTCGCGCCGCCGCCAGCAGACCTCGCAGTGCACCCGGCTGTCGACTTTGCGCAGGCGGACGTCACTGTGCCTGCCGTGCTCGCAGACACGCTCGCCGCCGACCGGCGTGCCCCCGCGCGTGGTCTTCCACACCACCGTGCTCATCCACTTCTGGGAGCGCCACACGTACACGCAGGCCGTGTCGCACAGGGTAACTGTGAGGGGGGGCACCGGGAACGTGCTCCGCACGGTGCAGGCGCTGCCGGAGCCACCGATCATGGTGTACATGTCGTCTGCGGACGTCGGGCTGCCGCGCCCGCGGCTTATACAGCTCGGGAAGGACTACGAGACACTGCCGAGGGACTGCATCGTCTTCGGTGACGGGGACGCACCACTCGCTGCGGTGCAGGCCCCAGACGGGTGCTACGCGCGCTCGAAGATGCAGGCGGAGGAGCTGGTCCGCCACGCGCACGGCGAGTGCGGGCTCAGGACGGGCATTCTTCGCCTGGTACAGTGCGTGCGCCTCACGTTCTCTGGCGCTGTGCTAACTATGCGGGGGTCGCAGAACAATCGTGGGGCCGAACGACCGCTTACTGACGAGCATGCTGACGAGGCCGCGCGTGCCCGTGTTTGACTGCCTTCCTCTACACTGTAGGCGGGTCAGTGTTGCGCATAACAGCAACTTTCAAATAGGTGTTATAACAGGCTTACCCCTCGAACATGTATCAGCAATCACTGCGAGGTGGACTGCTCTTGCAAGTAAGATACAAAACTAGGTTATTGTCTTCACCATCCCACCGCTTTCATTCGACTCTACCACTACATGATTTCCTACTAAGTGTCTCTCTCTAGCGTGTTCTCGGAAGCGAGGCAAGATAGACTTGTGTGCAGACGGTGTTTCTCTGGTTGCAAGAGCACGGTCTTCATGCACCGTAACTGGAGCCATCTTCCCCACCATTAAACATGGCTGCACCTTCTACTCGTGTTTTCCACCAAGAAGTCAAGTCGCTCTCGTATGTCAATGTGCTTTTGGGGAACAGCATCGCGTTATCGCACTTGGAATGACTGACGCACGTCCTCTTCCAGTGGTCTTCTCTGACAAGCTCGTATTTCCAGCCTTCCATACCACATGAGATGTACCCTACATGCATCATCTAGGATAAGTATGTTGAGTTTATATCCAGTATCCAGTGTCCTCCGTTGACCGTCATCGAGTCTGCCTTGCAGACAAGCATCTGAACAACTTGGTCACGTGAAGTCTGTCGCAGGGTTGACTCGCGCCAGCTCACGCCTTTCCTTTCCTGCGACTTCAAGTCATCTTCCACTCACTGCACCTGCTTGAGAGAAGAATGCCTCCGACGCCCACTCCTCACTATGGCGGTCCCATCCGAACTATCTCCGGCAATATTGTAGGACCTTATCCCACTCACTCACAGCGACACTCGCCTGTCGCCAACGAAAATCTTCTAGGACGTACATCGTCCCTTGCGTCGTTGGGCCGCGCCTCTTCTGGCCAAAGTGAAGATCATCCTTTCCTCAGCAGCGGTATGCCTCCCAATGGGATCGAGGCTGTGCCAATGCCTACAAGCACCTATCTGCGTGGGTCCTCTGGCTTCGACGAGAGGCAGGCTTTTCGTGGGCCCCCATTCACGGCGATGACTGACGCAATTGCAAACGAGCTCGGTCTGAACGACGAAGACCGTCTGCATTTGCATGCCATGAGCCAAGTAAGTACATTATACCTATAATGGTTGACGGGAAATTAGCTTATGATACTTGGTAGATGTCACCCGCCGAACAGAGCATTCTCAAGTACGCTCGGTCGATCCAAATCTCTCGTCAAAACGAAGAGATTATATCTATTGAGAAGGAGATACTCGAGGAGGCGAAAGCAATCAAGGAACGCACGTCGGAAAAGTGGACAATGAGTGATGTACAAGAGGTATGAATTCCCATCGTCCTTATATTTCCGCCCTCGTTTCTGCCTCTGCGGTGCTCGCATTCACTGGCGAGGTCATTTATCGAAGGCCCGCGCTGCAGCCTAATACGAGACATGCGTGTTTACCATATACATCTAACGCCGTTGTCTTTGTCTGCTACAGGAACTTGTTAAAGAAATAGTCCAACATTGGTTGGTGAAGCCCGTGAATAGCTACGGTGCGGCGGTCAATAGAAGCGTTGAGGTGCGCTACAGTATATATCTCGGTCGTCATCATGACTGACAATATCGGGTTTTCTTTAGAAATACGTTTCTCAGAACGCGGCAAAACTGCACCTCAATTTGTATAACACCGACCCGATTATCAAGCGAACGGTGGACAAGTTCATTGCACACCACCAAACCCAGCAACGGAGCAACAATCATCGTGGCGTGAGTAGCTGCTTCTGACTCATTAATGTACTGTCTAATGAGCTGTTCAATTTTCTCAGTTGGCAGCATCCCTCAAGAACAACGAGCCGCTGTCGGTTTATACGGCACGAATGATTCACGAGTATGCGATGGGCTCCGAGAAGAAGAAGATCACGAATGCTAACAAGGCCCAGTTTGCATTGATGGTGAGGCCCATCTACGAGAGTCTGAACAACGAGTTAACTTGATTTCGCAGCGACAAATTCGGCAGGAAATCGTGGACAGCGGACGCGCTATGAAGAAAGGCGACTCGGGCTTCTGGAAAGACATGGATAGGGAGCTAGAGCAGCTGGTCAAGAAGTTCAGTAAGGACCGCGCAGCTCCGCAATGGGAGGAGTAAGTCTGTCGTATTCTCGTTTTTAGATTCTCCTGAGCGTATACATTAGATGGTACATGATGATGATCGCTGAGGACGAGGAACACTTTGGTAAGGCTGTTGAGGACGAACTTCCTGGATTGAATTTGGAGCCCGAGCGTGACAGCGACGAGGAGGAAGAGTCTTAAGTAGCATAGTAGCATAGTAGCTTCATACAATATATAAATCACTATGCTCTAAATATCTTCATTCGCAGCAAGGCTGCAACTTTATTGCTAGTCTGAACTTTCAGAGAACAAGTCGTGCCGAGATGTGCCGACGACTGTGTGCCTGGGCGTCACGGATTGTCGATACCCACTGCGCAGGAACGACGGGATCATGAAATCGGCCCGACTTTTGAGTGCGTCAAATCAGATTTCGTATGCTCACAAATCTCTCTGATTGTGCGATTCACATGCTTCACTAGCTACCAGTGTAACGGGACGCGTCAGAAAGCAGACTAGACGTGAGCGGCGCTAGAGGCAGGGGTCGGGGGCTGAGGCAGGACTGGAGGCGCAGGTGAGATAACGATGGTGGGGATTCGGACAGCCGGAAAGGTCGTTGATGGGAGCGGCGCGGCGGTTCGTTCGGGTGACGAGTCCGGTAGGTCACTGGGAGAGACATCGCCCGAGTCGATCTCTGACGAGTCGGAAGCTGTTGGTGGTGTATCGGCTGGTGCTGGGGCAGGCGCCGGTGCTGGGGGGAACTGGGCGCGTGGTGCGGGTGCGGCTGGTGCGGGGAAGGCGGAGCCGGTGCTGGAGGAGCTGGAGCGAGTCTTACGGTCGGTGGGCTGCGGCGCAATACGTGTACGGGTGGTGGTGATGCTCTTGCGAGGTGCGAGAGTGCTGCTACTTGCTGTCTTTGTCGGCTGATTCTCGTGTCGTTTCGAGTGCGCGTCGGCGGCTGTGGGCATAAACTGCGGTCGCCTCTAACGGCAACCTCTATAGACTGAAATGGAAATCAATCGAGACGAGACAAAGAGTTTGGAAAACTCAATGTTGAGGGAAAGATCTTGTGGACTTCCCCTCGCGGTGGGCTCCAGGTGAAGGTGAGTGCGAGTGATTGATGTCGTCCCAAGGGGAGAGTCCGACGATCGAGAGAGTAGAGGGTGAGTTAGAGCGAAGCTGGCGCGGAGTGAGACGGGAACGGGCGCGGTCGCGGCGGTACGTCGGAGGCGGCTGTCGTCTGTGGGCTGGATCGGGCGTCGGAGGGCGAGAGGATGAACGCAAACTCGATAGCTCGTAGGTAGCTGTCCATACATGGCGACAATACAGGGTTTTTATAGTAAACGAGCGAGCCTCTTCGGCCCGTATAGTAAGAGAAAATGAGTCGTTATCTAGAGACAAAGGATGAGGGGAAACGAAAGGGAAAGAAAGGAATATAACATGAGGCTCGCAGGAGACAAAGTACGGAGGGGCGCGTGTCGGGCGAGGCGGTGAGCGCGATCGGTAATGTGACTAGCAGGAGACTTATCGTAGCGTGAAATCTAGGGGATAAAAGAGATAAGAAATCGGATCCAGGGAAAATGAGAAACACGAGTCGAAATATTAGTACAGTAAGCAAGTGTGAGGCAGGCATGAGGACAAGAAAAGAGACTAAACCGTAATCGTACTCGAGCGCGTCGCGACGCGTCGTATGTCTTCACGTGGGCGCGATACCGTTGGTTGCGACGCTAGTAAGGATACAATCCTTACAATGCCGTTGTGACCGAAAGTGACGTCTCGCGTCTCGACGGTCACACCGAGACGCGTTCAACGCCAACACGTTCGCCTTTGACTTAGTCGACGCTCAACGATTTCCATGCCTTTCGAGCGTCCTTATCTTCCTAACTTATGCTTGCCTTGATATCTCTTCACTTTCCATATTATCGCATCTAAGTTCTCCTTCTTGTCTGCATCCTTATACCAGCATGCCTAAACGGAAGGCTGTGGCAAGTGACTACACTAGCGACTCGGCCGAAGCTGAGAGCTCGTCGTCTTATGAAATACGTCCAGCCCCAACTCGGAGGAAATCCACAAAGCAGAAGATGGTGAAACGGGGGCCAAGGCAGCGCGACTCTGACGCTGAAGAAGATAGCGGGGAACCCCGCCAAAAGTCTGCGGCGAAGCTTGAGCTCACAATGCATCCTGCATCGTTGCATATCATCTCAGACGCGGCGGCGATGCGCACTTCGCTTCTTTCTTGGTATTATCGAGTTCATGAAGATAGAGGGATGCCGTGGCGAAAGCCATATAATCCAGATTTCGGTCCAGAGGAACGCGCTCAGAGAGCATACGAGGTTCGCATCGGGCAGTCTTGGGCCTGCGGGAAGAGTGCTAATCATTCATGTAAGGTCTGGATCTCTGAGATTATGCTCCAGCAGACACAAGTGACCACTGTCATACCGTACTACAATAAATGGATGGCAAGGTATGCATTTCGTCTTCTTTGATATTCAATGTACAAACTATTCAAATTGCAGCTTTCCAACAATCAAGCATCTGGCACGTATCTCTAGTATCGTTCTGTATACAATGCTGACCTTTTCTTAGGCAGAAGCAGACATAGAGACTGTTAATGCTCTATGGAAAGGTCTAGGATACTACTCCCGGGCTGCGCGACTGTTGGCCGGCGCCAAGAAAGCTGTTGCAGAACTCGGCGGTCGACTGCCCGACAATGCCAAAGACATGCAGGCGAAGATACCCGGCATCGGACGATATAGCGCCGGCGCAATATGCTCTATCGCCTATAATGAGCAAGCTCCCGTTGTAAGCGCGCTTCCCTCTGTATGCTGGCGTTCATAAATATCCCACCTCACTCTAGTTAGATGGAAACGTCAATCGCTTAATGAGTCGAGTACTTGCATTGCACGCGCCTCCAAAAAGTAAATCCACATTGGAGATCCTCTGGGCCAGCGCCGAAGCTATGGTCAAAGGCGCGGATCGTTCGGGCGATGTGAACCAAGCTCTGATCGAACTTGGAAGCACCGTCTGCAAGCCTCGCGATCCGTCGTGCGGTGATTGTCCTCTCAAAAATTGGTGTCGCGCATGGCAGCAATCACAGAACCCGGTACGTGCCACACGTTTGACGATGCTCAGTAGTGGCTAATTCCAGCTCTTTGAAGCGTCTAATGAGGAACAGTCATGTACCCGATATCGAGGAAATGTGCACTCTATGTGAACCTCCTCCCGAAGACATCGACGGCGGCGTCAGTGTGACCTCGTATCCCATGAAAGTCGAACGAAAGAAACAGAGGGAAGAGCTCGACGTCGTTAGCGTCGTTGAATGGCAACACGAACATGATCGATGGTTTCTGCTTGTCAGAAGACCCGAAACAGGTTCGTCGTCCTAAGCGTAGTACGATTTTGGATCTATCGTCAAGTGCTTTTGCAGGTCTTCTCGCAGGTCTTCACGAGTTTCCTACCTCGCCAAACGTCCCGACGACTATCTCCCCTGATGACGTCAAAGCGATACCACGGACTTTTCTATCGAGCCTCTTGAAAACCTCTAGACCAGATAAACATTCAGACGAACCACAGAGTGCAGCACTTCGCATCGTAAAGAGCCAGCGCGCAGGAGATGTACTGCACGTCTTCTCCCACATCCGCAAGACATACCGCGTCCAATGGGTGCTTCTAGAAGGCGGAGGCTCCGACCTGCCAGACTTGTCCAACTTGGTTCCGCCTTCGGATCCTATCTCAGCAAAGTCGAAGAAACGGAAAGTAGCCAAAGCTCCAACTAGTAAAAGAAGAAAGGCCGCGCCACCCGACTCGGAGGATGATGAAGCTGCGCAGGTTGACGAGCCTTCGCGTTGCAGATGGGTGCGCCTCGAGGAGGTGTCGGATGCGAAGTGCGTAATTAGATTGACCGTGTCTGATATGAGTCCAGGGCTAATCTATTGCCATTCAGTATTGGGACTGGCGTTGCGAAGCAGTGGTCTCTTGTGCGATCTCTTTGGGACAATCCTTAGATGTGTAAAGAAGGCGAGGTTCTTGAGTGCCAGTGCTCAGCTTTCCATGTATTTCTTGATAAGGCGGCCTATCCAACATGCTTGCTTTTAGGGACAGTTGTTCTGTGGGTGGACTTGCGACATTTTGCTGGATGTGATCAACTGTGGGCATCAACGCAATAAATCCAGAGCAGGCAAATGATCTGCACTTCATGGGCCATCTACTTACAACTACAGCTGAATGACCTTAAGAAGGCCAGGTTTTGCTTCAAGAAGGCTTTCGACTTTCACAGAGAAGCACGGGATCCAACTGGCCAAGCAGAAGATCTGAGGTTTTTGGAACAAGTGCGGTCCAGGCTCGATCAATCAAAGCTATGTATCAGGTACAGTAGTGCAAAGTCCTCAGTCTATCTATGCAGTGGCTGACATTTTTTCATGCAGAACGATGAAGTTTCAGACCCATTCATTGATGAATGTGAAAATAAGACAATCATAAATATCATAAGGCCAGCAATATATCTGCTCGTAGGGAGTCATTTGTAAAAGTAAACACAGATTGGGCTTTTATTACTGCAATTGACAACCCTATAAGATGCGCTCAACCAATCCTCACGAATTCACCCACACCTCAGCAACAACATCCCACTCCCTCAACTTCACCCCCGCACCCCTCACCCCCTCCACCGCCCTCGCCCCCTCCTCCACATCCTCCACCCGATCCTCGACCAGCACCACACGCACCCCGCCCACACGCACAAACCCCGCACGCACCGGCACAAATTCAAGCACAAACTCCCACGTGCCAACCGCGCGCGCGCGCTTTACCGCTTCCGTGGCCTCCGCCGAGTCGTCGCTCGTGTCGCTCGCGTCGTCCGCGGGCGCGGGCGGCGCGGACACGCGCAGGCGCACGGGCGGGCCGAAGATGCAGGACGCGCCCACGGGGCGCGCGCCGGTGTGGGCGGATGCATCTCCGGGGCGCGGGAGCGCAGGCGCATCAGAGGCACCGTCGAGGAGAGTGAAGGTCTGTTGGGAGGGAGAGCCGACGAGCGTTGTGTTGTCGAGCGTGGAGGGGACGGGTGAAAGGGGGGTGTCGATGGAGAAGGGGCGGGTGCGGGAGGGATTTGGAGGGGCGGGGGTGGCAGCAGAGGAGTTGGCTGGGATGTGCTGGACGGCGATAGAGAGGACACGCTCGCGGGATGGTGTCAGTGGGACGGGGGCGGAGATGGTCACGGTGATAGGTATGGTGAAGGGCTTGTAGAGTTCAGCCGACTTGGGTGCGTCATGGACGATGAGATCAACGTCAAGCGCGTCCGGGTTTGGAACGACTGGCGCGGCCACGGACGTGGCTGGGCTTTGTGGGCGCGGGATGGTTGTGGATTGCCGTGCGCGGAATGGCGAGCCCGGACGGTAGGGAACAGGGCTGGAAGGGGAAATGGGAGTTTGGTGTCCTGGAGTGGGTGCGACTGTGTTGGAACGCTGCAAGTGCAGAGGAAGAGCAGACGCCGGTTGGCGTGAAAGGGGAGCCTGGATGGCTGGGAGAGGAGGAATGCGGCGATAGAGCATCTATGCAGCATTCAACGAGTTGTAAGGTATAGCGAAAAGAGAGTCTTACGGAGGTCAGCAATCGGCCTGGCTCACCCATCGATGACCGCCATGTCAAGTTGAGCCGTCCCAGGGGAACCATGCTACCTGGAGCATTCGGCAGTGATGGCGTGTTCCTTCCTAGAATAAAAATATATTGCCGCGTATCCTGCGGATGCATCAATGCTGTGACGTCTGCACCATAACCACTATCTGAAGCCTTCCCATCCTCAACTTGCCAGCTTTGTGCTGGATCCAGGACAATCTGTTCGAAGTACACCGGGTCTTGCGTGAGATTCTGGAGGTGGACTTCGAGGAAAACTTTGTCCCTCTCCAGACGAGACAGGAGTGCAGAAGGAGAGCGAGGTGTATGCACTTTAGTCTTGACAGAAAGCGGGTTCGTCACCTACCATAGCCATTACAACAAAATCGTGTATTCATCCGTTAAAAACTCACAGCGAACTTGTAGAATTTCCTAAATGTCTGAACATTGCTGTCTCCGCCTGCAGCAGCGTCTTGAGGAGGGGCGGTTACACCTGGTGGCAGAAGGTATGACACGGTGCATGCAAGAACATGCTGCCCAAGCTCTTTGATCTCATGGTGTACGACACTCTCAATGGTATCTCCTGCCGCAAGACGTTGCGTCGGACCACCGAGCTCGCAAAGTAGCACCTTGGTCGTGGCTGTCTGCATTTCGACGCGAAGCGTCACACCGTCGACGGGAGCGGTGGTCTCATTGTTGACAGCAAGGGCACCAGAAAAAGTCTCTCCAAGCTGGATAGCGCCAAAGGAAGAAGCGAGAGTGAGTAGCTCCGAGACGTTACTGAGATCGCGCAGTGTCTTCGGATGGCCAGCGAGCGGCGTGCTTCCTTGCAGAGACAAGAGAGAGGCGGTGGAATGGGCAGAAAATGATGGAGAACTTGAATAGAATGGTTCCCATGCGCTAGCCAAGGTTGGCCGCTGTAGAGTTGATCATGTCGGTAGCTCAGTTGTATGTGGTGAACCAGGAGCTTGACTGCTACGCACGGACACGCGCATCACTTTGAGAGAAAGCAAGCGGCCGGTGGGGTCCATCGTGAGCTCACAGCTAGCCTTCTATGTATCTGTTGGGTGTATATGCGAAGATCAAGAAGTAGGTTGATACGTTCGAGTCGTAACAAACTGGGGAGGCAGAGAGACGAAAGGTGGAACGTGACGCGTGACACCCGGGGGTCACCTTTTGGACGTCTCTTGCTCGTCTCTTGCCTCTCTTTCCTCTCCCCACCATCCCCCCTTTCTCTGTCATTTCCCCGTCGTCGCATCTTGTTCCATTTTGCAAAGCAGTGCGTAGCGCGTGACGCCCGGGAATCGGGCGTAACTGGTCACCGTCACACTCTCGAATTTTGAAATTGGAATTTTGGTCGGGTTTGCATCTTACGGACACTCGGTCAAGTCGAAAACAAGTCTCGAATTTCATGGTCGTCGCCGATCCCACCGCCGTCAAGGTCTATACCGTCAATGGCGCCGCCGCAGGCTCTGCATCTTCCCTGCCTGACTGGCTAACACGCAAGCGTGCGGCAAATGGGAAGGGCAAGCGCGTAATTCGCGAGCAAGTCGAGGGCTCCATCGAGCTCATCCAGCATTTCGAGTTTCCGGAGGCAAGCAATCGCATCAAGACCACGCGGGACGGTCATCATGTCATCGCGACAGGGACCTACAAGCCTCAGATGCGGGTGTGGGACCTAGACCAGCTTTCTCTCAAGTTCGAGAGACATTCGGACGCAGAGAATGTCGAATTCATAGTGAGTTCGCCTCCCGTGCCGCCAGCCTTGGAAATTGAAGCCCTTCCGAGGTTGTTCACATGGATATCACAGTGAACAATATCTAAACGCGTTTACAGATCCTGTCGGACGACTGGACAAAAACCCTGCACCTACAAGCAGACCGCACCATCGAGCTGCATACGCAAGGCGGCTTCCACTATCGCACGCGAATACCACGATTCGGCCGTTCATTGGCTTACCATTTTCCTTCGTGCGATGCTCTCGTCGGAGCATCAGGGAACGAAGTTTATCGCCTCAACCTCGACCAGGGGCGCTTCCTGAATCCGCTCAGCCTGGGTGGGGGGGACGATAATGTCGAGGGTGTGAACGCCATCGACATCAACGCTGCGCATGGTTTGTGGTCATTTGGGCTCGACGGCAGCGGCACTGTCGAATTCTGGGATCACCGGTCGAGGACCAACGTTGGCACTTTGCATCTGCCGCGGAGTCTCCTCGCACAAGGCGGGAGTCTTGGTTCTTCTGTTCTCCCCGGAGTAGACGGGGGCGCTTCTACCGCCTCTCTGTCTGTCACTGCCTTGTCGTCGAGATCGGACGGCCTATCTTATGCTGTCGGCACCTCGACGGGACACACTCTGCTGTATGATATTCGATCCCCTCGGGCATTTGCTACGAAAGATCAAGGGTACGGCCTGCCCGTCAAAAAGGTCATGTGGATGGAAGGTGGTAGCAGGATGGCAGGCGACGGGCTAGTGCTGAGCGCGGATAAAAAGGTCGTGAAGATCTGGGATCGAAACAATGTAGGCCACTCATGTCCACAATGCCGTCGCACTACTGACGTTCGCCCAGCCCTCAGCCAACTTCGCATCGCTGACGCCTGCGACCGACCTGAACGACATCCACCATGTCCCAGGAAGCGGTCTGCTCATGACCGCGAACGAGGGCATCCAGATGACTTCATACTACATCCCGCAGCTCGGCCCCGCGCCACGCTGGTGCTCCTTCGTCGAGAACCTCACCGAAGAAATGGAGGAAGGCGGCGCGGGCACGCGCGGCGCCTACGAAGACTTCAAATTTGTCTCCCGCGCCGAGCTCACGACGTACGTCCCCCTCTCACTGCCACCCCGGTGCGCCCGCTGACCTCCCTTCCCCACAGCCTGGGCCTAGACCACCTCGCGGGCACGCCCGCGCTCAAGCCGTACATGCACGGGTACTTTATCTCGCTCAAGCTGTACGACACGGCGCGCGTCATCGCGAACCCGTACGTGTACGAGGAGCAGCGCGACAAGATGGTGCAGGCGAAGCTCGACAAGCTGGCTGAGGGCCGGATCCGCGCGCGCAAGGACCAGCAGAGCGTCAAGGTGAACAAGGCGCTCGCGGACAAGGTCGGGCGGGACGAGGAGCGCGCGCGCAAGCGCAAAGCACGCAAGGACGGGGACGGGGACGGGGACGGGGATGCGATGGCGGTGGATGCAGCCCAGGAGGCGCCAAAGGCGAAGAAGGGCGGGCTGCTCGCGGACGAGCGGTTCAAGGCGTTGTTCGAGGACCCCGAGTTCGAGGTTGACCAGCAGAGCCGGGAGTTCGCGCTGCTGAACCCGTCGACAGTCGCGCAGCGGGACAGCCGCCCTGGGAGCCAAGACGCGAGTGCGGCGCGCCGGCGGACCGCCGTCGAGAGCGAAGAAGAGGAGAGCGACAAGCCGTCGTCTGACGAGGATGCAAGCGACAGCGAAGGCAGTGGCTCCGCGAGCGAGGACAGCAGCGACGCCGGAGGTAAGCCGCTCTTCAGTCGCCCTCAACAATGCACTGAAATTTGTATCCACGCAGATCTCACAACAACATCCTACAAACCCTCAAAACAAACCCGCCGACCACCACAGCCCAACGTGCGCATGGTCCCCCTCCGCGCACAATCCTCCTCAAAATCCCACCTCGACAAAGACGCCTCCTTCGGCCAGCGCCGCACCGCCACCTCCAAAGCACACGGCAAGTCCGCCGCGCGCGCCGACTTCGCGGACGAGCACATCGTGCGCAAGGCGGACGGCACCGTCGAGATGAGCTGGATCCCGTCGTCGAGCGGCCGGCACGAGCGGGACGAGGACGGGGGCCGGCGGGCAAAGGCGAAGGACACGCGGAAGGGCGTGGAGCGGTTCGGCGCGGGGATGGAGCGTGGGGGCGAGGATCCGGCGAGGAATGCGAGCGAGGCGGAGCGGAGTGGGAGGAAGGAGCGGAGGAAGGGCGTGCGGAGTGGTAGTAAAAATGCCTTTAGAGGTTTGTAGTCCGCGAGCTGTTGTATTACTGTACCCTCAGTGTAGCGGGATTTACGGCGGTGCAGAGTCCTGTTTGTTTATTGTCACCTTTGTCTGTGTCGACATGCTCAAAGGAGTTCACGCGGAGATATTCAGTGCAAGGGAGGGTTGTATTTTCATTGGAGTATTTTTATGCCAGCAGTCTAGGCAAGTCGCACATACGCAAAATCAAAAGGTTTTCAACATCTAAACTATCCCCCAGCGGAAACAAATTTCGTGTGTTTTTTCTGTGGTAGGTCCGCCTTGTCGTCTGTTCTTTTATGTTGTCTTCGTTTGATCCATGGCTTTATTTCTTCGGTTTGACACCAAGAGAAGGGTGGTAGAAGGATCTGTATTGTGGTTTTGATGATATAAGCGGACGGGGTATATGGGCACTCCAAGATGGGAGTTCGACAGGAAGAACGGAAGCAAGAGAGGCGTGTTGGGCGCAAGTCAGACAGCGAGCGATTCAAGGACCACAGAGCGTCGTCGAAGAGTCTTGGAAGGGTACGAAGTGTCATGGGAGGTCGTGAGGCGTCGTAGGGCGTCGTAAAGGTCATTAAAAGCCTTGAGATGTCGTGAAAAGTCGTGAGGGGTCGTAAAAGGTCGTCGAAAGTCGTGAGGGGTCGTGAATTGTCGTGAATTGTCGTGAGATGTCGTTAAGGGTCGTGAAAGGTCATTAAATGTCGTGACGAGTCGTGAAGTGTCGTTAAAGTTCGTGAATGGTCGTGAATGGTCGTAAAAGTTCGTGAACGGTCGTAAAAGTTCGTGAACGGTCGTAAAAGTTCGTGAACGGTCGTAAAAAGGTCGTGATGGGCCGTGATGGGTCATAAAAGGTCGTGAAGGTTCGTTGAAGGTCGTCGAGTGTCGTTAAAAGTCGTGATGGGTCGTAAAAGGTCGTGAAGTGTCGTGAAAGTTCGTGAAGTGTCGTTAAAGTTCGTCAAGAGTCGTAAAAGGTCGTAAAAGGTCGTGAGAGGTCGTAAAAGGTCGTGAATGGTCGTGAAATGTCGTTGAAGGTCATGAGATGTCGTGAAGGTTCGTAGAAGGTCGTTGAAGGTCGTGAAATATCATGAAGGGTCGTGAATGGTCGTTAATGGTCGTAACTGGTCGTAAATGTCGTGATGGGTCGTTGAAGGTCGTGAAAGGTCGTGAAAGGTCGTGAAAGGTCGTGAAAGATCGTGAAAGATCGTGAAAGATCGTGAAAGATCGTGAAAGATCGTAAAAGGTCGTGACTGGTCGTGAGAGGTCATGAGGAGTCGTGAGGGGTCGTGGATAGTCGTGAGGGTCGTGAATGGTCGTAAGAGGTCGTGAATGGTCGTAAGAGGTCGTGAATGGTCGTAAGAGGTCGTAAAAGTTCGTGAAGGGTCGTAAAAGGTCGTAAAAGGTCGTAAAGGTCGTCAAGAGTATGCCAAAGCAAGAAACATTGCGCTTGAAGATAACACGAGCAGATAGAGCCCAAAAAGCCTAGAGATCACGAAATAGATGCAACCGGTAGCAAAGAAGGCCAGATGGTTTTGCTGTTTTGCAATGTTTTTTGCTGTTTTACGACTTTCTTGAGATCAAGCGAAAATGCACAAAGATACGAAGAGATCGAGCAGGCCGCCTAAGCACGGAGCATCTTCGCCCAGCGGCGCAAGTCAGAGAAGGGCTTCTTAGACATAGAGCGAGCAGGGAAGGGGCTGGGCGACTTTGCGAGCGAGCCGAGAGCAATGCGAGGAGAACTAGAACCAGAAAGAAGGCGAGAGCTGGGCTCAGAAGTGGACGACGGAGAAGGCGAGGATGGCCCAGATGCGTCACTCGAAGGCGTTGTCAAGAGGCAACGAAGAGAGCTCGAGGACAAGCTAGACGACGTGGCGGTGAAGCTAGATGCGAGCTTGCGGAGCTTGAAGAGGTACTTAGGGCGGCGAGGCAGAGCGGCTTCGGTCTCAGGCAGACAAGCAGAAGCATTCTCGGCAGAAGATCCAGAGGCGGTAGCGGAGCCAGAAGATGATCCAGAAGAGAGCGCCGGAGACGGGGCACCAGAGAAGAGATCGGACGCGAAGGTGTAGCGCGGGTAGAGATCAGGGTCTGCAGGGTCGGTGCCAGGAAGTTTGAAGCAGATGTTGTTCTCCTCGGAGAAGGCGACATCGGACAGCACGCTATCAGTGTTGGGGACCCAAGGGGGCGTCATCTCCTGACGCGCAAGCTTCCTCCAATCGCTATCAAGCCATCTGCATTAGCCACCGCCCCGGAACAAACGAAGCAACAACTCACATCTTCTCGAACAAACGATGGTTCTTCATGGCCTTCAGGGAAAGGCGATCCTCCGGCTTCCTCTCCAGGACGTCATGGATGAACAGCTGGACGCAGGGATCGACCTCGTCTTCGACCCTGAACGCGATCGGATCGCCCTGGACACTCTGCATCGTCTCCCACAGGTCGTTCGAGTGCTGGAACGGCGTGCGACCGGTGGCCAGCTCGTAGATGGTGACGCCCAGGGACCAGAGGTCAACTTCGAAGCTGTACGGCTTCTCCTGGAAGACCTCTGGGGCACAGTACATGGGCGTTCCGCGGCACGTGCGCGTGGTGAAAGACGCTGGCGACTTGTTCGACTGGCCCGCGCGAGTAAGAGCGGTCCAAAATGAATTGGGCCCACGACGAACATTTCCCTGCGTCATGTCGAAGACCTTCGACAGACCGAAGTCGCAAACTTGAAGGTTGCCGGCGGCATCTAATAACAAGTTGTCTGGCTTGATGTCGCGGTGGACGACACCTTTGCTGTGAAGATACTCAAGCGCAAGGATCTAATGTTCAATAATAATTTGTTAGCTATCGAAATGCAAGAAGGGGATATGTGACACACAGTTTGTGCTGCATAGAAGATGATGTGGTCAGTCGGCAGCGCCCCGAACTTCTTCAGCTGTGCTCGTAGATCACCACCAGGAAGGAACGACTGACGAAAAGAATTATGGAAATCAACATCTGGTGATAAGATAAAGTATAGAAAGCGCACCGTGATTAGATAGAAATGATCGCGATCATGGAAACTGGCCTCCAGCGAAAGGAGCTGACGATGTCCGCGCACCTTGCGCAGGGTGGCCTGTTCTTGAACCACCAAAGCCAGCTCCTCAGCATCCAAGAGCCCCTTCTCCACCTTCTTCAACGCGAACAGCGACTTGGTCAGATCGTGCTTCACAAGGTAGACAAGGCCGCTGGCGCCGGAGCCAAGGACCTTAATGAATGTGAAATCCGACAGACC
Organism: Hericium coralloides; assembly: GCA_003675405.1. NCBI lineage: Eukaryota > Fungi > Basidiomycota > Agaricomycetes > Russulales > Hericiaceae > Hericium > Hericium coralloides. The sequence continues at coordinate 121,716 of QUOP01000127.1, forward strand.
GACCTCCGCAGGGGCGACGAGCGAGAGGGCGGATGACTCGGGCTGACCATATTGGATAGGGCTGTCGTGCGGAAGGACCTTTGAGTAATGAACGAGGTCCTTGGGATTCATGAAGTCCTGGGACGAGGTCGTTGTAGATGAATTGAATAGATTATGTATGTAGATCGGATACTTACCACTTCTTGAATAGCTGCTGCATCGATCGGCAACTCGATGCATGAGCGGATGTTGAGGAAGTCTGGGTCGTGAAGAGCATCTGAAAGAGCTTGAAGATGCTTGAGTTCGTCATCCTGAGTGTCGACGGCAGGAGCAGCTTCAGACTGGTAGTGGTCAGCCGACGCAGAAAAGTGATAACGGTGAAGTACTTGCCTTGACGACGGCGGGCGCCTTGTCAACCTCTTGAATCTGGTCTGAAGGAACGTCATCCCGCTGAAGCACAACATTGATGAAGATGACAGACTTGCAAGAGAGAACGCCACTTACCTGTGCAGCGGTGACTCTTCTACCAGACCCCAAGAAGCGGGCGGTAGGCTTCTTGAATACAGCAAAGAAACGAGTGTAGACGGGCATGATAGAGAGCAAGATAGCGAATGTTACGATAGAATTTGCGAGTTGCAGTTGCGAATGGGGTGGATGTTCGATAGCTAGAGAGAAGCAGCATTTCTGGCGCTCCAGGCTTTATAAGGCATCGCGCACAATCTGGACTGGAGGCTGGCAAACACTTGACAGCTTCAAGGGCTGACGGTGAGGCTGACAACTTGAAGTAAGTACTGGCGGCATCTGTGAATGTCAGAGGATCATGTAGATTATTACTGCATACGCCTCACCAGAGGACTCGTGCTCTCAAATTGGACAAGCGACACATAACGGCGGGATAACGACGAGGACGCTGCAGGCTGCAGCGAGCTCGCTGCTCGGGACGAGGACGCGGGCCGCGGCGCGTCGCCTCGCGAATGTGGGCACGTGACGGCTCCGAGTGCGGCATCTTCCGGCGACGTACCGCGTCAAGTATTCGGTCTGGACGCGTCCTGGCCGCACCCTCCTTGTCACCTCACTCTTCCCCACCACCCCTTTCCTATTCGCTGTGGGCATCGCGCACTTGTTTACGAACTGGTGTCAGAAGTACCCGAATCCATAGAGGCTTGTATGACTTTGCCGGAGAGCGGAAATAGCACGCAAGGCACTCCATTACGCGAACGCGACTTCCTCTAGTTAGTTGGGAGTTCTCAATATATGTCACCCCCACACTCATTAACGGCGATCCAGCTCGGTCCTAAATCTTCCCAGGTCAGCTTCCGACAATGAGATAAGAGAGCGCTACCGTGCGCTGTCCGTCCTCTTCCACCCGGACAAGCAGCGCGACGAGGCCACGAAGGAGACTGCGTCAAAGCGGTTTCTGGAGCTTCAGAAGGCATATGAAGGTGAGCCCATGCCTATCAGAAGTGCTTAATATCCTGTCCTCACATTCACAAGTTCTCTCCGATCCATTTCTTCGGTATGCTTGTTCTATGTCCGTGTATACGCTGTTAATATTAATGCGCTATCAGGGAGGTCTACGACGAATACGGTGCGTTCCGCTATAGTCCAATTCATATCGATAGACGATTCGCCTGCGCTCAGGTCTGGGCTCCCGATTCAATCTCCCGATAGGGCACCGCGCTGGGTTTGCTTGTCATGTCCTGAACGGAAGATCGTGATTTACATGCTGGGTCTTCCCACGCGAGATCGTGTCTGTGACAATCTTTAGCGGAGGGAGAATCACCTACCCTAAATTTAACATCAGGTGAAGACTGTCGGTGGCAGGTGCTCAGCATCACGGAGAGGGAGCCTGGACCTGGTGGAGTCCATCAGCTTCGAGATGAGCCGGCTTTCCGTCCTCCGAGCGCGGACATTCCGTGAGCACGGGCGACTGTTGGTCCATCGTTCTTTATCGTTGTGAGACCGGCTGCAGCGTTCCTGCTGATGCTTGTCTTCCTCAGGCTACGATGGGATCAACATGAAGTGGCCGGCGGAACTGCGTTCCAAGGCCCCGGAAGAAGTACGCATGCGCATTCTGCATCCCCGTCGCGTGACCTCACCGCAGACTTAGGTTCGCGAAATTCTGACCCATTCGAGAAGACAGATGGAGAGACAAAAGCTAGAAGACACCGTGCTTCCGCGGGGGCGGGTGGCGCTGGGGATCGACGCACGGTCGCTCTTCGAGCGAACAGTCGTGCCTACTCACATGCGGTGGACGCAAGATCTCGCGAATCGAGTGCGCGACGTGCACATCTCGTCCTTCGCAATCCGACACACCTTCCAGGTGCGTGCGTATTAATGTGACAGCGGCAGAAAAAGGACGCTCTGATGCGCTGTGCTTCCAGAAAGAGGTCAGCGAAAAAACGAAGGTGTTCCTCTCGAGCCGCATCGCGAGTGGGAGCGCGCGAAGTGACGCTCAGGGGCTCGGGGGCGGCAATATCTTCGGGACTGTACGACATCAGTACTCGCCACGCCTTGATTTCGAGGTAAGCCGGGTGGTCATCAAACCGCAAATCACGCCCACATGATCGCTCCCACAGGCCACGGCTGCACTGCTGCGGTCGCACCTGCTGTCACTCAAGGGGGTCTACCACGACGACGAGAACGCGCTCGTCGTCGAGACGGTGCTGTCGCCGCGCGTGCTGCCGCCGCCTTTGACGGTGACGTACAGCCGGCGGCTGTTCAGCGACGCGCCGACGGAGGGCGTGCTCGTGCTGCACGCCGGCGGCCAGCCGTACCTGTCCGCGAGTATCGTCGCCCCGCACGCCTTCAATCTAACCGGCGAATCTCGCTCGGGACCCGCCGCGTCGAATGCCGGGTCCGCTTCGGGCCTAGGCGTAGGGCTGCGGCAGTCAACATACGGCATCAATCTCGCAGGGATCGGGTCGAGTCTACGCGCGGACTGGGGCGTGGTCTTCTCCGAGCTGGCGGTCCAGGCGAAATTCGGGGTGTCGCTGAGCCTCGCGGGCTTCTCGTGGCTGCTGTCCGGCGCGTGGGGCGACGAACAGGGCGGAGTCACGACGACGGTCGCGCTGAACGCAAGCGGAGTCGAGCTGAAGCTGGAGTAAGTGCACCCGCACCCCGCGCGATTACTCACGTCTGATGTTCGCAGCATGACCTACCTCGGCCAGCGCTTAGTCGTGCCCATCAGCCTCTCGGACGACTACGACGCGCTGCTGGGCCTCGTTACGGCAACGGTGCCCACCGCGGCATTTGTGTTGGCATATCAGTTCATCCTGGGACCCCGTCGGCAGAAACACCGAGCGGCGTACGTTGCGTCTTCTGTTTGTCGCTCTGCCCGCGTGCTGAGCCTACGCGGCCTCCTAGGTTTTTCCGCGCAGCGCGGCGCGAGTTCATCGAAGAGCGCGCAAGCGTCCGGCGCGAGGTGGAGGAGAGCATCGCGCTGCTGCGCGACACCGCGCGCAGGCACACGCAGGCCGAGAAGGCGAAGGAAGGCAAGTTGCGGTTTACTGCTATCCACGTGTCGATCCGTCCAGTAACCGGAACCTGGACAGGGCTCGTTATTATGGAGGCCACATACGGACCCATGGCTCCCGATCCCGAGGTGCGAGATCTGATGGTCGATGTCACGATCCCCCTGCAGGCTCTTGTGCACAAAAGTCAGCTGTATATCCCTGGGCACCGAACGAAGGTGTGTGTGTCATTGATCGCGCTTGGCCGCCGGCGCCTGTGCTTGCCGATTACGAGGCATCGCCATGCCAGTCGATCCACCGGCGACTGTCGGGTGCTGTGCTGACCCTTCTGCTGTCGCAGGCTGGCATCCAAGGATTTTATGATCCCCTGCCTTCGATCACGAAATGCCTTCGTATTCGATATTCGTTTGGAGGGCGCATGCACTATGCGGAAATCCCCGACTACAGCCCGGTGGTCCTGCCGCTGACAGGTGCGTTGTCCGCATTTGTTTGAGACGCGAGCTTATTGTGAACGTGTTTGGTCGTCTGGGGAACTGTGACAGACCATCTGGTGGACGGTATGGCGTAGAGACTCCCTTATTGTCATGGCTCGGCTGGAGTGCCTGCGGGATGTAACTACATATTGCATAACGATGCCGTCACTACATACACTGCTCTCCATTCCTACAATTGTTCGCGGACCGCAGCATTTCTCGCGGGTGAGATATGGGCCGCATGCAGACTGGAAATTCTGGAATAGTATTCCAAATGGGCGAAGTTCTTTGTGCAAGATCGCGCACCGGCGTTGGCCGGAGGGCCATGTGCAGGATCAAGTTGGATTCATTAACGCGCCGGAGGCAAAAGCAACGGAGGCAAATCGCGTGATATCGAGATACTCGCGGGCGATGTGCCCTGTGATTGGCCCGACCGGAGTTGGAATGAAGTTCTTGTTCGTGGTGCCAGCACAAGGGCCGTCCATCGATAACATCGTGTTGTGGCCTTGCATGACCAGCTACAAACGCGCTCTGGCATTGTCTTGTCTTGTCTTCTTTCATGCTTTGCCCTTCCAATCGGCGATCAGAAAACAAACGTCAATTCTGTTTGTAAGTGACATCAGCCGGTGCGTTGCCCCTGGGCTCTGGTCCAGCCGTCTCTCTCCTGCCTTTCCAGTCCCACTTGATCCCCTCTCTTGTTTTCGTCCGAGTCAGCGTGCGTAAGTATGAGTAATTCCAGGCCTTACGGCTAGCTCATGAACACCTGCCAACGAACATCCTCGTAATTTCCCGCTTCTCAATCAGATTGTCTCTTAAGATGCGATGAAGACAAGAGCATCGCGTCCAGATGAGATCCTCGGAACTCGGTGCAACCCCTCCTTTTGATCCCATCCTGGGAAGCCGCTTCACCCTTGGGCTCTACCGCCTTCTACCTCGAAGAATTCCACGCGAGCGCTCGCCGTAATCTTGCTCAATGCGGAAAGCTTTATGGAAACTCAAATACTATAAGCTTCTTAGGCCCGGATCCCTTTCGTCCCTGACCTGCTCTGCAATGTGTGTATTGACCCTCCGTATTCTATATATTTCCGCCGCCGTCCTCTCCGTCTCTTAAGCTTCCCCCCTCCATTTCCCGCCTCCCGTCATGCCCCCAACCTACAGGCAGCAGCCGACGCTGCGGAACACGCGCATCCGCACCGCACACGACGCCCTCCTCGTTTTCTACGGCGTCGCCCGCAACACCCTCACCCTGCTCTCCCGACGGCTGGATGCCGAAGAACGCAGATACATAGGGCCAGGAAATGTGTACGTTTGGGAGGACCGCAGTGCGAGCACGTCGGAGACAACGGGTTTGAGCATGGAGCGCTGGTGCGTCGGCTAACCCATTCCGGCTGACGGTACTTCATGCGGGATGATTTGCAGGACAGACGGCATGTCCTGGGGTCCGAGCAGGATACGAGACGTGATTGCCCTATTTGCTCTGACCTGCCGCGAGCTGACATGCCCGACGTGTATCAGGAATTCCTCTTTTACTACCAAAGGGATCCTCAGACAAACGAACACCCTAATCCAAGTAACCCCTCGGGGTCAGCATCGCCCGCTCGATCCAATCATTGCATGCTCACGCGCCATTTATGCCCCAGATCCTCCGCGCCACTTCATGACGCCGACAGGCTCATCAAACAGACATTCAGCGTCTTTGTCTCATTGCCTGAAGACCGAGCCCAAGACATCACACGCAAATGGCATCTGAGTGCGCTCGTCCCCATTCGGCCAACTGTAACTGTGCCCTAATCTCTAAATAGCTGCCTATTTCAATCAAAGATCCGTCGACAAGCTTGGCCTTGTCGAAAACATCCCTGACGTCGGCCGTGCTACAATCCCGGAGGGCCTCTTCAGGAGCGCCCGCTCGAACAAGGGGCGGCGAGACGACCCCAGGCGCACGCCGACCGGTGGCCAGCTCATGGGGCCCGGCGACCAAGGCTCAATACCACCACCGACGGCCGGCGCGCTCTACACCATATTCCCCTCATCCGCAAACGCGGAGCCTCCGCCAATCGCGCTGTCCCGGGTCGAGCCGGCGCACGCTGGCGCACCGCTCCAGGCACTGGCATACGAGACATACCCTGCGGCCAGTACGTCTCGCGCGCCGCACTCACACCCCCACATGCAAGCAGGTCCGTCCACCGTACCGCCGCCGCACGCCGCGCCGTACTACCCCACCGCGCGCTCCCCGCCGCCGGGGCCCTCGCTCGTGCCCCTGCAGCAGCTCGAGGCCATCTCGCGCACGACCTGGCGCGACCCGACTGACGCCCAGCTGTTGCAGCAGCTCAACGGCCGCAGACAGCAAGGCACCGCAGGCGGCGAGTACGTCCCTGGTGTCAGCACGTCACACACTGGCGGGTCGCCGCCCAGCGAGCACCGCTACTAGCCGCGCGCTGTGGCCGTGGGCCTGTATGATGGCCGATGCGGCCGCGCGTGGCTAAACATTTCACCTCGCCATCGGACTCGGACGTCCTGATCTGTCTGCAATATATCCAGTAGAACTGTATCCAGCGACCGCGGCCTGTCATGTGTTGTATGCCCAGCTGTATCCCCTGTATTTCCACCCGTCATCGTCGCCCCGGCCCCTTCCATTCCCATGGTCGTCTCGTTTTCATCGAATAGGTTATTTATTGTCGGACGTGCACCTGTCGTCTTCGTTCTGCTCTGTCGCCCCGCATCTCACCATCTTCGTTTCGTAGTCCCAGCTCGCTATCACGATCCACGATCATTGTATTTCTACGCGCTCCCGATTACATCTCCCGATCCTGTTTTCTTGTTTTGATGTTGCCAATGGAGTATATATAGCGTCGCATACCCGTCTCCGCTCTTCGCGAATGATAGACTCTCAAACAACCTTTGATGGCAACTAATAAAGGTGTAACAAGTCTCGAGCACCACAGTGCTGAACCACAACCACCGCCCTGCACCACCACCTGCTCGGCCGACCCGCTAGCTCCAGCCGTGCGCTCTCACGCAGCTTCAAAACTAGGCCACCCCGCCCACAGACCACTCATCCGTCGAACAATGCAAATCGTGCAAAGCGCCCGCGGACAGCACGGACCGGTCGCAGTACAGAATCCACAGACAGCATCGCGGGCCTGAAATTTAATTTCACGAAAAAGCAGCAGGCAGTGCTCCGTGATAGACCCGTGAAACGAAACGCACCCGACACCGATCCCGTCCCCGCTCCGCTCCCTTGCTCGCCGGACCATCACAACGCGAAACGAAACGCACCGCGGCTCCTCGACGCGCGACAATTTTCTGCAGGCCCGCGTGCGCCCGCTCCGCACGGGCTGGGTGCTGACGCATCGGGGCCAGTAGTCCCGACGCGCGCCCAGCAGCGGCCGCCTCAACACGCACATACCAGGCCTAGCACCGCCGCCGTCGCTCGGGCGCGCCCGAGCTGAGCGCACGCAGGCTTCTACGCAGCATCCCCGCAGCCAACCAGCGGGTCCGCGCCTCCCCACCCACAGACACTCGTCGCAGCGCAGCCAATGCCTGGCGCACGCGGTTCTAGCGCCCACGTATGCCACGCAGGGCATAAGGTTTGACGTGCGCCTCCGCGGGGATGGAGTGCCACGCGAGCGCGGGGCGAAGCGCGCGGGCATGGGCACGAGGATCGCATGGCGACGCGTGGTGGGGGCTGCTGCGTCGCGGTGACGGTATGCCGTGCGTTCAGCATGAAGCGCCGCCGAGGCGCGGGGCGACGACGATCGCCGCCGCGCTCGGGGCGGGCGTCTCCGCGTCCAAGCCATTCTCCGGTCTCCGTTCCTAACTGCGATCGGCAGCACGCATCGAGCCCGCCGCTGCATATCATACACGCACGCCGGCACGCGTTCCGTTCCGAATGGAAGGACGCTTCCTGGGTGCCGGCATGCGAGCGACGTGGTCTGATGTGGCAGTGGGGATTTAGGTTATACCCGTATGGCGGCCTTCGCGCGCGGTGGCACCACGAAGCTTCAGACCCTGCGGCGTGCGCCTGTTGACGGCGGGTCGAGCTAGCCCGCGTCGAGGACGCTGGAACGGGCGGAGGGACAGGAATAGCAGACGGAGGCTCGTACTCGTAGCGCACGGCGACGTTGATCCGCAGGATGATGACCGGCGCCGGCGACCACACAAATAGACAACATCGCTAAATGGGCATCCAGTCGCGGGCGTGGGCGGCACGCCGCGCCTTTATTCGTAATGACAGCATTGCGTTTGGCAGGCTCACATACCGGGTTTGGCCTGGTCTTCAGTGAGGTCATCGAGCCGACAATCTAGCAGAAATTATGCGAAAAGGGGTAACGCCTCGGGTTTGAGGGTAACCCACATCGTATATTCGATGGAAACAAGGACAAGGATCCCTATGGAACGACACTGTGTGAATGCGTGAGATCAGCCGTCGTAGTATAACATCCACTCCATACGTACTAACAGTTCCGGCGGTGCCAGGCAAATCAAGTTCTTGGTAACGTGGGTATGTTCCGACGAATTGTATGCCCCGAGTTGGACAAATCCCGCAGATAATTACTGCATCAGGCTGCTAAGGTCTGGAAGACGAGCAAGGCACGAGGTTACGGAGCAGTCCTGATCTCGCTTGCGGACAGTAAATCTAGAAAATCACGGAATCGTGGGACATCCTAGGATCAGACGGAGACGTTCGTGTCCATGGGGAACACACATAAGTGTATCTTCACATGGCATAACGGCAATGCAGGGAAGGCTGCCGTGACTCGGTTAGAGCACTTACGAGGGTTATATACCCTAAGACTTCTGGGTCCCACGACGAAGCTGAAGGTCCGTCAACGTCCACTTGCTGCATCCACAGATCGAATCCGCAAGTGAAGAGATACCACGTAGAACTTACATATAACACAGATAGAGTCCGAATCCCCTGAGGGGCCACAACTGCAAACCGAACCGAATAAAATAATGACGTCGCATGACAGTGCCCACGCACACACCGGCTTAACCAATCCACTTTTGTCTGGAGGATAAGCCCAACTACACTTCCCCTGTACTTACAGCCCGGCCCATGAAGTGTACAGACCTGCCCCGGATGGACGATAAATAATTGCGGCGACCCACTCTCTGCTAAACACTCGTGTCCTCGACTTTTCGGTGCTCAGTAGTTCTTCTTCTTCTCGTCTACCGACAAGCCGCCTGGTGGGAGACGTGAGAAAAAGAAAGGCAAGTGGAACCACGAGTAGCGTACCTGGACCCATGTTGACCAAGAGAATCAGACCGCCGACGATCGCTATCAAAAAGGTCAGCATTCCATAACGCATAAGTCGGCAAATGGAGCATGAGACATACATAGCGTTTGGAAGAAGTCGTATCTATGAAATGGCGCGTTAGACATGGCCCCACCGCGGGAAGATGTGAAATGAACTTACTTGAGGAAATCACGCGCCGGGTGCGCGGAGTTCACGCTCCAGAAGTTGTTGACGGCAACGTTGAACGCACTGAGAATGATGACAAGGAACGACGCAGACCATTTGGCCTTGAAGCCGACGGCGACCATGCCGCAGGCAACCAGACCAAACAGGGACACAATGGCACGTCCGATGCTCCATTTACCGGAGATGACGAAGCCAAGGAAGAGGAAGATGAGCAGGACCCGTCCGGCGAGCAAGAAGCTACATAATGAAACGATCAATTAGCATGAAAGGGGAGGCCTATAGTCATGGTCGTTTGCTTACTATTTCCGCCGGTCGTTCTCGGTCAGGGAGGGAAGTCCGGCAAAGACCCGTCCGCGGGTGACCATAGAGTCACTGAACACCATGAGGAGACCCCCGACGACACTAACATTCCGAAGGAAGAAGTTGAGGTCGAAGATGAGTCCGTAGCCGAATCCTTGGACGATGACAACACCAAGCAGACCGCCCACAGCAAGCTCCGTGTGCCGTTTCGTGATGACAGCGCCTGAGGCGACGAGCATAGTCTAGCGAACATCACAGGGGACGTGTCATGATGTGATCGCAATGGCGGGCCCAGGGAATACTCACAATGACGTTAAGGATGAGGAAGATGTGCGACAGGCCCCAGGGAAAGTGTCGGTGTCTAAAGCACCCCCGTTGACATGTGAATGACAGGACAAAGAACAGTAGAAGTGCCGCACCTCTGAAGATACCACAGCTGGTCGCTCCATTGAGTAACAATCCGGAGTGCATCCTCGAGGAATGTCACGACAATCATGAACCTGCCAATGGCAGGGAGGTGGGGCCGCAAAGGCTGCGAGTAAATCTCAATGTTGTCCTCGATCTGCTTGCTGTAGACGCGAATCTTTTCGAGGGGGTCGTCCGGGTTGGCTGCTCTGTATCCTGACGAGGGCCGTGAGTTGCCAAAGCCATGGGGGTCGGGGGTGTAACCAGGGCCTTGCGGCCGCGCGATACTGATGCGCGAAGTCATGAAGAAGGGCTTGAAAGGAGCAAACTTGCCAGAAGTTGACTGGGCGGGCGGGGAGGAGGAGGTGGTGGAAGCTAAATACGCGTAGTGGACGAGCGACGTGGCACGGACCCGTGTGAACTTCAAGGACCGCGGCTGATCGTTATAATCAACATTTTCAAACACTCCTTACATCCCTTGATATCGGTGCTCTATACAGCTTTTGATCATCAACTCATCACCCCAGTTTTTATATGTCCTCGGTGGGAGGCAAAGAGGAAGGCGTTTGGCGTTGCAAGAACGACGACACACAGTCGCCTGCAACGTACGCGCGGGCCGGTCACTGTGCTGTCACGTCACGTTCACCTTCAGGTGGTTCTTCTACGGGTCTCCGCAAAGTCTCCGCAGAAAATTTCACATAAAACAAGACGTTCAACAGGAGTGGATATTTTGATCTGAAGCCAGAATGTGTCCTCGACAAATTGATGCGCTAGCACTGCATGTGCGCGTGCTTAGGGAGCACTGATGGTGACTGTCGTGACATCGCGTCACGCCAATTGAAGAAGTCGACAAGCTGACCGACTCGCAACCCTCCTTCGATCGACTTGACTTTTTGCTTTGGCATGGAGGACAGTCAGGTTGACTTGCAGTCATCAAGTAAGTGGCACTCACTGCGGCCCTGGAATCACCGCCTTTCCCTGTCTGTGCTCGAGATCACATCCGTCTCGGCGACTTTCGTCCTTTCGTCTCTTTCTGCCCAGACAAATCTTTCTTCACTTCTCGACGGCGAGGACTACGAAGGTGCCGAGAATGCGACATCAAGATCTTCAAGCAGCCATCAAATCATCTCGGACGCGCTCTCCAAGGGCCTCTCCGTAAAAGTCAATGGCACGCCCTGGCAGCGTGTGCTCATCCGTATCGATGATGAGACCGACGAGGCAGTCATCATCATATATGGGCTCATGCCCGGCCGGCAGTACGACATCGAGCTGGGTATCATCCCAGGCGAGGAGGGCCAGATCGTCACAGTCGAAGCCCGCAGTGTGTATCCCATATTATGCCTGACCAATCGTTGTCCTAACATTGCCATGTTTTCCAGATGGCGAGCCAGAGTCCTCTCAGGACGCGCTCGGACTGAACCACTTCTCCGGCACCACTCTCACCGACCCCTCCCCTTCGCCCCCATCGCCCTCACCTCCCGGCACTCCGCCCACGCCGACCCACTCCCACGTCGCAGTCGAAGAGTACCTCGCATCCCTGCAATCCACGCTCGCGCACCTACAGGCCGAACACAGCGCGCTCCTGACCTCGCTCAAATCCGCGCGCCGCGACTCGCAGAAATCGCAGGCCGCGCTGCGCGCCGAGATCTCGCAGCTCAAGCGCACGTCGCAGAAGCACTCCACCGGCGACGTGCGCATGCGGCAGAAGGTGCGCGCGCTCGAGGAGGCCGTCAAGCAGGCGATGAAGGGCCGGGAAGACGTCGAGGCCGAGTGGGAGGTCACCGAGGCGGAGCGGGCGACGCAGGAGGAGCAACGGCGGGAACAGGAGCAGCGACATGCCTCTGTAAAGCGAACAGCCGAGGACGAGCAACAGCGCCGGCTCGACGCAGAGGCCGACGCCAGCGCAAAAGTGCAAGGCATCAAAACCGAGCTCGCAACGCTCGAAGCGCGCCTCGACAAGCTCAACGCGCGCCGCGAAAAGCTCGAGGGCAAACCCAGCAGCAACACCAGCTCCGACTCCGACAGCTCCGCCCCCTCCCCCTTAGCGCGCGGCCTCGTCGGCGAGCTCGAGGACACCGTCCGCGCGCTGCAGCTCGAGCGCGAGCGCATCGAGCAAGACCCCTACGCCTACCTCGCCCCGCCGCCGCCCGCGCCGCCACCACCGCCCCCACAGCCCCGCGCCCCCGCGTTCTTCCCCGCCTTCCGCGGGAAGCGCTTCGCGCCGCACGCGCGCGCGCGCCCGGCGCTCCCGCCCGTGCAGCGCCCGCATGCGCACTTCGCGCCGCGCACGCCGGGCCGCGCCCGCGCAAGTCGGCGTCGCCGGGCCCGTCGCCCACGGCCGCGGCTGCGGCGGGCGCGTCGACGCTCTCGCTCCTCGCGCCGCCGTTCGAGCCGCGGATGTATGCCGAGGGCGGGTTCGGCGCGGGCCAGGAGTGAGTGTGGAGTAGGTGGATGGGGGCTTTGTATCTATTTATTTATTGATCTTGCATGCCGCGATGGCCGTTGTGTAGGAACTAGCATTGATCGCAAGTGCAATTTGTAGCTATATAGTCGTCTCGGCATACGCGTACGGCCCGCTCCGTATAAGCAGCGCTGGCACACCCGGCGCGGGGCTCGCAAGGGTCCAAGTGGTGCGCAATGTCTGTGTCCGTAAGTATCATAAGTACCCTGAATACCAGTCCGAATGTCCGCGAGGCACTCAAATGGGCCCGAGCCCTGCTCAAGCCGCAGCCCAGCAGGCCTAGATCGTAGCCATGAAAACGTCCTGCACACAACCGTCGTCCCGCCGGAGTGAAGACGTCGACTGCGCGCGCTCGGGCTTCGCTGTTCGATAAGTAGCAAACTCCATACCGACAAACGGGTCACGTACCCGCTTTACGATTGACACCCCGGCACGCACGCCGCCCTCCCCGTCGCTCAGCTGTGGCTGGCTCTGCGATGCGTCAGACGCGCACGGCAGGGCGAGGGCAGGCGCACGCACCGGGAGGAATTCGTCGAGCGACAGCGCGGAGCCGGAGGGTGGACTCGTCTGGAAGTGTAGTGAGTCGCAAAGGATCGTTGAGGAGCGCCCGGGCAGGCCGCTGCGCGCGTTCAATCTGCTCCGAGGGTCAGCGGGACCGCCCTGAAGTTACACTGGTGAGGATAATAGGAACTTACGAGGCGAGCAAGGAGTTGACATGGACTGCGTGCGGTGAGGGGGTCAGGTGGGCAGTGGGCAGAGGGAGGAGCGGACATACGCCGTACGGCCGCGAGATGGAACGGGTACCACAGGCTTGCGACCCGCGCTGGGGCGGCTTGTATCTATTGGGACGGGTCAGGCGGGATCAAACAATAGCTTAAGACGACGACTCACGAAAATGATGACCAGGACCTGCAGCAAACTAGCCGCGTATTAGTACAGCACACGATAACATTGTAACGAATAGTACGCACATCGTGAGAATCCCTCGACTCGTGATGTACAACAACAGCGCGTCCACGAGCTTCTGTGACCTATGACAAGTGTGAACGTAGGCGCCGCGGCGGAATCAGCGACACACACCTGATATTCTCGCCGCGTTTGTCATGTAGGTAGCACCTTAGATTGAGCGCGACGAGCGTGTCGCACAGCGCTGCGGCACCGGCGCTCAGACTTGCTGGGGTCTGGTTCGAGAAAATGAGCATCGTTTGTAAGACGCCCGGGAAGTATCTCACCGTGAAACGGTGCGAGGGAATGGAGGAGTACTCGGGGTGGAGGAATCTGATATTACGATCAGTAAAATGTTTGGCTAGAGTTGAGAGAGCACGTACAAGGAGATAGCAGACACTGAGGGGGTCGGGCATGAGCAATACAGAAGCCCCCACTTAATGACTACGTACCGATGTTGAAACCTGGCGGGAGCATGGAAGGTCAATATCATTCTTCTGCTCTGGATGATTGAGAAAGCAGGGGCTGACCGAAGGCAATGAATGCAAGTAAAATCTGAAGACTGGATTAAGCAACTCATAGAAGGGAGGAGGAATAAGGACGGACTCACGAGGGGGATGAGCCGCGATGGCTGACGGCAAACTGCGCAAGATACGGAAAGATGTAAGCAACGAGAAGAAAGAAGTAAAAAAGGACAAACCCTTCCATATTTGATGGGCATAGAAACTGCATACAGGTTCGGCATGATATAATAATAGACATGGCAGGTTCAGGTCTGCTGCCTACCTCTGGACTAAAAGCCTCATGACACCCTGCGACCGTTGATTAGAACGCCGAATTTGAGTCTTGAAAAGTACCAAACTTACGGAAAGGATACTTTCTGCCTGGTAACAAACAACAAAGATAGAGAAGTCAGATTGAGCATTCATGACGTGTGAAATGTTTTCAGACGAACCATAAAGCCCCTGTGAGTCTCCACGTTAGTGTCCGAGTCGTTGAATCAGAGGATGGGTACGAACCAAGGGATGACTGGGTTTGTATGCATAACATGAATGCCTAGTAGTAGCAACGTATAAAATCCAAGGCATAAAAATACAGCGGCAACCGTGCCCAGAAGCCTGGCGTGAGTTAGAAACTAAGCTCAACCTGTATGAATCAAACTCACGGCAGCATAAAGACCTGTAGTATCCAGCATTTCAGCATAATTTAGATGTTGAAAATTAAAATGATCGTACCAGAACTCTAATTGCAATACGATCCTTCTTCTCATCACTCAGCATATAGGCATACACCTGAACAAGTGAGGCTCCATATGACCTAAAAAAATTGCTATGCGACATACAACGTAGAGAATCTCCACTGCTCACGTTAATGAGAGGGAGAAGCCGACTAGCACTGCACCGAGGTCCAATTGCGTAACAACGGAGATAGGCACTGGCGTGGAGGACAAGGCCGACATAAGTACGACTCCGCGACGACTCCGACTCCCTCACCGACCTTGGCACTTACCGACTATATAGTACCGAGCTCTCAAAAACAGCATTCGGAGGCTGAGCTGCCATGGCTCTCGCACGGAATTCAGTCTAACTCTTGAGAGACGTGCACGGCCGTCCGGTAGATCAGACAGAGTTACCGGACGGTGTACATCAGTCTGGCGACGACGTATGCCGTCTGCACGAGGGACGCTTTGTCACTGAGCACTGTAGAGCTGTGTTCCGACGAGTTCCTTTACTGTGTTTTCGTCGACTTCTAGCTTGCCTGCATAGCCTCGTGGACTGAAGCGCACCTTCATTGCCACTTAATCTCTGTCATGGCTGACTCATTCCGGCTCGGAGGTCTGCTGTCAGCGGCCCTGTGCGTCTGCAGTGCTCTAGATGAGTTTTGCTACTAACCAAAAACTTTGCGCTCGAGCACACGCTGTCGACGTCGGGTTGACGTCGGGAATGAAGCAAGTTTGGACTCGCGGGCGTGGCGGTCCGGGGAACAGTACTGTACTCTTTCGACCATTTCTCGCTGAGGAGGGCGCCCTGTGACGTGTGACCACTTCGCGCTTTCGCGCAAGGGTCTTGTGACGGGAACATATGCAAGAATTTCGCGCTGGCATATACCTGGTGCCGCACTGGTGCGAAGAACCACGAAGAACCACCCTGCGAGGGTCCCCGCACCTGTCTCGAGTTGCACAAAGCTAGTTCGCCCCCATTGGACCATGCTCAAATTCGACCAGAAATAGGGCCAGATAGGCCAAACCTGGGCTTCCACAGGGTCAAATCATCCTGAAGCCATTTTCCGAGGTCGTTGGAGGCCTCCGGGCTGCCTGGACCAGTGAATAGCGGCCAGAAAGCAATTTCAGACCATTTTGGGGGATTTCGGACAATTTTGAAACCGGAAGAAATTTTCGCGCAACCCCTTTGTGACCAGTGACAAACCTAGGAATTTCGCGCTGGCCAGAGGGCTGTGACATGTGACGCGAGAAATGGTCGAAAGGGTACAGTATATTTTGCTTACCTCATCAGTGACGTCTAGAGTCTCCGGGCGAAACAATCCCAAAGTCTACAAACTACTCGCTGGCCAAGCAAGTTGGTGCAAGGTTGTAATCTTGCCTCAGATGTCTTCATTACCTTCAAGTACGCGTCCACAACCACGGCCGAGCCCCACTCTGGAGGAGCCAAAGCCCCGCGGCGCGAACCGGACAACCAAGGTTGCAGGGAAGCTCAAAGTACTGCCGGAGCAACCTGAACCGGAGCCTGTGCCTACAAGAAAGCTGCTGCTCGAGCCCCGTGGCAAGGCTGCGGACAGGGGCGAGGGCGCCGCAGAGACTGGGGAAAGTGAGGAAGAAGAGGGTGATGACGAGGAGACGGAAGATGTTGAGGTGAGTTATTTGTCCCGCAGTGCTTCAATCGACCTCTGATTCTGTTTGTAGCAAGCGTATGATCAGATTGCTCGTATGCCTGCTGGGACTGCTCGTAGAGACGCGTTACGTCTCACTAAGAAGAAAGCAAAACTCCTACCGAGAGTGACGGCATACGCAACGGCGGCGTGAGCAAACGTGCCTTCTACTGTGCGGAGCTTGTCACCTAACGATGAGTCTAGGTCGTATCGTTTTGACGACCTTATGAAATTCTTCCATGCACGGAGAACCTCATACCATACCAACCCGCGCAAGGTCGACGACGTGATCTACACCCCATACGTTTACGACCCAAGTCCTCGCTCATCACCTCACGAGGCTCGTCCAGCCTCAAAGGTAAGGTGGCAATCTGACGACCACCAAGCTCAGACGGGCGATCTGCTTGGCGTGCCCGAGTTGCGTCCTGTATCGGAGGCCGAAGACCATCAGGATACGCAGACTCAACACAGGAAGAGGAGTAAATTTGACCAGACTGCGGACGAGGCAGAGATCTTTTTATTCCCATTTGGAACTGTTGTCATATGGGGTATGACAGAAGCCCAGGAGAAACGATTTCTCTCATCTCTGTAAGGGGGACTCCCTCTCCCTTGGCGATTGTGTTGATTCTTGTCTCAGGAAACGGTTTGAGGTGGAAAAATTAGGTACGGCCCGACTTTTTTTTTTCCTCGCTGGCAAAGACTAACGGGACTTTTAGCTCCTCAAGACGTCGAAATGGAAGATCTCAATTTCTATTACGCGAATTATAGTCGGTACGTCCCACCAAGCAATGCCCATCCGGCTCCGTCCTGACCCGCCGCAGAATATACAACGACGTGATAACCTTGCGCAAAGGCTCAGGTTATATGTGAGCGTATTTTCAACTTGCGCACGAAGCTCATCGTAACCCCAAGATAGGACGAAGCTCTCACTCTCGCATGCACTAGCACAATCCGTGAAGATATCATTGGTTTGTACATTTTCAGGCAATAGTCATCCTATCACTCAATTTTATCATTCGATCCTTTACAGTTTGAAGAACTCATCTCAACTACCATCGAAGAGACGCACGAATATCCAGAGATCATTAGCGAGACTGGCAAGATCGGACTCTCCCATAAAGGTTTGTACTTGTGTGTTTTTATTGCGATGCTGTGGTCTCACAAGAAGTACTCAGAGATCATGAAAAAGATGGGAGAAGTATTCCTCTTGCGTTCGAATATTGCCTCTGTCGGGTCTGTCTTGGATTCACCAGAGATCTTTTGGGTATGACCGCCATATAAGATCTATTGCACAGGTGCTGACGCGTTCTCCCAGACATATCCTGATCTGCAGCCGCTGTACGACGCGGCGCGAAGCTATCTGGAGATACCCCAGCGCATCGGTCTGTTAAATACACGAGTCGAGGTAGCTTCTCTTCGTACACAGTTATTGAAGCACGCTAATTTCGCCTCCGAATAGGTTTTGCAAGACATGCTTCAGCTCTTGAAGGAGTCGGTCTCCAGCAGGCATTCAGAGCGCTTGGAACAGATCGTCATCGCCCTCATTGCCATCGAGATCAGTACGTTATCGTCAGTTCCTGCCTCCAAATTCTAACCCAAGGCCCGACTAGTTCTTGGCATCGTCACCATTCTCGTGGATCTATTCGCCTGATCCCACCTGCTGCACTACCAAGCAGTCCTCGAAATCCCTCCTTCATCCATCTCGGACACACATAGATATTCATGTATTATACACAGTTACATCCAGCAGTCATTAAGGGTATATCTGCAAACCCAAGCCCCATTGACCTGTACTCTAACAAATACACACATACCCTCACGCCGCGTCGCGCTTCTTGCGCTCCTTCGCCTCGCCGCCCTTCGCGCCCGCTGCGCGCTCCTTCGTCTGTCGGAAGCACAGGAACGCGATGCCCGTCGCGCGGCGCGTGTCCGCCAGCGTGCGCTTCACGCCGTCGAGGTGGTTCTGCAGGTTCTCGTCACCCGGGCGGCGCGCGTACGCCTGCGAGATCTTGTTGTACAGGTCTGCGAGCGTGCGCGCTGCGGAGGGCGTTACGTAGCGCGAGAGCGTCTGGTGCATGAACTCGATCTCGAGGGTTGCCTGGGGTGCTAAAGTGTCAGCGCAATGCAGGATGGTAGGGAGGGGATGCGTACGCGGAGCATGCCGCCCATGCCGAAGCGCTTGACTTGGCGGAAGCAGCGCAGCGCTTCGTCTGCGAGGTCCTCGACGAGGGCGTTCAACGTCCGGTCGAGCAGTGGCGCCGCGGCGCCACTGACTTGCGCGTGGATACCCACGAGGTACATCAGTGTTTCGTACATATAGGGGCGGATTTCTGTGCCATCGTTAGACGTGGTGGGATTCTGTTCTCAGGCCGAGACATACCCGACGGTTGCGGCGTCTCGTACCAGTCCATGTCCGGACTCAGAATGCCACCCTTCAGAATGCCACATACAACGGTCGATTTTGGCTTGACGTAGGCGTCGAAGAGCGTCTTGTCCAGCTCGACAACGACGGTCATCAGGGTCTGTCAATGGCTTCGTCAGGAAACCTGCCGGAACAATGAGCCCATGACAAGCGTTTACCTGGCGATCCGCGTCGATGGTTAGGTTGAACGCCGTCTCCAGCTGGGTGACCATGCTCGGGATCAGCGTCCGCTTCAGGTACCCAAAGTTCGACATGACCAAAAGCGCGCGTATATTCTGCATTCAAACGAGCGGTCAGCGACTCCACGCAGCACAAAGTTAAACAGCTAGGCACCACATCCGCCAAGTCCAGCAGTTCGTACGGATTCGGTCCCGGCGTTGGATTCGGTGCCCCCGGGTCCTGCGGCGCGCCGGCCTGGCCCACAGAGACGACGGCTTCCTCCGATGCCAGATGTACGAGCCCGTCCAAGAAGGCATACAGCGAGTCCAGGAACGCCTTTGTGATCTTCGCCACGAACTCGCTCGCCACCGGATATTGCTTCACCACTCGCGACGAGGACGAGGACGATGCGGAGAGATCGACGCCGCCGGCCAGCTTGAATGCGCAGGTCGTTGCGTGCCGCTGGAAAAGCTGGATATCGAAGAGATAGGAGGTCGTGAAGGGCTCGTTGGGGGTTGCGACCCAGTTTTCGAGGTGATAGAAGATATTCGCGTCTGTTGTGCTTGTCAGGGACTGTCTGCAAATGGGCGTATCAACCCACCTCTCAGCCACGCCTGCACGAGGATATCCTCGAAACGCCATCGTACACTTTCCAGAAGGCCTTTTAAGCTCGCGCCCGTCTCCGTCGAGATCTCCATCGCGTTGACATCGTTTACACACTCCTGGATCTCACCAAGCATCTTCATGAGATAATGCGCTGTCGTAAGAGCATTAGAGTGAAGGGGCAGATTCGGGGGCAGATTGCTGCCGGCTGCGGCAGGGGGCGTCATGACCGCCATGTCTGACAAGATGAAGAACTCGGAAAGGAGGGAGATGTAGAGCTTGACGATGTCAAGGGCCATCGTGCGCACTTGTAGCGGGCTGCGACGGGAGCTCGTGCTGAGCGCAGTCTAATGCCATGTAATCAGTATAGACTTGAAAGGTTACGTGTCGAATTCTCAGTCATACCTTTTTGAATCTGCCGTCAAAGAACCCTTTCGCTATTCGCCAGAAGTTGGGGAGAGCGGACATCATGACCTCAGAGACTGACTTGATCATCTCGACGATGGCCTGCCAAGTTTCGTGGCCTCCAGACTGAGCTGAGGTCCAAGATATGTGAGTGAAATGGTACTGGGACGCAAGGGAGACATACAGATCACGGCGTCGCTTTGATTAGCTTTCAGAGCGGCGATGCATGTCTGAAGCTGGGTGGCCAACAACAGATTCACTGACTCCGGCCCACTGATGGACGGTGCTGTTGCATGCCGTTTCTCTTAATTTTAGTCAGTCACTAGGCACCCACAATAAAAACGGAGAGGCAACCTTTTACTTGTCCCACCGCAGTCTGGTATGCCTTCTTCATTTGTGATAATATGAAGTCATGCTGCGAATCAAAGTATGTCCACACAGGATCCTCGGGCGTATTCAGCTCCAATAGTATGCTTTATACCGAGTCATCAGCGCAACTCCGTGAAATGCTCGAGTATGAACGTACTCAATAGTCTTTTCCTGCTCTTCAACAGGCCGACTAGCCTCTTGAAGCTGTCCGAGAAGCACCGCACGCATCTCACTCATCACTTTCTCAACTGTGCTCCATACCTTGTCCAGAATACGCTTCTGTTGCTGCTCCGCAAGCACTGCACTCTGACTGTCCTTTGGTGCGTCAATAGGGAGCAGTTGCCCCGGGCGCGAGTCGAGGAGGAATTTTCCCTTTTTGTAATCGCGCATGGCTGCTTCGTATCGACCCTGGAAATATCGAGGTCGTACGAAGGAAGGTATGAGGAATGTAGCAAAGACGTACCGCTTCCATCGATTCGAGCAAAGCTGCGGGGAGATTGAAAAAGAATTTGGATCGCTCGAAGACACCGAGAGTAGTTCGGAGCTTCTGGGCCTTGTTCGCGTTCTCCAGCACAGGGAGGAATACTTGATTGGCCTTTGAAGCCGCCTCTGATACGAGTTTAGCCAACACCAGGGAGAAGCACGGCTGTGACGCTCACGCTTTAGTTGATTCCGCAGAGGTTTTGAAGCATAGTCAGTGGACTCGGCCAAAAGGCCTTCTCGCATCTCTGCGTATAGTGCTGTATACCAACATGAATTATTAGACAGCGTCCTGATTGCTCGGCTTATTCGCGCACCATCCGTCGAGGCTTTAACAGCCACAAACCGATCAAAGTTGTCCTCAACGAGTACTCGAATGGCTTCTGAGCGGGAATCAATGGATGTGCGGAGGTGGGCAATGCCCGCGGCAAGGTCTTGGTACGTTGCATTCGGGTGCACAGCTGAGAGAAATGCTTTCGGGTCGAACGACTTGGACGAGATCGACGTAGCCGCGCCTGTTCAAAAAAACGATTGAGACATGCGACTGAAATGAAGTGGTAAAGGACGAACGCGCTTCCATGCTCATATCTTTGGTACTATAAGTACATGGATCAACCGGCCAGTACATTTACATTATGACAAGTACATACTCAATAAAAACACCCAGGCCAAGGGGGTCTCCCTCTCCCTCACTCCCGGTCGGACTGGCCAATTGCCCTGCAAGGGAGTCCTCATGGTCGACTTCTTCCCATTTCCTGATAAAATAATGGCGTCAGAGAGAACAACTCGGTGAGCTATTGAAGCTCGTTACTTCGGTGCTAATGTCGAAATCTTGTACGTCTTTAGGAGTGAAGCCTCGTCGGTGGTGAAGTTGAGCCTGGGCATCTCGCCGGCCGACCCTCAACGATCCTAGAGAAAAACCACGCGATATATCAGTCAGAAGATCTGCCTGAGATATAGGACGTGTTGGTTCGGGTTCAACAAGATTCACGAGACTGTATGAACGCGGTAATGCAACAGAGTGCAGCGGTAGAGTCTGCAGCAATGCATTAGCGCCCATCAGCGGCCCGGAATAGACTGTGGGAATCTCACAGCCGCTTTGGAAAACGGGCGCTTACAACTTTCTTGCAAACAATTCTCTTCCGTCCACCTTGTTTGCTCTCATCGACCAAGGATCCACCAGCCGTGAGGTCATAAAAAGTATCCAGCAATGTCAGACCCTCAGACTCGCGGAAAGGCCTGGCCTTCTGCGCCCCCAGAGCTGAACAACCAGGTATTTGTTCTCCTTTTCAATGGAGAACCGATGCTGATATTGTTTCACAGATTCTTGACCTGGTCCAGCAAGCTTCAACGTACAAGCAGCTCAAAAAGGGGGCGAACGAAGGTGAGACCTATTCTTTGAGTAACTCACCACGGGCTTACAGTTTTGCTCCGACAGCCACAAAGACGCTGAACCGCGGCATTGCTGAGTTCATCATCCTGACTGCCGACACGGAGCCTCTGGAGATTCTGCTTCACCTTCCCCTGCTCTGCGAGGAGAAGGTGCGCTTTCTTGTCTAATTACATTCAACCGCTGGCCGTTCACATTTTCGCGTGTTTCTTCAGAACGTGCCATACATCTTCGTTGAGTCCAAGGCCGCTCTCGGCAGGGCTTGTGGTGTCACTAGGCCTGTCATTGCTGCCAGCGTGACGACGAACGAGCAACGGGAGCTGCAAAGCCAGATTCAGTCCGTGAAAAAGGCCATCGACAAGCTGATGGTTTAATATGTTCATCTAGTCAATGTATATTTGAAAATTACAATGCTGACAGGGTGATGGCGACTCGTGTCCGATGTCTTGAGCCTTGTGTGGACGGTTTTCCAAACTCAAAGTCCACTTGCAGGTGTCGAAACGAACGACATTTTTCAACCCCATGACTGAGTAGTACAGTATATCCAGATGGGATGATTTCGACACTTTCCGCCGGCACCACCGTGCCACGCAAGATTCGAGGTACATCTCCCTTGTGCAATACCTTGAAGCATGTTCACATGTCCACTCCATAGCGGCAATGCGTGAGAATCTATTGATCTGCTCATTTAGCGAGGCTCGTCAGGCCATGACATATCGAACAATCGGACACTTTCTACCATTTGCTCGTCTTCGCTGGCTCGCTACATCCTCAAACTACCGCAATGTTTCAGTTCACCCGTCTGGCCAACATGTACACGGTCCCCATGCCCCCATACCGCAAGGCCCCCAAGCGCGAATTCTCCTACGTCACAAAAGTGACGCAATTCCAAGACGAGGCCACGGAGGACGTCGCTTTCGACTCGTGCGCACGGGCGCTCGACGACGCGACGATGGGCATCCGCGGCGCCGTGCGCGCGCTCAATCTCGTCTGCGAAGACCTCCGATCGCGCGGGACACTGCCCGAGCACAAGCAGGTCGAGAAGCTCGTCAAGAAGCTGGGCGGGATCATGCTGCAGCTGTCTTTCGACCACATCGACGCTTGTCTCCGGAAAATGGGGAAGCAGAATACGGTGCGGGACGAGGAGACCAAGAAGCTCAAGGAGCTCAATAATGCTCTGTCAGCCGAGAACCTCGAACAGGAGGAGCTGTTGATGGGGTCGATACGAAAGCCCTGGGTACGGGCGAAGATCGAAGACTTGCAGTACGAGATTTCGGTGCGCATCCGCGAGATCATCGCCTTGGAAGAGGAGAAGACTACGCAGAAAAGGAAGATAACCATGCTCGAGAGCGAGAAGGCCTCTCTCATGTCCGAGGCAAGCGCACTTCGTAAGCAGCTCAGCGACAAGACCGAGACGAACTCGACATTGCGGCAGGAGGTAGACGTGCGGCGGTCTGAGAAGGTGGCCCAGAAAGCGGCCTTGAGCACAGCGCTGAAAAGGTTGGTACAAGTTTGTTCTGATAAGAGCATATCGAACTGCCGTTTTGGATGTTAGTGCCGGAACGAAGCCTGGTACGCTGGTGAAGGTAAACGAGACGACCTTCTGGCTTTCCGCGTTCCTAAAGCGAAGTTTAGTCCAACCCTAGCTCGGATGGCAAGATCGACCAAGACAAACTCGCTGCTCACCATTCGCCAAGCAGTAGAGATTCCGAAAGTACTCACGAGACAATTTCTAGCGACTCGAAACATACCATGGTACACCCTCTGCTTGCTGTCAAGGACCACGGCCCTAATCCAGCAGATCACAGGCTAGGACTCCAGAAATGAAGACGCAGAAACCCCAAATAGCGCATGATAAGCACGCCGAGGTCCCGAATCAGCCTTCTAGTTCATTCAGGGTGAGGGCTTTCTATTCTATAAATCATCTGTATACCAAGATGGTCAACCCGCACTTGCAGAATAATTCATCGACACCAGAGCATTGCCGCTCAAGCTCGAATTGTAAAGCCCGGGAATCCCGTAGTCAACTTCCAGCATGGAGATAACTATTTGCGTCCTATGTGGTTTTTTGCTGTCGGTCCATCCTTACTTGGAATCACAGATTCCTGGCCTCGTCGAGATGTTATCATGTCCTACTGCTTTCATGCCAGAAGCGGGTGGCACCAACTAAAATTAAGCCAACATCATCTCCCGCCTCGAAAGGAAGGCATGTTATACAGTCTGCTTCGGAGACTAGGCCAGAACACTTCTTCGTCCCTGGCAGTATATCAATTAGTACACCCGCTTGTCATATTGGCTTTGCATGCTGCGCGGGAGAGCGGAGTTCGACTCTCCGCCAGGAAGTAGTAAGCTAAACTACTTGATTTTTCGATGCAAGGACTCTCACTCTACCCATTTTCAGCATTCTTCAACCAGACCATATTTTATCTTCGTTGAATGATAGAGTTCATAAAAATCTGACGTAGGTGGACCAGTACTTCAACATATCTGTGACTCGCGGGATGCCATCCTCATCTCTATCATTATCGACATGGTGCTTTCCTGATGGGCACCGCTAACGAAGTCTTACTTGCCGTCAGAGCACGGGCACACCTGCCAGAAGCGGAGAAATAGTTATGGCAGGTTATAAGATCACTTCTCCTCGGCCAACGCCCACATATAATACACGCCCAGAAGCGGCGAAATAGTTATGGCAGGTTATAAGATCACTTCTCCTCGGCCAACGCCCACATATAATACACGCCTAAAGCACCGATGAGTAAAGAATACGAAAGCCAAACACAGGGCCTCGATAATGACTCACCTATACTCCGATACGGCTTCCAATGCTCCGTAAGCTCCTCCATCTCCT
Organism: Hericium coralloides; assembly: GCA_003675405.1. Lineage (NCBI taxonomy): Eukaryota > Fungi > Basidiomycota > Agaricomycetes > Russulales > Hericiaceae > Hericium > Hericium coralloides. The sequence continues at coordinate 146,743 of QUOP01000127.1, forward strand.
GCGGCGTCAAAATCGCGCCTCTGCAAATTAAATGGCGTGAGCGCAGACGAGCACAAGAAAGTAAACCGACGCACTTGATCTTCTTCTTGCCATCCAGACGGCTCTTTAGCACGCTCGCGGTCATACCATCCGGAAGAGGCCTCGGCGCGACACTTTGCGACGTCGAGCCCTCCAGGGTCTGGTTGATCGACGGCGTAAACGGCGCCGGCATCGATGGCAGCCCGAGCGCGGACGGCGTCGCCTCGACGAGCCGCACCGGGGTGCCAGCTCTATTTGCACTTCTGCCCGGTGTTGCGACGAGAGCTATATCGATAGCTGGTGTCGGGGGGAGCACCGACGCGTCGGGCGTGGGCGTCTCGGGTAAGCCGGATGCTGTTGCCACTGGGGCGCCGAAGACGGGCAATGCGTCTGCGTCGTCTGCGCCCTGGTTGGATTCTGGCTCCTTGGATTTGGCCTGGTCTTCGTTGGGGTCTTTGGGGAGCTTCTGGGGCGAGATCTCGATGCGGTAGGTTGGGTGGTGGAGCGAGAGGAACCAGCGCAGGACGCCGCGCTGGACTCCGAGATCACCTGAGGGCCGTGAAAAGTTGATTGCGTATGCGGAAAAAACGGCTACGTACCGAATGGCATGATATCAGGCCGGCGCAGGGAGAATATGGCGAACATGTCGACTGCTGCGATGTTAGCTGGTGCGCGCGCTACATTGTCGCCTACGTACCCGTCCACTGCCAGAAAAAACGGTAAGCCAAAGCACGGTTGGCTGCGACACGGGACTTACACGGCCTATGCCACGAACGGCGGTCAGCATTTCGTGCAGCTCCTCGTCGTCGGCATCGAACAACTTCTGTGAGGTCAAGCGGCCGTCGGCGAATCGAGCAGCAAGATCTTGGACTGCATGCTACCGTAAGCAGATTGCGCGGACTCAGCGCAGAAAGTCAGAGCATACCATATTCCGCCTTGCGCGCACTGAGGCCGGCAGTCCGCAGAGTCGGTACATCGGTCGCGGCGACTTGATGCGGCGTCGGGAAAGGCGCATCGGGGGCCTTGGCCCAGCTGTCTACGGCTGAGTGCACTGACACAGTAGAAATCTCGAGACACTGACAAATTGTCGTCTGGCTTTTCTGGAAGATGGGGGAAGTATAGTCTGATGAACTTGTGTGTGATGGATCTCGCGGCCAACCACGAGATCTGCTGTCCCCTTCCTCAATAGCTTGAGATGCAGCCACGACGCGTCAAAAATTACTCACAGAATGGACGTCGTAAGGGTCCTACATGTGGCAATTCAGAAGGGCTGACGTGTGCAATTACAAAGGACATACCTGAACGGTTCCACTCGCTCTAGCTTCTCGAAAGGCTTGCATGGCAACCTGTTGAAGACATCTTCAAAGCGCTTGTCGGCGCCTGATAGGTGCACCTTGGCCTCTTCAAGGGAGAATGTCAATTTCGCAGGTAGCAACACAGGCGTGAATGAGTCGGGCGGCGGGACGGTGGGACGGCTACTAGGTAGCTGTAGAGGTTCTGCGTCTGACTTGGGCGTCGCGACGCGTTTCTTCTTGCCTGACACGTCGACAGACGCGTTGTTGGCCTTGCGCTTCGTGGTCTGTCCTTTCTTCGCGTTCTTGGGTACAACAGTCGGCACTTCCACACTCGGTTGAGTCTGGGCACGGGTTGCTGAACGTGTGGTTGGCATAGCGGAGACGGCCCTTTGCACTGAAGTACTGGCAAATTCAGGCCTTAAGAACATGCAAACCACGACGACGTGGTTCTGTTCTGAAAGTCACTGGCGAGTCAAACTACGATAAGTCGTTCGCAGGAAGCGGAGCAGTTAAGGCGCTCGCTGCATCAGCAACGCGCCAATTACTTATTCATTCGGCAATCACCGGGCGGTGCTGCTCTGTCAACTTTACCGTCAAATCGTCTCCTTCCTGCTCCTTCCTGGTACATAGCAGATCCTCTGAGGCTCGAGCTTCTGACGGGTGCACAGACTTAAAAGGTAGGGAAGAAAATTCAGACGTTCTATCCGAGTATGTAGCTAATGTTAGCTTCAAATTCAGGCAATCGCTTATACCCGAGACGCATTGAATATTGAATAATCCCGAGCGCCATTTTTTCCTTTCGATGTCTGTTGGAGTCAGTGAGTGTCTGGATCTTGACTTTGAAGTTCCCATCACCATGTACAAGTCTACCATCGATGTCGATCTCATTCTGAACCTGTAGAGTAACCGGTTTATCATCAATGTTGCCAAGGTTTCCGTCCGAAATATGGCGTGCCGTTCTCGAGGAGGCCACGTACAGCCCGCCGACCAATATTCCCGGGCTGTCCCCGTTCGTCAATTATGGCATGGACCCCGAGGATCCTCCGTTTGCAAAATTTCTTCCCCAAAATCTATCCGTCAAGCGTACCGCCATCTCCGTGTGCAGAACATGGTATCATATTGCTATCCCCATGCTGTACGAAACCATACAGCTCGATACCCTGGAGCGAGCCATGCGCCTTCTCCAGTCCTTACCCAGTCACCAGCACACCGTCGATAATGACACCTGCAACGGTCGTCATGTCAGAGAAGTCATATGTTATGACCTCGGACAGCTCACACCGGGGCATTACAGGATCGACATCGATGACCTCTGCAAAAACGCCCTTGCCGAAATTCTCAAGTGTTTCCCAAGAATGCTTGTCTTCCGCTTCCAGAACTGGCCAGGCAGGCACTTGGTGAATATAGCCCTGAAGGCGATAATGTCTGCGCCAGCTGTGCCGACGCTCCGGACGCTCGATTTTGGAATCACCAACCTCCCGTCCTCAGCAACACAATTTTGGCACGATGGTACCGTCACCACGATAATGGAGACGTTTCCTTCATTGGAGACATTGATCCTGCCCGTCGAATCTCGGGAGTCGGAGGAAAACGACTCCAATTGGTACGATTACGACAACAGCGACCCCATCCCTCGCGAACCAGTCGACTTTGGTAGCATCCATACCCTTGGGATGGACCTCGAACTATATGCCTCGCTTCATACTCGGAGACTCCGGAGCAGCCATTCATCCCCATTAAAGGTCCATCTCATCACGACCGACAACGACCTCTTCGACTTCTGCAACTGCATCTTCGACCTGTCCAACGCCGACCAAAGGAAACTCGAATCCCCAACCGCAGGAACACTCAATCTGCACACCACAGTCCAGTCGCTATTTATCCTCCAGCGATGCAGCCCCTGGACACCTGTACTATACGAGATACTTTTCCCGAAACTGCCTGCCCTCTTCCCGAACCTCGCGGAGCTTGTCGTCCCCGCCCCCGTGATGCTCGATAGCGTGCATCCGCGGCCACTATGCCATCCGGCCCTCGTCCGCATCATGCTCGATGTTGGGGACAGTGGCGCGTCCGAAGAATGGAAGCACGAGGTAGACAGCGTCCTCGACTGGCTTCTCGCTGGGCAGCTTCCCAAGCTGCGCTCCGTCTGCCTGCTGAACGCAACGGAGCAGTTCTATGCGGAGCGCGCTGCAAAATTGCCGATTTGGAGAAAGAGGTTGAAAGAAAAAGCCATTGAATTTGAACTGCCTTCATCTGTAACAATCTAAATTCGATATATTGACGACATCTCATTTGTCTTGTGCACACATGTGGCTGCTATGCCAGTCTTAATGTGATCTAATCGGCGGCGGCGGCGGCGGATAGCGATTTAAACAAGAAAGTCCACAGCTTGACACTATGCATTGTATAATACATATTCTATCCGTCCATATGCAGATACAAATTCGCGACATGTTTGGGGGTAAACGCATCCATCATGTCGACACTAGCCCAACCCCCTTCAGCGCCAACTCGCGACTCCACTCGCGCAAAATATGCTTCTGCACCTTCCCGCTCGGCGTCTTCGGCAGCTCGTCCTGCGTACCATTTTCGCCGAGGAACCAGACCCACTTCGGTGCATTCTACCGGGCACAGTCAGCGCTGGCGTACTTATAGTCTATGGATTCTGCTGCGTACCTGCGGGTTCATGCCCTCGTATACCACTTTGCGGACCTGCTCGCGAGTGAGCGACGTGTTCGGCTTCAGCGCGATCCACGCGCCGACGACTTCGCCGTATCTGGGGTCGGGGACAGCGACGATGGCCGCCTCGAGGATGGCCGGATGGCTCGTGAGGACGTTCTCGATCTGGATCGGGAACAGGTTTTCGCCGCCGCGGATGATGATGTCCTGGTCATATGAGATAAGCTTTGAAGTACGTGAGGACGTCCACGCATACCTTGATACGAGAGACGACTGTGATTGATCAGTTTGTCAGTAAAGATAGCATCTATAGCGGAATCCGACGTACTCGACAGGTAGCCTTCCTCATCCATGACGACTTCGTCGCCCGTGTGCATCCACACCGTCTCATCGCCCTCAGGATTCCTCTTGATCACCCTCTTCGTCTGCTCCTCGTCGCCCCAGTACCTATGCACCGATCAATTACCGTGTACAGCAACCACAGCAGACAAGGGAATACCCTTTCTGGACCAAATACCCAGACACGAGCAGCTCGCCAGGTGTGCCGATGGGGACAACATTGCCCTCCTCGTCGATGACTTTGGCCTTGACATGCGGACGCACCCGGCCAACGGTCTCCACGCGCTTGACGAGCGGGTCCTCAGGCACGGTTTGGAACGACACAGGGCTAGCTCAGCGATAAGCACGCGACACGACAATCTCAGTCACGTCCCATTACCTGGTCTCCGCTGCCGCGAGACTTAGCATTAAATGGGAGAGATAAAGGAAAGGACGCACTCATCCCATAGGCGTTCGTCAGCTCGCGCAGGTTCATGTCCGCAATCAGCTGCTTCATGAGCTGGATCGGAACCGGCGACCCCGCTGCAATTCCCGTCCTAACACACCATCAACCCCGCCCCCACACGAACGCGCACGAGTAGCAGACCTACCTCAGCGAGCTAAAGTCCAGCACCGCGCCCGCCTGTCGCCGGCGCTCGACCTCGGCAAGCACGCCCATGAAGTGCGTGGGCACGCCGTGCAGCGCGGTGCAGCGCTGCGCGAGCACAGCATCGACGATGGCCTTCGGGTCGAATGCGTCGGACGGGTAGACGATCGCCGCGCCGTACGCCCATGCCGCGAGGTTGCCTAGGACGAGGCGTGCGTGAGGCGCGGGGTCTGGCCACGGCGCAGAAAAGACGAGAGGGGGACTTATCAAAGCAGTGGAAGAGCGGCGGGACGTTGCCTGTGCGTGGGTTAGTGTTGGCGCGGAACGAGAGACTGCTACGTACAGACGACGTCCGTGTGCGTGAGACGCATAGCCTCGCCGATGGAGATGGCGTTGTTCAGCAGGTTCGAGTATGTGAGCTGCGAAAACATTGGAGACCGGCGACGCGAACGCGTGCTGAGACTTACTGAGACGGCCTTGGGCAGGCCTGTGGTTCCGCTGCAGTCAAAGCGCCCATTCAGTTCTGGATTGAAAAGCAGCGCTGTTAGATGTTACCTCGTGAACTGCAGGTTCATGACCTCGTCCTTGTGCAGCGTCTGCGACATCTCCGCGACCGCCCGCGCCTCCGAGCCGTCTTCCCTCCAAATCAGCAGCTCCCGAAAGTCGACCGCGCACCGCACGTCATCGAGCACCTCCGAGAAGCGTCGTCCGTCCTGTACATTATTATCGACAACGAAAATGCTTCGCAGCGCTGGAAGCTGCTCTGCCTGGATGTTGCCGGGCGTGGCACTCCGCAGAGACGGAAGCGCCGCGGTGAGCAGGTCAAGATATCGCGATGTGCGGAGGGACGGGACCACGAAGAAGTGCGAGACCCCCACGAGGTTGAGGATGTTTATCTTGTGTATCCCGTCGTCTCCTTATCCTTGGCTCGAGAGAAGCTGGGCACGCACTAATTCATGCACTCGGTACGCAGGATTCACGGTGACCGAGATGGCACCTATACTCGCGCAGGCCCACTGTAACATAGCATATGCACTAGCACATTTTATTCAGCATAACTAGTACGCGAGCCTAGACGGGCAACGCACCTATTGTTCCCCATGAGCACAGCGACCCGATCGCCCTTCTTCACGCCCAGATCCACCAATCCCCGCGCCAGCGCCTGGATATGCCTGTCGAACTCATCGAAATCCCAAGCCATATGCCCTTCTACACCGAGGTTGCGAGACCGGGGTCCGCCATGCGCGCGCGGCGGCTCGCGAGGCGCGATGAGCGCGGGGCGCTCGGCGTGTTTCGCGAGGATTTCCTGGGCGAAATACGCCGGGAACGTTCGGTCTTCGAGAGGGGGGTATTTCGCGCCTTCGACGGCCGAAAGCGTGAGGTGGCGTCTGGCAGCACAGGCCGCAGGACGCAGTCGCGGCGGTGCAAGCGCTGCGCGAATACGGGGAGGCATTGCCTGGAAATGGGAGTCAGAAAGAAACGTCAGAAAGAATGTTGTTTTTTCTCATATGATTTCAAACCGAGATTGTTCTCGGATCCATGAAGCCATGGGGGTCCGGGGAAGGTCAACTGATTGAAGCGACTTTACGTTATTCGAAATACATAGGACCGTGCGATCATGTTCACTTCGAAGCTGCCGATGATCAGATGATGGTGCGCACTAGTCTCCGTTGCGACCTTACACAGAAGATAAGTTAGTCGTTCTGTGTTTAAGGGTGCGCACAAAAGGTCGTTAATCTCCATCTCTTGGTCCTTGAAGGTCATCGACAAGACTGCATACAAGACAGCAGAAACAATCAGGCCGATTCTCTTTCCACGAGACATGGTTAGTCTCACGTCTGTGAAGCCTGACTTCTCGCTAACTTGCATAGTCAGCAGCACTATCTCTACCACCGGAGCTGTGGCTCTCCATTTTCGAAGATGCGACATGCCATCCTCAACTCGCCACTGCCGAGTATATCCCCTTCAGTCGCGATTATGCCGAGGACATCCTCCAAGCACGCCATACAATATTCAACTTGGCGGTCAAGCGCTCAATCGTCCTTGTCTGCAAGGCTTGGTACACCCTCGCGATCGCCATGCTCTGGGAGACGGTGCATGTAAACAGCCTTGCCACGGCCATGCACATCTTTCTCAGCTTGCAAATATCTGAGAAAGCTACCGCCATAACACCTCCCCACCCGCCCATCGGCCTCCTCGTCCGTCACCTGTACGCCTCACAGACATTGTCCTTGGGACCCCCGCACTCCGAGAAGTTCGCGCAGTGTCTATGTCGCATCGTGGAGCACTGTCCACGCCTGGAGGTCCTCTACCACGCCGGCCCTCGGCCCATCTTTTCATATTCCATACACGCTCTGTCCCACTTCGAGGGCAATCGCCTCGGCAAGTTGGATCTTGGCAAGGTAGATACGTGTTTGGACATGTTCGTATGGGAGCTCCTTGCCGGCTGCCTCTCGAGGTTTACCCGCCTCCAGGCACTCGTACTGCCGCTGCGCGACATGAACCCTCATCGACCTCTGGAGATCCCGCCCCACATCACGAGCAAGCTGCGATCTCCGAGCCTGCGGACTCTTGTCCTTCCGCCGGGGACCTACGCGTTCCTGCTCCGCAACCCGAACAGATGGGATTTCCCCAGCCTCAAAGACTTGCACCTCTGCCATACGCACCCGCACTTTGGCGGCATCACGCTTGGCCTAAGCCATATCCTCAGCACCATACAAGACGCCGCACCCGGCGACGAAACCGACGTGCTCTGCGGACGCGTGCGCTCCCTAGACCTGCCCGGCCTCGAAACATACACGCCGCCCGAGCTGCAGATGCTCTTTGCGCTGCTCGCGCACTTCCCGGCCCTGCACGCCCTGCGCGTGCAGCTGATCGCGATGTCCGTGCCGCTCGATATCGCAGTGCACTCCGCGCTGCAGCATGTCGTCGTGGACTGGGACTGCACGGATTTTGCGGGGTACGTGGCGCGCGAGAGGCTGCCCGCGCAGGCATGTGCGGAGCATGTCGGGCGCACGCTAGACGTGCTGCTTGCGGCGGAGCTCCCGGAGCTGAAGGTCGTGCGCGTGTGCGGGCGGGCGCTGGGCCTGCTACCGCTGGAGAGCGAGGCGGTGGTGGTTTGGCGGACGCGGTTAAGGGAGAGGGCGATTGAGTTCCGATGGGGCTAGCCATGCCCGCGTCTAGTAGCGGGCATGTCCATCGTCCACGTTCGCATTTCGAGGTGTGGTCGCAGAAACCAATGCTGCATGTAGACATATCGATATATGAATAATAAATAATAAATAACATCGCGCTGTGGTATTTGCTGTATTTCGTGTACAGGTTGTGTCCTTTGGGCGTGCGACCGCCTGCCGTACTGTATCGACTCTCACGTGGAAACGCGCTTGTGGTGGCGCAGGACGCGCCGAGTCAACATTGAGCGCGATCACCCCCCCAGCTTCCTGCACGTTCTCGCAGCTTGACGCCATGGCACATCCTCTACGTACACCCCAACTCGACCTCGCGTCAATCCTAGCCTCCCAAACGCCCCAGATAGATCTCAAACTCGACGCCTACGAAGCCTCCACGCGGAACTTCCTCAAAGCCGTCGGCACCTACACGAACAGCGCGATCACCGAAATCACGCACAGGCGCGACGCGCACAACACAGAGAAGAAGAAGCTGCTCGACAGGGCGCAGTACATCGAGGCCGAGACGAACCAGTGCAAAGTGAAGGAGATCGATCTCCTCGCAAGTACGCGCTCTCTCCACCCAGGCGCGAGCACCCGCTGACCCAATGCGCGGTGCACAGCGCTCGAGAGAGAGCAGGAAGAAACCAAAGAGGCCGAGTCGTCTGTCTCCACCCTCCGCAGACAGCTCGCCTCTCTCCGCGAGGCCTGCTCCTCGCTCGATGCCGAAATCGAGCAGTACCGGGCGGCCGCCGCGAACCTTCGGCGCGGTACGTGCCAGTTTCAGTCAAACACGCGCTGTGCTGACCAGCGCTGCAGAGAAGGACGGCGAGCGTGCGGTCCTGGACACGTTCGCGTCGCAGGTCTTACCAGAGCTGCGCGCGTGCGAGGAGTGCCTGCAGTGCGGCATCGAGGGCGTCGACCAGGACCACCTGCTCGTTCGCTTCACGTTCAACGGCCAGACCGACGCACCCCGCGAGTGTAGCTTCGTCCTCGACGTCGGCGGCCCGGGCTATCGCGGTGAGTGCGGCGACATGTGTGGATCGCTCGGATGTTGACCACGGGCTTGTAGTGCTGGCGACAACGCCCGCGTTGCCTTCGCTGCCCATACTGGTCGACAAGCTCAATGAGACGCGGAACATATTCTCTTTTATCAAGGAGATGAGGGAAGAGTTTCGTATATCACTAGCATGAGTATCAGAGCTTGTTGACCACCTTATACCCCGTGCAGCTTTGCAGTCGCTTCTCTTTACGCTACCAGATCGTCAAGCCTTGTCCGCCCATTAGTGAAAAATATAATGTGCTAGTGCATGTACTATGCTGCGGTGGCCTTATGAAAAGGCCTGAATATCGGTGTCAACGTGTATAATAAATGCGTGCTGCGCCCCGCTGGTCTCCATCTTAGACCAGATCCATAAGTATGTCCTCGCTCGGGTCGTTCATCTTCCAGCTCGGCGCGTGGGCGAGCGAAATCTGCGCGTTCGGGAATATGCCTCGCACCCACGCGATCTGGCGGCGGCGACACGCCCCATCCAACGCCCTGAGATCTGCACAGTATGCGACGACGCGCCGTGCGCTGTGGCCTATCCCGCAGTTTGGCAGCGGACCAGCACCGTCGTCCGGCCAGACGCCAACCCCCACCTCGAGATGGGCGAGGCGCGGGCAGCGTTCTGCAAGCGTGTGCAGGCCCGCGAGCGTGGCCTGCGAGGCGCCGGGTTTCTCCGCGAGCAGCTCGAGGCGCCGGAGGGCGGGCCATGCGTGCGCGAGGGCGCCGAGCAGATCGTCGTCCACCGCGATGGGCAGGCCCGCGAGCCGGCATTCCTGCATTTGCGCGAACGGGCAGAGGGCGGCGGCGACGTTTGCGGCGGGGAGGACGAGGGCCCGGGCGGCTGGGGACTTGGTGTTCTCGAGGGCGAGGGCGGTGAGGGTGTCCGCGGAGCAGAGCGTGCGGACGGTGAACAGCAGGGCGCCGAAGGCGACGGCTTGGTATGTGATGTCACTGCACCGGATCGCAAGGCCGTGGAGGGCCCGCGGCATGGGCTGCAGCTGGCCAAGCAGGGCCGTGGCATCACTGTACTTGTATGCAGTCCAGCGCAGGGTGAGCAGGGTGGGCAAAGGGGGGGTTGGGAGTGTCAGTGAGACCAAGGGGACGTGGTCGGTGCGGTTTATGATGGTGTGCAGATGTGGCATCATCGCGAGGGAGCGCAGCGCATTGTCGGACGGCTGGATCCATAATCCAAGGTGAGTGATCGATGGAAACGCGGCCAACACGACGGAGAGCTGCAGCCCGCTGCCATCGAATGCGCCGCCGCCGTCGTCCTCAATTTCAAGCACCGTTAGTGAAGGACAGGCAGCGTGCAGCGACGCCAAGACCGGGTAAATCAGTCCGTAACACTCCTCTGGCCATGGTCCGACCATCAGCTTGAGCGTGGTGAGGCTGGGGCCCGAGAACGTCTGTATGCATGGATATAGCCCAATGCCAGAGTTGTCCCAGTGTAGGTAGAGCAGGTTGGGCAGGAGGGGCGTGCCGTGTGAAGATGACCAGGTCGACAGGGCTCGGCCCATGAGAGCGTTTATCTCGTGATACCTAACCCTCAGACCCTTGATGCGGTCGGCGTAGTAATGAATTCTGTCCCAGCAGACCTCCCCTATGATTTGAGTAATATTCTAGATTTGGGCAAGGGAAGTCAATGACGCTCATGCAAGCTGGAAAATCAGAAGCATCTGACCTTGATGCTGAAGGGTGTTGGGTAACATATGTCTTCGGCCGATGTTTGTCTGTCCGGGGGTACCATCAGGTTAAGGAGAGGCCTCGCAGAGCCCATGCAGTTCCACAGAGCATCGAGGCATGGCTCCAAAAAAGACTTGGATGTGAGCAAAAGAGAGAGCAAAGCCGTCGTGTGCTCTCGGCTAGGCGTGCGCCTATCGTTGGGACATGTAATCACGATCCGTGGTGGGCATGAAAAAGATTCTATGATTAAATAAATGATTTCGGGGATTTGCAAGCATCGGTGCATGTCTGCCGTTTCAAGTTCAGTCACACTTAGAGTTAGCAGTTGGTTCACGTCTTGTGATATAGTCTGAACGTCAGGACCGAGTGAGATCTTGAAAACAAACGTCAAGCACTACACAATAAGTAAACGTACGGAACACCGGGGGGGAGGGGTTAAGTAGCAGACGTACATGAATCGAAGAAAGATGATAGAGATGTTGGCGGCCACCTGATGCTATACTGCAATGGCACTTTCGAGTGGAAGCCTTCACGATTATAGTCTCCCGGGGGCAGAGCAGATACTGAACTTCGCGTTCGGTTGTCCGACTGGAAGAGCGTAAGTACTTAGCACGCAAACTTATGTAAATACAGAATGTCTTGTGCATACTAGGAGACTAGTCTCGGAACCAGCGACTGTCGGACTTTCCTCGGTGCCTGACGCGCCTCCAGTCGTTAAGCGCCCGTTTCTCGTCCCGTTCGTTTCTCCGCCAAAGCTCTCGACTTGCGCTTTTTTGACTGGCTCTGTTTCCCACTGGCAGTTCTGTCTGCCCGTGTTCCCGTTTTCCCGCTAGTGGACATGCCGCGCCGCGTATCCACGATCTCGCGTATCGCCCGTCGCGATAATTCAGCGGCGTGGATCTCGCCTCGCGCAAGAGCTCGAGCGAGTCTGCGGACCCCAGAGAAGAGAGACGTAAGTGTGTTTGCCTTGTCTCTTTTCCTACTATCTAGTAGCCCAGGTCTCTTTTCCTTGTATCTAGTAGCCCAGCCGCTTTTTTGAGTATCTATTGCACTTGCCCAACTCGTTCTGCACGCTGCGCACTCGTTAGCCACCGTGAGGCGTTCTTTGCATGCCTTTGCCCGCACGTCCTCTGCCCTTGTCCATCTACTGATATGTGCGCTCCGGTTCGTCTCCCGTTTTCTAGGATTTTTTTAGCCGCTTCCCGCCGCACAGTCCCCTCTCTCCCCGTTTCCACATCCCGACGCCACCGTCAAGATTCACGCATACAATGCCCAGCATGCCTCCGCGGTGGAAGACGAGTCTGCACTCGATAGCGGCATCCGACTTCGTCCCGGAAACACCATTTTCTGCGGTCGTTCGGTCCGATGAATGTCCTGTATGCGGTGGAGCGAGGAAAAAAGGATGGTAGGAACCCGACGATCGCTGCGAAACGTGAGTCTTCGTCAAATTCAGCACGAAATAGTGATTTACCGTCATCTACAGCATCTTCAGCGGGCGGCGTCGACCGTCGACGATCAAGGCGGCTCCAGACCACACCGGTCGCCTCCTGCGCCAGACTCTATGGCCGTTCCGACGCGTTCCAGGAACGGAGGTCTAGATGACGCGCGGCCCGCGGCATCGGACGCAAGGCAGTGCGAAGCGGAGGGGGAATGAGGTGGGGAACGGGAGGATCACGACGAATGCTGCGAAACACGGCAACAAGGTCAGTCTCTATCCAATCTTGTACCCAGCTGTGACTGACCATCACAGGGAGCTCGCCCGACACGAACGCGACATCCACAAACAACAGCCCGCCGCCGTCTTCCAAGGATACTTGATGATGACACCCTTAGGTCGCCGTTGACACCGATGCGATGTATTTGGCGATGTCCGGGGAAAGAATCGAGCCCGGTGAGAGACCGGCAGTCGCCTCCCACGTCCAAGCCACACAGCACCGCCGGCGCCTCGTTGAACTTGACGATGACACTCTCAGGATGCATGCGCCAGATCGAGGGTTTCTACGCGAGTCGGCGAGCTTCACGATGAATGCCGCTGTCTGTCAGACGATCCACCGCCACGTCTCCCGTGTCTCCGGTGCGTCTTGATGATGACGCCCTCGGTGTGCAATGGCGCGTGCGCGAGCCTCTCGGGACTCCCCATAGGAAGGTGCGGCAGCACGAGCGACATGCAACGCGCGCCCAACTTGATGAGGAGGCCTTTGGGTGTTATGGCCAACGGGAGTCCCATCCATCGTGGAAGGCAGCGGCAATGGTGTGCGAGCGGCCGCAGTGATCAGACCCGTAACGGCCTGGCGCGGGCACCTCGTGCCGCGTCGTACTTGATGACGACGCCCTCGCCGTCTCGTTGACAGTGGACTCGGACTACGCGCCAGAACCGCGGCATCGTGGAACGCCGCTCGAGTTCGCAACGGAACGGGCGGGGGATCAGTGCTGCACCCCCGTCGTATTTGATGATGACGCCCTCGGGGCATGGTCGAGGCCTCTGAGGCCACGTGGATGGCCGCGATGGAATGGGGATGTGCCCAGCCCGGCGACTTGACGGTTGGCGCGAGTCTCCCACCGGCGAGGGCGCACGCCGTCGCGCGTTATCGCGTCGCGTCTCAGAGATGTCTCTCCGCGGTGTGGCGATGGCGATGGGAACATGATGGGGCCGCTTCCGGGAAAGACACCTGCGCGAACGCAAGATGGACAGGGCGGATGTGGGGGAACCAGCGAGACGACTCGGCCTGTCGTCGTACCACGGGAATAACATTGGTATCCGGACGCGGTCCGCGGCCTGTTGGGCGCTTGAACTTGATGATGACGCCCTGCGTAGGTGGGCAGACTCTGCCAGACCACGCATTCGAGTGTCTGGCGTGCTGGGATAATGTGCGGTCGAACCAGGACGTCGGCAGAATTCCCGCTGATTTCGAATGTCTCGATGTCCAGCCGCACATTTCGCTCGCCGCGGGGCCTGAAGGTCAGAATTTCGGCTGCTTGTCGCAAGCCAAAGTGAGTACGAGTTTCGTTCGGAAAATCGCGTGGTGCAGACTTACATTGCTATACAGCCTCGCGACCGGCGCAGCCCATCGCTCGCAGACGACGTCAGCGGAAGCCAGCTCACGGGGACTCCGTATATCTAACCATCGACTACGCATGCCGCTCGGCGCGGGCCTCGAAAGGTCAAATATTTTGGCGAAACAAGCCTGTTTTTGAGAGACTTGGTGAGTCCATCGCGCTGGAAACGCTCACTTTGTAGCACAGAGCTCGCGTGGGGCTGCGCCCCGCACTCGCAGAGAACGTCCGCGGAAGCACGTTCACGTGCCCGACGCAGATTTCACCTCCGAGCACGCCCTGCCGCTCGCCGCGGGCCTCGAAAGGTTGGAAGTTTTGTCCAAAAGCGTCTGTTCCTCAGGGGCCTGGTAAATACATATTCGACTCGGCTAATTCCAGAGGAAACTGACTTACCAGACAATGACAGCACCGTAGAACAAGCGAGACGGCGCCGGCGGGCTGCGCCCGCCTCCCGCCAAGCATGCCATGAGCGTCGGGGCGACGCTCACTCCGAAAGCATGATTCTTTGGACCAGTAGGCCGCTCGGCGCGGGCCACTGGATCCCGGGATTTTTGGGCCAGAAACGCGTCTTTCTGGGCACCTAGGTGAGCATGAGAATACCTCGGCTAATCGCAACTGAAACCGACCTACAGACGTGCAAATAGACATCCGGAAGACTAGCGCCTTCCATGCACGATTGCGTGCGGCTGGCTGCGTCGGCCCAGCGTGCGAGGCGACGTGAGCGTCGCATCGACACTCACGCCGTAGGCATTGTTCTATGGGCCAGTAGGCCGCTCGGCGCGGGCCGCTGGATTCCGGGATTTTGGGACCACAAACACATGTTTCTGGGCACCTAGGTGAGCATAAGAATACCTCGGCTAATTGCCACTGAAATTGACCTACGAAGGTGCGAATCCACATCAGGAAGACTCAGAAACCCCCGCCCTGCCCACGCGGAATTGTGTGCGGCGGGCTACGCCCGCCGAGCGCGCGAGGCGACGTGAGCGTCGCATCGACGCTCACGCCGTAGGCATTGTCCTATGGGCCAGTATGCCGCTCGGCGCGGGCCACTGGACCTTGAAAATTTAGCGATAAAAAACGGGTTTCCTGGAAGCCCCGGTGAGTGCCCGTTCAACTCGGCTAATATCAACGAGAAACCGCTCACAGGCACGTAGAAACGCGTCGCACGAGCTCCCAAAGCGACATATAGGCCGGCGGGTCGCATTGCACCGCCTCTCGCCTGCCTGACCCGTGCCAGCGCGGAATACAAGCCACTGCGCTTGCTGGGCTGTGCCCAGCAGCACGCAGGCGAAGGAAGGGCCCGGAAGGCCCTGACAACGGCAGCCTTATCCTAGGAGCGTGATCGCCGCTCGGCGCGGGCCTTTGGACCCTGGAAAATGGGCACCAAAACATAGTTTTCTGTGGCTACAGGTCAGCACTCGTGAGGCCCGTCTAATCCAATGTAAACCAACGTACCAGGGTGCCCTACGCACCTCACGGAAAAGCGTAACTCGGGCTGCGCCCGAAGTACGCGTGAACATCGACGCGAACCTTCTACATCCTGCTCTATGGACGAGTAGGCCACTCGGCGCGGGCCTCGAAATCTTGGAATTCGAGTGCACGATCTCGGCTTTTCTGCAAGTATGGGTGAGCCTCCAAACACTTCTACTAACAGCAGAGCCAAACGGCTCACCAGAGCGATGATCGACCTTTTGCAGACGCGCACCGGCGGCACCGACGTCGGGAATGCGCGCGATTGTGCTCTGTCACCATCGCCGATATCGTCAACATCGGGCTCGACATGTTGCTCCATGGGCGGCGCCGTCGCTGGCTGCGGAGCCTCGAACCCTGGAAGTCGGGCAAAAAAAAATCTGCTGTTTCGAGTATCAAGTGAGTCTCTGATGGCCGCGATGAATTGCAGGATCCTACACGTACCAGACAACCTTAAGGCCAAGAAATGTCATCCCGTTGTTGTTGCATGGTCGCAGACGAGAGGTATTGAGGATCCAGGTCTCGCTTTCGAGGTGGCGCAATGCCGCATCATCCAGAAATTCACGGATGTCCACGGATATTGGCGAGGAACGGTACACGGATGGGGGACGATGGAAACGGGGGGAAGGGGAGGAAAGACGGAGGTAAGTCCCGGAGGCCACGGGTTATATTGACACGCACGGGGAACACCTGTTCCTCCGCGCGTCGTGCCGGGGCCTTGGTCTCCGGCTCCATCTCCCGTGTTTCATCCGTTACGTGTGCACCTAGCGCTCCGTCATCCGGTCCTATCTGATCAGTGGGATTATTCCGTTGTCGTGTAGCTTGAGTTTTCGCTGCTGCGGGAGGCTCAGCAGTTATTAAGTACCGTAGATGATTGACATGGATGTAGTCTCAGCAGTAGCGTCTCTATGCCATTTTTAAATCTTATGTCGGAGTCTCCTGTTTTGTAGTACTCTCGCAAGGCGAAACTGTGTCGGTGAGAATGTCAATAAGCACTGTGCGACAGCGACGTCCGCGGAGCTTGTAGCCAGTCTTTATCCCCACTTTTAAGCTGAACTGAAAATACAAAAAGATGCATCATACGGAATCCAGAAACTCAAAAGCCAATATCAATGGCTGAAAGCATGTTGTTTGCTGTTGAAAGACAGAGAAATGCCATCCGCCTCACGACAAGTTAGTACAGTTGGGTTGGGTTAGAACCTACGGTTAACATTCGCCTTATCGCCGCACTTGTATGGCGACAGTCACATAGCGCAGCCCTCCATTCCCATCCTCATCGCAATAGTGATCTCCACTGTTTGGTATACCTGTCATTAGAGTAAGTAAATGTTTTTGTGTGGAGGGACATGGACTCGGGACTGGAGATGCGCGCACCAAGAGCGCTATCATTAGCATTCCGTTAGACATCAGTTTACCATGTCGTCAAGCTGAGCTCCGCCGCAACGACCGATCCGCCGCTAGGTGTCATAGTCACTCCGTCGGAAAGCTTGGCTTATAGAGCTATTTACAGGACAACCTTATTTGGTGGGCTCTGATCCCTGGAATGTCTATCTGAATTCATTTTTCAACAAAAGGCCTTCATTCCATTCAAGCCCAGCCCTCCTACTAATTCACTGAGGCTTCACACATTTCAGAAATGTCTGCCAAGGGAACCTAAGCTTTTCGGGACTGATCACCCTTTGAGCCGTAATGTGTGAGAAAGCTGTAATTCCGCGTCAAGTGCCTTGCCAAGGCAGAATTTCTAGCCGATCCCATTGTCCAAGTTATTTTTGCATGAACCTTGAAGGATGTTCCGACGTTTCGAGGGCAGAAGGTGGTCCGTGTGTCTCCTCATTCTCTATTTAATATCCCCCATCCTCTGCAAAATGGACTGTGTCCCTCCCCTCACACGCACCTAGCATCTCAAGGTATGTGCCGTTTAATAGGCTTGCTTTACAATGACCTACCTGATGTCTGAAATCAGGATTTATTTTTATTGCAACCGGTATGTATGATGGTTGTTACATCTCCCTCATAGTACTAGTGTGCCGACTTCAAGCACTGACCTTAAGACGTCGGCAGATCGGGATGAGTGCGCAGCTCATCGGAAGCAGTTGCGCTTGGAGTGCAAGACTGCTTCAATGTATCTTGTGATCCTCGGCACAGCGTAAGAGTGAATCCAAGCGATACACCGTCCGCTTGACAGTACGCGAAATTCCGGGCAATGCCCGCATCCGATGCCGTCAGGCGGCGATAGCACAATGGCTTAGTTAAAATAGTTTATCCTGGATCCGCGTAAGTGCCGCTCAATTTTAATCACCGTCGTACTTACCTGGCGAGGTGGACAGCAGATCACACCCATTATGTGATGTCCTCTCCGTCTTTTTCGTATGGTGCTGTCGTGCCTCGTACGATGCTCAGGAAATATGACCCAGCATTGCCGTGGACACGTCGCTCGTGTCGCAGCCCTGGTAACCGATAGTGACACCTAGGGCATGGGCCGATACGTGGCCGGACAAGCTCGTGAGTATGATTTACTGACTTTGTTTATTGAAACATTATGCTGACTTTCCTGGTGGATGGGCATTCAGGTCCCGGGAGCCAGCAGCGGTGCGGTGTGCCCTTGCGCCAGGCGCAGCATCAGTTGCACATCGACTCGCACGTTGACTGTGAGCAACCCTTGAGTAGGGGCCCGCGTTGCCTATGACAATGGCTCAAGGACACCGATTACATGCATTTGACAACTGGGGATGACGCAGCGTGTGTTTCTGCGGGACCTGCAAGTTCGTCGCTTTCATTAGCTCATGAAGATTGAAACTAACATATCTAAACTCTACTAATCCTGTTTGTGGATTTTTCAGATCCAAGCCTCCGCGGCAAGCGACAGCGCCGCGCCCAGACAACTGACCATTCGTCAACATCGGTAGGCCTCCTGCTGATGTTGACGAAGCCTCAGCGGCAATGAGCGCGGCGCAGAATGTGCCGTCACTATGATACGGTAAGCTCATTGGACTTGTAGTATACTGTGCACTGAGACCTACCTTCAGTTACCAGTATCCAGGTCTCGAGGATTTCTGTAGCAGATTTCTGGGCTCCAGGCCCCCCCAATGGCGAGCGCATGCCGTTCCCTTCATATCAAAGTATTCGAAGTCGGCATTGACGAGCCGTCGATGCCGACGATCCGGGTACGGGCGGTGGGCTCCGCGCACCAATAGAGCCGTTTCTCGACGCACTGGGCTCGTCCATGGTAAGTCCTTCTCCATTATCAAATCAGCCGAGTCGAACCCGTACTCACCCAGGCCTCAAAAGTCATTTTAGGTGCTTCTTTTCAAGGTCTAGAAAGCCCACGCCGAGCAGCAACTACGCTCATAGCGTAAGACCTTCATTATCAATGCCTCGTTGTACGTGACGCCGCCAGCACACTGCTGGGTGTAGCCTAGTAAGAGCAATACATTGTGCTCCATGCAGTGCGACACATACCGTTCTGACGGGCCTGTCGTTTGCTTTGGAGGTTTGCCCAATCTATTTCTATGTCCCGGTAAGTCGTTCTTCATCGCAATTAGCCGAGCTAAATGAATACTCGCCAGGCCTTCCGATAAAGCGACAAGTTATCGTCAAGTTTTCGAGGTCCAGTGGCCCGCGCCGAGCGGCGACCACGCTCGTAGCCTAAAGCTGTCGTTGTCAGGGCCTTTCCGGCCCTGATGTCGCCTGCGCACTGCTGGGCGCAGCCGAGCAAGTGCAGTAACTTCTATTTTCTGTGCTGGCACCTTCTGCAGGGATATGGCAAGGAGGACGTGGCCGTGGCGGGCCTATAGCTCGCGTTGAGATTTTGCGTGACGGGTTCCAGCGTCCCTGTGAGTGGTTTCTGGTTGTATTTAGCCGAGTTACATGAACACTTACCGGGGCTTCCAGGAGACCGGCTTTCTACCGCCAAATTTCCAAGATCCAGTGGCCCGCGCCGAGCGACGTACTGTCCCATAGGACAATGCCTACGGCATGAGCGTCGCATCGATGCTCACGTTGCCTCGCGTGCTGGGCGGGCGTAGCCCGCCGCATGCGCTCGCATATCAAAGGCATGGGCTTTTTGAGCCTCCTGCATGTCGAATTGCGCCTCTGTGGGTCGGTTTCAGTGGCAATTAGCCGAGGTATTCTCATGCTCACCTAGGAACCCAGAAACACGCGTTTTCGGCCCTAAAATCCCAGGATCGAGTGGCCCGCGCCGAGCGGCTTACTGGTCCATCGGATCACGCTTTCGGAGTGAGCGTCGCTTCAATGCTCACGTCACGCTATGCGAGAGGCAGGCGTAGCCCGCCGCGTGCCCTCTTCTTGCATGTATCGCTTCATGTTTTGGTAAGTCCTTTTCAAGTGGAATCAGCCGAGGTAAACATGTACTCACCAGTCCTCTGGACAGCAGACACTTTCGCCCAAATATACAGACATGCCAGCGATCAATCCTAGCTGCGACCATGCGCTTTCGCTAGATTACGGTAAGTCTGTTGTATCTGTATGTGTCGCACATAGAAGCTGACTGCGGTATCCGGATATCGAAGAATCGCTCGCAACTTCCGAAGCTCGATCCCTCCGCGGAGAGCAGTAGCCCTGCTTCTCTAGCGAGCAATATCTACAATCACCCCCTAGCATGCACTTGAACAGACGCCGGGAGACGCGCCGTCCTCGTCCTCGAGAGACACCGACCTGCCGAAGATGGTCAGTAAAGTTTACTACAAGCTCTTTGAGTAGAAATTCACCATCTTCGAGTTTCGCAGCTGGCCTTCGCGGCTGCTGTGCCCTCTGCGCCTTGTCTGAAAAGCTCGAGACCAGGGAAGACACGGGTGTCATCATCAAGTTATCTTTCGCGGGATCTTGACGCCCACACGAATTGGGATACAGAGTGTCATCATCAAGTTATGCATGGCATGCGTCCGTCTCGAGCACCCGACGCGGTCCTCGCGGGTCCTCGAAGACTTCCCGATAGGGGTAGGGAATGCTACAGGTGGGGATCAGACGGCCATCGCGTGTGGTCGGCATGTCGTAGATGCTGCGAAGCTGGAGAGCTGGAGGGTGGGTACGCCGTCGCAGACTCGCATCTCGAGTCGATCACGTCCGCGACAGTTGCACCGTTCGAACAGCACTTGCTGTGCGAGTTCCCACCTGGAAAGGCCGACAGCGGGCACGCGTGGCTGAATGGGAGCGCCGGGAGGTAAGAATTATCCATTTGTCACTTTATCTAGATCACTGATACGTTATAGAGGGCCGTCACAACGGGGCGTCATCGTGAAGTTCGGCCAATGCCCCCCACTGCATCTGGAACCGCAGCGAAAGCGCTGTATGGTGCAATAGGATAGGTCAGTACGTACCTTGAGAGCACTCGGACTGCGCTGATCTCCACCGCCTGTGCGCAAGGCTCCGCATTTGACTGGGACGGCGCACGCTGTCGAGGATGCCATGCGTCTCGGGGCAGCTTTGCACGACGGGGAATGGGCACCGTGGGGAGGATCGCAGGAGCGCGGTCCCGGGACTTGATTTGCCATTGCGCAGGCGATTGGCGGCGGGGCTGCGCGGTGTCAGTAAGGGAGGTTCACTCCGCATTGACAGTGAAGCCGCCGGTCGGTATGGCGGCGTGGGAGGCGCTTTACGCGATCGGGGCGGTGCCTTGGACGTCGGCGCGGCCGTCGACCGCTTGGATTGATCGCGTCGGGATGTATGTAGTACGTTCGGTGCGCGTAGGGTGAGCCCGCACCGTGGGGGAGCGCCCGCTGTGGTCCGAGCGCGGCCGAGTGTGCTGCATGGCACGACGGACGAAAGGGCGGAGTAGTGCGCCTGCCGGCGGCGACGTCGTATCCGCGGCCGCAAGACTGACCGTGGACGCTTGAAGCATGTGAGCGTTGCCAGGCGGATGGCGTCGGTCGTCATCTGGAGGAATGCTGGCACTTGCTTAGGCCGAAAGCATTTCTCTGTCGGTGTACGGGCGGTAAAGTCAGGGCGCTCGCTCTGCCCCGGGACATGCGCCGAGTGCTCGCGCAGCGCACGCATCTGAAGGCCTGCGACGAGAAAGCGGCGCTGAAAAGCGCTGGAAAAGGCGCATGTGTCCAGAGAACGTGTCGCTCAGCGAGTCCGACCGTGCCAAAGCGGCTCCATCGCGCTTCGAAGGCATCGTCCAGCTTCGCGGCGGACGTCCGGGAATGCACTAAAACGCCTCGGAGTGCCGTACCGACCGTCGGGATTGGTGTGCTAGACCGAGAGGCGTCGAGCGATGTGTCGTTCAGGACGTCGGACCGTGCCCGTACGGCTGAATCGCTTGGGTCCCGCCTCGGGGTGCGGGGTTGACGGTTTCTCAAAACCGCCCGCAGCGCTGCGGAAAAAAGGTGGTGGGGAGTGCGCTCGATGTCAGGGACTCCAGGGATGCGTCGCTCGGCCAGTCTTTCGGCGCCGAAGCGGCTACACTGTGGAATGAAGGGGCTGGAGTGTATGGCTCGGGATGCGCCAAAACGCCTCGGACCGACGGATGGAGAGCAGCGCGCTATGTGCTCGATCATAGCGAGTCGGGAAACGCAAAGTTCGAAGCGTCGGATCGATTCAGCGGGGCTGCATGGCGGGATAAGCGGGGGTAGTGAGCGTGAGTGAGAACAGCGCCGCACCTTGAATGTCGCGTTGAACATCGATTTCTCGACATCGGCCAATGTCCCCGACTCTGAACTACACAGGTCACCCTCCTTCACAGACATTTCGAGGGAGGGGACGTGTCTGGGTGAGATCGAGTGGATGCGCGCTAGGGGACCCCACGCGCTTCGTTCTTGCGCTGTGCGAGCTATCCGACTGCGGTCAAGGATTGCTGCATGTTTCATGAGCCGTGCGGTGTCGCGTAGATAAGACGTGTTGAGATGTGTAGAAGAGGAGCGCAAGCACCAGGAGGCGGGCACTTTGTGGTTCGAGTGAGAGAGATGGCGCGCGTCAAATTTCGCGACGCGATTCCAGTCGCGGTGTTCACCAAGTCAACCCCAGATAGATCTCAAACTCGACGCCTACGAAGCCTCCACGCGGAGGGCTTGCAGCTTCTTCGCTGCGGCCAAGACCTAAGCGAACAGGGGCTCAACCATGTGCAGTTTATTGTTCTGTGCTGGCCTAACACTAGCCCGACAAAGCTTTGACTGGAGATCCTCAAACCAAATCCCCAAGGAATATCCTGCGCCAGGGTAGCATATTCGCAGTCCAGCGCTCGGGCGCGTGGCCAGAGCGAAAAGCGCAGGCACGAGACTGGAACCACGAGCGAGAGACGCACATCTGTCGCAGGATGGTGGGACGGGCGTCTAGAGCGTCGAGGTCCACCTTCTGGGGGCCAGCAAGTAAGGAGGAAGACTGGGACAAGCCTCAAACAGGGAGCTTGCGCGGCCCGGCGGACCGCACGCGGCGTCGTTCCGGGCCAGATGCCCCCGACCATCTGCCATCAGGGATGCACGAGCCTGCGGCAGCGGTTCCGCGACCGAGCGCGCGCGAGGCCTGGCCAGCGAGAATCGGGCGTCGAGGCGCCGGGCGGGGTCGCGAGAAGCTCGAGGCGCTGCGGGGCGGGGAGCCACGCGCCGGAGTTGAGCAAGACAGGCGTCCGTCCGGCGGAGTGGGCCGATAGGCCCTGCCGAAGCGGCACGCCTGCAGGCTGCTGAAGGGGCCGAGCAAGCGGTGAGGCTTGGATTTTTTGGCAGCACGCGCGCACTCTTGCGGGGGAAGGGGGTGAACTCTGGGGGACGTATTTCGGAGGGCTAGGGAGTTGAGGGCCTGTGGGGAAGTGCACGTTGCGTGGATGACACGGAGCAGGTCGCGAGGTCGGTGGCGGTGGGGCGCCTCGTCGCAATGGCGATCGCGAGGCCGCGGAAGGTCGCGCTTTCCGCGCTCGGGCTAAGATGGCCGAGCTTTGCAAGCGGTCATTTGAATTATGGGCGCGGACCACCGCAGGACACCCCACGCGTCTGCCGGGAAAGGTAGAACGCGCGGGGAGGACGGCTCGGGGCCCGAAGGTACTTGGTTTGCATAATGATACATAATGGATTCACGGTGTGCAGGTCCGCAATCGTGAAAAGGGAGAGGATCGTATAGCTGGATGAGTGTTTCGGTGTAATTACGGCTCGATGAAAAGCGCACCGCGTGATTGAACGTGGAACAGGGCGGCGCAGCCGGATAAGGATGGAAGCTGCCCGAGCCGACCCATATCACTTACCCATAGAATGCCGCCGGCTTCCCGTCGTAATTCACCAATTTCGAGCCGGCTAGGCTATAAACAAGGACAGGCCGGGTTCCTATCGGAGAGACGCTAGACCGGCGTATAGGCACCAGTCCGCCTCGCATTCCTCTGGCCCACCGGTCACTGTCAACTGTTGAGCATGATTCAGAGCGCGGCCCGCGCAAGGCCTTCCATGCCACGGGTAAAGCCGGCGGCGGATTCATGCCAATACCGAGTGGCGTCAGTCTTCGAAGTCCAGGAGGGAGCCTGCCAGTGAGCTTCCTTCCGATTGACCAACGCCGCGCGCGCCATAAGAGGGTCGATCAGCCAACGTCAGACTCCCAAGATTACGAATTGGCGTAATAGTGGACTTAATCCTATTCGGCATGCCTCTGTCTACTGTAACTGTCTGGAGATGCCGACAGTGGAGTCGAATAATATCAGCGGGCGTAAGGTAGCAATCATGGTTCAATCTCACCAATAATGTTGGCAATGTTGCGGGAATGTACATCTTCGGCGACGCTGTCCTGCCTGGAGGTACTATCAGGTTGAAGCATGACGTGCATAAGAGGTTTGTACAGTACCCCATGCACGCCCTCCATAAAGCATCCCCAGCATGGCTGCCAATGAAATAATGTGACGTGAGCAAAAGAGACGAGAGGGTCTTAGCGGCCTCGCGACTGGGTGCATGAACCACACCAGTGTTTGCAATGATGATCTGAGGATTTGGTGATATGGATTGTACGATTAAATAGACAATTTCAGGGATTTGCAAACACCGGTGCATAAAGAACTTGTAAAGAACTAGTGTTGTTTGATGTCGACGTTTGGCAATATCTTGGAAGACGGTAAGTAGTCTCGGAACTAGCCGTTTCGGAGTGCCCGAAACGGCTGGTTCCGAGACTAGTCTCCTAGTAATGTATGCAGAAGACATTCTGTATTTAAATAAGGTATGCGGGGCGTGCGTAATTAGCTTACGCTTCTTCCAGTGGCGGACAACGAACCGACGCGAAGTTCAGTATCTCATGCTCTGCGCCCCGCGGAGAGCACTATAAATCTTGAAGGCTTCCACTCGAACAGTGCCCATTGCCAGTATAAGCATCTCAGGTGGCCGCCACATTTCTATCATCTTTCTTCGATTCATGTACTGTCTGTAACTGCTACTTAAAACTCCCCCCAAAGCCCGTGTTCGAACATAACGTTTACTTACTGGTTGAGTGCTTGACGTTTGCTTTCAAGATCCTCTACTCGTTTGAGCCTTCCGGCAACGGTTCAGATGCACTAATATCGTAGTCCAGAGTACGGTGAACAACTGCTAAACGTCTAACGTGTGACTAAACTTGAAATCACGGGCATGACATGAGCAGGCCAACGCATGCTCCGATGCTTGCAAATCCCCGAAATCATCTATTTAATCATAAGAATCTTTTTTCATGCCACCACGGATCGTGATTACATGTCCAACGATAGGCGCACGCCTAGCCGAGAGCACACGACGGCTTTCACTCTCTTTTGCTCACATCCAAGTCTTTTTTTTTGGAGCGCCATGTCATCGGATGCTACTTTGGTGGGAAAACTGCGAAAATGGACTCCTGCGAGGCGTCTCCGTTAACCTGATGGTCCCACCCATACCACGCCGCAGACAGACAAACATCGGCCGAAGACATAATGTTACCCAACACCTTCAGCATCAAGGTCAGATGCTTCTGATTTTCGCCAGCTTGCATGAGCGTCATTGGACTTCCCTTGCCCAAATCCTAGAATCTTACTCAAATTTTAGGGGAGGTCTGCTGGGACAGAATTCATTGACTACGCCGAACCGTATCAAGGGTCTGAGGGTTAGGTATACGACGAGATAAACACTCTATGGGCGCGAGCCCTGTCGACCTGGTCATCTTCACACGGCACGCCCTCCTGCCCAACCATGCTCTACCTACACTGGGACACACTCTGGCATTGGACTATATCCATGCATACAGACGTTTCTCGCGGCCCCAGATCTCACCACCGATCAAGCTGAGGGTCGGATGGCCAAGGAGTGTTACGCGGACTGATTTACCCGGCGTTCTGGCGTCGCTGCACGCCGCCTGTCCTTCTCACTAACGGTGCTTGAATTGAGGACGACGGCGGGTGGCACATTCGATGGCAGCGGGCGGCAGCTCTCCGTCTGTTTGACCGCGTTTCCATCGATCACCTCACCAATTGGATATGGAGTCCAGCCGTCCGACATGCGCCTGACGCTCCTCGGATGATGCCACATCTGCACACCATCGTCCGCACCGAGACCACGTCCTTGGTCTCACTGACTGCGTTCACCGCCCGAGCCCGCCGTTCCCACCCTGCGCACCCTGCGCTGGACTGCACACGAGTTCAGAACCGCCACGGCCCTGCTCCGGCCAGCTGCAGCCCACGCGCGGGCCCTCCACGGCCTTGCGATCCGGTGCAGTGACATCACATACGAAGTCGTCGCCTTCGGCGCCTGCTGTGCACCGTTCCGCACGCTCTGTCTCCGCGGACACCTCACACGCCCTCGCCCTCGAGAAACACCGTAGTCCCAGGCCGCCCGGGGGCCCTCGTCCTCCCGCCGCAAAAACGTCGCCGCCGCCCTCTGCCCGTTCGCCGCAAATGCAGGAATGCCGGCTTGCGGGCCTGCCCATCGCGGTGGACGACGATCTGCTCGGCGCCCTCGCGCACGCATGGCCCGCCCTCCGGCGCCTCGAGCTGCTCGCGGAGAAACCCGGCGCCTCGCAGGCCACGCTCGCGGGCCTGCACACGCTTGCAGAACGCTGCCCGCGCCTCGCCCATCTCGAGGTGGGGGTTGGCGTCTGGCCGGACGACGGTGCTGGTCCGCTGCCAAACTGCGGGATAGGCCCACAGCGCCGGCCGGTCCGTCGCATACTGTGCAGATCTCAGGGCGTTGGACGGGGCATGTCGCCGCCGCCAGATCGCGTGGGTGCGAGGCATATTCCCGAACGCGCAGATTTCGCTCGCCCACGCGCCGAGCTGGAAGATGAACGACCCGAGCGAGGACATACTTATGGATCTGGTCTGAGATGGAGACCAGCGGGGTGCAGCACGCATTTGGTATACACTCTGACACCGATATTCGGGCCTTTTCATAAGGCCACCGCAGCATAGTACATGCACTAGCACATTATCTTTTTCACTAGTGGGCGGACAAAGCTTGACGATCTGGTAGCGTAAAGAGAAGCGACTGTAAAGCTGCACGGGGTATAAGGTGGTCAACAAGCTCTGATACTCATGCTAGTGATATACGAAACTCTTCCCTCATCTCCTTGATAAAAGAGAATATGTTCCGTGTCTCATTGAGCTTGTCGACCAGTATGGGCAGCGAAGGCAACGCGGGCGTTGTCGCCAGTACTACAAGCCCGTGGTCAACATCCGAGCGATCCGCACATGTCGCCGCACTCACCGCGATAGCCCGGGCCGCCGACGTCGAGGACGAAGCTGCACTCGCGCGGCGCATCGGTCTTGCCGTCGAACGTGAAGCGAACGAGCAGGTGGTCCTGGTCGACGCCCTCAATGCCGCACTGCAGGCACTCCTCACACGCGCGCAGCTCTGGTAAGACCTGCGACGCGAACGTGTCCAGCACCGCACGCTCGCCGTCCTTCTCTGCAGCGCTGGTCAGCCTCGCGCGCTTTCGACTGAAATGTGCACGTACCGCGCCGGAGGTTCGCGGCGGCCTCCCGGTACTGCTCGATTTCGGCGTCGAGCGATGAGCAGGCCTCGCGGAGAGAGGCGAGCTGTCTGCGGAGGGTGGAGACAGACGACTCGGCCTCTTTGGTTTCTTCCTGCTCTCTCTCGAGCGCTGTGCACCGCGCATTGTGTCAGCGGGTGCTCGCGCCTGGGGGGAGAGAGCGCGTACTTGCGAGGAGATCGATCTCCTTCACTTTGCACTGGTTCGTCTCGGCCTCGATGTACTGCGCCCTATCGAGCAGCTTCTTCTTCTCTGTGTTGTGCGCGTCGCGCCTGTGCGTGATTTCGGCGATCGCGCTGTTGGTGTAAGTGCCCACGGCTTTGAGGAAGTTCCG
>QUOP01000128.1:0-10868 GCA_003675405.1 Hericium coralloides
ATGGACGATGTCACGATGTTCTGCAGCGTGGCTGTTGCAATGAGGATATATATCTGTCCATATAAATGATGACTTTGCCTGTAGCAAGGAGATCTCGAAAGAGGTCGTTCATGCATTGTCTGAAATGTTGCGGGTGAGTTCGTAAGTCCAAAGAACATAACCATTGGTTCGAAGAGGCCTCGATTGGTGAGGAAAGCTGCCTCCACTGATCTCCATCTCGGATGCGAATGTTGTTGTATCCCCATCGCACATCGAACTTCGTAAAGTAGGATGCTTCGCGAACTTTGTCGATAAGTTCCGGGATGAGCGGTAAAGGGTACTTGTTCTTGATCGTCATCGCATTTAATTGGCGGTAGTCCTGTACGGGGCGTAGTTTGCCGTCCTTCTTTTTAATGAAGAAGAAGGGGGATGCGAGTGGCGATTTGGATGGTCGAATATATCTCTCTTGAGATGCTCGTCTAGGAATTGTCGAGGATTCTTGTTCTCCTGGGCGCTAAGGGTACATCTTGCACCTGGTCCGTGGATAGCGTCGGTTTAAGTCGATGGCATGGTCCAGGGTCGTTCTGGTGGAAAGCGGAAAGAGGCTTTCTTCGCTGAACACTTTCTCGTACTGCTTGTACTGTTTCGGAATTTGATCTGCCGTATTGACCTTCCCTTCTTTCTGTTTCTTGAGGAAGTCTTGTATCGCCATGTCTTGCGCATTGTAGACCTTGCGGATCACCGCAATGGTTTCTTCGTCATCTTCTGGGAGTTCTCCTTCTTCGTATCCCGGTGTCCAAAAAGAGTTCGTCTCCTTCTTCCAAGTTGGTGCTTGGGTCTGCAGTTTCGGGTGGAGGACCGCGTCGTACGGACTCCTCCATCTCTTCTTCTGTTGGGTCCGGGGCTACTGGCTGGCCTTCGTCTGGGTCTATGGGGTCCACCCGAGGTGCTTCATGAGGTATCTTGCTAATTGGTCGATGTCGTATGGAGCGATGGATTCGTCGTCCCTCCTACCACTATAGCACTAAGTGGTCTTCCTTTGAACCGTTCCGGGGATTCGATGTGGCATATCGGAGGGCACTGGTTGAACGTTAAGTATCCATTCTTCCAGTCAAATGATGGGTTGTGTCGGGGAGCCAAGTCATGCCTAAGATAATGTCTTCTTTCCCTATATACTTCTGTATTAAAAATCTCGTCAGTTCCCGATGAGGACCGAGGTCCATGTATAGTTCCGTTGCATGTGTAATGCGTCCAAGTACGTTTTCAGTAGAATCGATTGCGTACTGGTATTTCCTTCTTTAGAGGCTGCGTTGCAGCCCAAATTTCTTGACTATTCTCCAGTTTATGAAGACATCCGTGGCGCCACTATCGACTAGTGCGACCACATCAGCGATTTTCTTGCGCCCACTGAGCTGAACAACAAAGTTTAGTGCTCGTAATGCTGGTGATACTGTTACAAATTCAGAATCTGGGTGCTCTCGTTTCGCCGTCCTGAGCCACGCTGAAGGGTCAGGACGCTTCAAAAAATCCTTTGTGTCATCGGTCTTCTTCGGCTGTTCTTCGTCTTCATACGATGGATCTCCTGTTCTATGATGAGATCGGTCCTTCTTCGTGGACGTGGTATTGTTCTTCTTCGGCTTCTACCTTCGCGGAACGAAGGATCTCTGCTGGGGTCTTCCTGGAATCGGCGATTGTTGGAGTATCCTCCTCGTCCCTGTGTCGAGGGTTGTCCTCGTCCTGCACCTGAACGCGTTGGGTGCGTCGTTCGCAGTTCCTGGCTACGTGCCTTGCTGACCACACTCGTAGCATTGGCCGTTCTTTCGATATTCGTCTTGCTGTCCTCTGCTGAGGTATCGCCTGGCTGCTGGTCGTCTCGTCTCGTCTGGTACTCTGTCCGATGTCCATCGGTTCTCCTGGAGGTAAAGCGGTTGATCTGGTTCCTTGGTTCTGAACCTGGTATAACCGTAGGGATTGGCGAGTCCTCCATCAATGGTACGCTCGATGGTTTCGAGTTCCAGGGCTTTGTCTGCCAGCCTTTGACGTCCGTGGGTGGCGTTCCCTGCCATGCGATGGTGGTCTGGTAATGCCTCGGGAGTCCTCTACGGTATGTGTCCATCAGGAGGTTCTGGTGATGGGTCTCGTTGAGTTCTGCTTTGAGACGTAGGCGATTGAACTGTTCATTGTACTGTGTGATGGACAGTTTTCCCTTCTGAAGGCGACTGAGCTGTCCTGCTGCAACTTGACGTTCTCCGGGGTCCTTGAAACGATCCGTGAAGGCTGTCTTGAAGTCTTCCCAGGTCTTTGGGACCGCTTTCGCCTTGTGGAGTCCATGTGCCCAGCTGAGGGCATCACCCTTGTTGCAGTAGGAGAGAGCAAAGTTGACCTTCGCTTCTTCTCTCACCGTATTGGAGAGTTCTTGCTGTGCGATGTACAGCTCGCAGGCCAATATGAATGCGTCTGCCTTGGTTCTGTCACCATCGAAAAATTCTGGTTGTTGGCTTTGATTTCCGTCATCTTCTTGGGCGTGCAGTGCTCGTTCCTCCTGGAGGGTTCGGATTGGGATTAGGATTGGGGGTGGGTTCTGAATGGGTTGTTGATAGGAGGAGGGTTCTGTACTGGCACTGCAGGGGTCGGTCAGGGGTTGGTGGGTTTGGATTAGGTGGGTTCGGTGCTGGGTCTGCTGAGGAGCTTGAGTGCTGCGTAGGTGTGATCGGGGCTACCTTCTTTCGAAGAGAAAGTCGGTCTGCGGTCCACTGTTGCAAGTGTTCCTTCGGCTACTTTGCGGACGTGTTTCTTCAACCTCTGGGTTTGCTTGATCACGATATATGCGCTCGGCCGTTAATGCTGCGACTTTTCGTTGCTCGTTTGTGACTGTAGACCCGTCTTCTTTGATCCAATGTTCTCCAACCTTGAAGGAGTGTCGTTCGTCGTGTAGGAGGTACCCGTTGACTAGTCCTATCGATTCTGGTGTCCCTTGTTCGGATGTGTGATAACTGTTCGTTCCAACGTGTGCTGCTACGGCTGCGAGGTAGCGAGCTTCTTCTAGTTCTCCTGTGGTTGCCGGTCGTTGTACGGTATTCGTCTGGATGTAGATGTTCCCTTGGATGTCTGTAAGGACTCCTTCGATATCTTCAGGTCGTTGTCGAAGTACGATCTGTCCGTTTGTCGAGTAATATGCGATCTTGAAGGGGCTGCCGTATGGCCCTTCTCCGATGTTGTAGTCCGAAATCTTGGCGGGGTGTTGTCGAGAAGTTTATCCTAATGTTCTGACCAGGTTCGGAACCTGTGTCGTTCCCAAGTCGTACGGCTGTGTCAACACGGCGCCAAGTCCGTCACTAGAGCGGCGGTGCTGCTAGTGGTCTCGAAGAGTACGACGCTAAGGCCCGTCCCTTAGCGAAGAGAGATAGAGGATGGTTGAGGCGGTCAAGGAGCGAAGATGAGAGGGGCGAATCGAGCGACTGTATTGCAAGTCGAGATACAAGATATACAAGAGGATAAACTTAGTGCTACAGGTCCGTGTACGTGGGGTTTATATATGTGTAGGTACGGTAGGATATCCTAGGCGAAAGAGGCAGACGAAAGAGGCAGACGAAAGAGGCAGTAGGATATCCTATACGAAGTCTTAGATAAGCAGTCAGTGGAGGAAGCGACGACAGTAAGTGATAGATCGATGGATCGATAGATGGTTGGAGGGCGTCATCGCAGAAGAAAAGAAATGATAAGTCCTTGTAAAAGAGAAAAGAAAATACGGTCATAACATGTGGGCACAGTGTGACAGTCATGTGTGATGGGATGTAACGGCCATGGGCACGGGGCATGATTGTGGGGCGCGGCACAGTGGCTGTGTGGCAGAGCACGACGGCCATGGGCACAATGCGCGACAGCTGTGCAGGCGAGGCAGGGCAGCCGTACAAGCTGTTGCAGTGACCATTGTGCCGGAGCATGGCGATCGTACATGCGAGGTGCAGCAATTGTATGCCTGGGGCATGACAGCCATGTGCATGAGGTGTCACGGTCATGCACCCAGGGCGCCACAGTCGTAGCACAATGGCGGCTGTGGGGGACATTGCATCAGTGAGCGGGAGGCATGATGGTGGTGGCAGGGAGCTGAAGGGTCACATGCAAGGGACCATGAGCGACAGGATGTATGATGCAGTAGGCTCGTGTGTGGCATATTTGGGTTCAATGTCATAGCCATCCATGTGTGCGCCAATGCATACGGCTGTGGACGATCGAGGTGAGGCACCGGGCATTAGTAACATGCCAACAATGGCAGAAGGGGGGCACATTGCGAGAGGTGAGATGGCAAGGTAAGAATTGTTGAGAGTATTGCTCAAACGAGTGATACTCTCGATTTCAGCCTGAAGAAACAATGTGGAGAAATGACCTAAACTCACCTTTTTGAAACCCTCTGCTTCCTTCTTAGCCACTTTGATGCACATTTGGATGGAAGAGAGCAGAAGAGAGAGAGAGGAGGGGGGCAGAGAGTGGTGGTGGCAGAGTTGATTGAGTTCAACACGCATTTTAGTGCATCAGCCACCGAACACATGTACTCAAATGTTTTAAAGCTTGACAATTCAAATAAAATCAAATAAAATCAGGAAAAAAAACCATTGGTAGGTTACATGTATTAGTTATGATCGTATAAGCCAGATATCTAAGTAAGGTGTTATAGACTACCGGACAAGGACATGAACTTAGTGAGATCTGGGACCGTGACTTAGCTTCTGATGGGGTGTTCAGCAGTGCCTGGGCTGCATCGCACCAGCTGCATTTCATGCTTCACTTGTCATGTCTACATAAGGTGCATGCAATGCGCTGCTTCTCTTTCCTTCCAACCACTATCATCTCTTGTCTTCGAGATTTCTTCTTCTTGTCTTTTGACGATTTGTTATCTTTAGTAAGGACAAGTCCTATAGAGTATGTGAAGTGATTAAGCTGAGTCTCCAGGACTCAACTCTACTGTATATATACATGAGAGATGCGTAGCTGCAGCAGTATCTAAGAAAATGGTAGTAATCATGCAGAGCTGCGCAAGGCTGCACCAATAGACATGAAACAAAGATGAAATAGATAGGTAGAGTAACATTGCCTCAATTATGATGGAAATGAAGATAAGATCAAGGCAGCATGATAGAGTCCATGTATACATGTAGATATGATGATAAATAAAAAGAAAGAGAGCACCACAAGAGACATGGTGAATGGACCATGGTGGAGATTTCAAATGGAGTAATGTTAAGAACAAAAAAAATGAAACATATGGTTCTTAACACTAGGGCAGAAAACAGTGGGCTTTTTTTTCTTCCTAATTGACTGTCAACATTTAACAAACTGATGTATCAACAGGCATCCAGACTAATGGACAAGGCATGCTTCCTGAGCTGTCACGCAGCATCATCAATGATGCAGTTTGGCAGAGCATGTCTGTCAAGCAGAAAAAGGCTCTTGCTGAGGGTATAGACCTAGAGCAAGAGGCTGAGGCTGGAACTGTGCATTGTGTCACTGCATCAGGAACCTTGACAATTTTTTGATTGATCTGCAGTGTCTGACAGTATCTGATAGAGCTTATAAGGTCTGATCTGTCTGCAGCCACTTTTCAAATGATCATATCTGATTCAGCTTATACATTTGAGAGTGGACACCTATTGTTAGCTATAGCAGTTGTCCATCTCTAATTATATATTATGACAAAATTTCTGATATTTGAAATCTTTGCAAATCTGAGAGCATCTGAGCCATCTCTGATAGCATCTGCACGTCCATTTAGCTGACAGTGTCTGATAGATTCTGATGCTGTCTGATGTTAACTAATAGTTGTCTGATGCTGTCTGATGCATCTGATTTGACTTGCACGAGTACTGTCAGACACTGCAGGTCAATCAGAAAATTGTCAAGGTTCCTGATGTGGTGTCCATGCCTCGCATGACATTAGATGCACTATGCTCATCCTCGAGGCCAAGGTATGTATGTCTTGTCATTGATAAGACTAGGAATTGTACTGACAGAATTATATTATCAGATACAGACGATAAGGCATTAGGCACCAGGGATGATATCAAGTAGGCATTGGAGGGTGTTAAGCACCAAAGAATGATAGTGATGGTGATGGGCCAAGGAGGCACAGGCCTGGGGCCGAGATTTGATATGTCAGCATTATTATGTAATATGTTTTTGGCCTGTGTGGTGGTCCCATAGGATAGATAGCTCAAAAATATTACCTAATTTCTTTGGGACCTCAAGAATTATGGAGAGCATGTGAAATGCTTTCAAAACATATATATTATCATGTGTAAGATATGAAAAACAGGGGATAATCATTGTTGTCATCAACGATGGCAACGAAGGGGCATTTAGTGCTGTAGATGATGCAGTGAGGGGGTATTTGATGGAAATTACATATAATGGTAGAGCAAGACAGTGCTGACAAGCTCAGGAACCAGTCCTGGGGGGTGCTTAGGGCCTGTCATCAGTCGACGATATGCCAACAATGATGAGGAGGCCCTGAAGTCAATGAGGCTCCATTGAAAGCTCTCTATCGACCACTTGATAAGGGTGTATGAAGCTTAGTTAGCCTCGATGTATCACACTGGATCATTTTGGCTTATTAAGGGTATCACAGAGGTGGCATAGCTAATATACTAAGCTATTCTCTTATGCTATGACAGCTATAATCACTACACCTTTGGGCTATGGTGGCTATGGCAGCTATGATAGCTCTATGTAGATGACCCTCCTTCTATGGCTAGTGTAGTGTGGAGACTGCTACGGGGGGTTGGAACTGCCTAGCAGTTAGAACGAGCTTGGTGTGCTGATGTGGCAAGGGAATGAGAGAGTCCTACTATGAGGGGAAACTGCTCTATGAGTAGGATGACTGAGTGAGTGACATAAGACTATTCAGGCGAGGGACAAGGGGAGAGTATCCTAGAGAGAGAGTGTCTAGCCATGAGCTAGTGGAAAGCTAGTGCTTTGAGGGTGATCCACTCGTGACACTGGCAATAACAAATGTGAGGCTTGGCTGAAAACTTACCTAGAGTCCTTAGACTGTCCAGAGGTGAGAGCAGAAGAGAGAGAGAGAGAACCAGAAGAAGCTCCCAAAAGGAAAAAAGAAGAATGTACGTGTTTTAGACGATGGATTGCAAGAAGTTAAGAATAGAAGTACAATGCATTGTGTGCTGTGCGCTCTACATACAGTTTGATCTCTGCCTCGCTAACTCCCGAGCAGCTTAGCAAAGACTTTCCTTACTTAGTTGACATAACTTGTGGTCTAGTTGGTCTGTCTTTTGGTGCCCCATTGTTAAGAACCGTACATTTCATTTTGTAGCAGTGCATTGGCTACAGGTCGGGAGACTACTTAGCGAACAGAGCGGACTTGGTGTGATGACGTGGCGTGAGATGTGAGTGAAAGGTCCTTCCAGGGGAATCTACTTGATGGAAGAGCTGAGGAAGCAGGGAGCGGCACGTCCGTGAGGGATGAACTACGAGACCTGGAAGAAAGGGTGCTTTCTCGCCTCAGTGCTCAGTAGCCAACGCTTTGAGGGGAAGCCTCTTATAGTGCTGGTAAAGACAAGGAGTCAACACAGGTGAGGGCTCACCTTAGAGTCTAGAGACCGACAGACTTTGAGGAAGGACAGAGACAGGAAGAGAACTCCCAAAGGAGTCAAGAGAAGAGGAACATCGAGTTCTGATGATGGAATAGGCAAGAAGTCAAGAAGTAAAGTACATCTGTCTCTATATACTATTCGATCTCTGCTTCGGCGACTCTTAAACTGCTTATCAAAAGCTTTCTCTTTCGGTCGGCGTAATTCTGCGGCCCAGCCGGCCCCCTGCTTTGGTGCCCCGTCACACATTTTCTTTGTTCTTAACATTACTTCATTTGACATCCCACCATGGCTCATTTACCATGTTTCTCGCTGTGCTCCCCTTTCCTTATTTATCATCATATCTACATGCACACATGGACTTCATCATGCTACCTCAATCCCATTTTTGTTTCCATCATGATCGTGGCAGTGTTATTCTACCTATCCATTTTATCTTTGTCTCATATCCATCGGTACAGTTGCACAGCTCTGCACAGTTACTACTGTTTCCCTAGATACGGCTGTGGCTGCGCACCCCTCATGTATATATATAGTAGAGCTGAGTCCTGGAGACTCAGCTTAATCACTTTGCATACTCTATAGGATTTGTCCTGTCAGTTGCCAGTGCTCCCTTGAGTCTCTCGCTGTGTGCTTCTCCTCTCTCAGTCGCTCTCAACTCTCTTAGTCATTGTTTGCCTTCTGAGCAGGTCAGCACTCATGTTAGTGTGTAGCCTGAGCCCTTGCCCGGTCACTATAGGATGTCAGTCCTTAGCACCCATTACAGCTAGGCTATATATAAAAAAACACTGCTATAGACCTATGAGATCTATGTAGCTGACATAGCTCTATATAACAGTGGTAATTTTTTCAGATGCATGATACATGATGGGTTAGCACTGGCAGAGGCATTGACTAACAATGTGTTCTGGTACATGTTACTGCATATACTGTACCATTTGAAATGGTTTGTCAGTCATGCATCACAGAGCCCTCTGCCAAGACAAAATCTGACCCATGTCACTGGTCACAGCTTGGCCTAACAAAATGGGTTTTCATGTGACCAAAATCAAAAAAATAGATGAGGCCAATCTGGCTTCAAAAGTGGCCCAAATTATCTATTATTTTTGCTCACAGAGAGTTGACTTCTTGTTTTGAGTGTACATACTGATAATTCCAATCCTCATGGCCCAAATTGCATCCAGGGTACCCCTAATGAAAGTTCCCTGCTGATGAAATTTGGTTGATGTCATGGTCACTGTACCCACCTGATGAATCCAATATTTTGTCAGGCTTGTCACAGTCACAAGTAGATGACGAACCATTTCAAATGGTACAGTAATACAGGAATAGATTGAAGAGGGGTCAGGCAATATTTACGACAGCAATAGAGGTGGCACACATGCATCAGAGATCACAAGGATGATCAAGGGACCTGTGTATCGAGGCAGTGGGATGAAAATCAATTTTGATAGTTTTTGATACTATGAGAGGCACCAAAATTGACTACTCAATGCAGATGTATGTTCCAAAGGCAGCAGAAATTAGATTTTTCATGAAACACACTCTCTTGCCAGCAAAAAGTGTCAGCCTAGCTAAAAGAGTGTGTCTTATGGAGGCCTAAAGCTGTCACGAATCACTCCATTTCTCTCCGCTCTGCTCTCCTCCATCCGGGCAGCACGTCCGGCCTCCCTTCCTCAGACCGGACCTCGCATCCAGTACATGCGCCTATGACCGGACCATGATCCCGTCATGCCGCCCTAGACCCAACCAGGTCCTTCATGGCAACCACCGGATGCCCCTCGGAGACCACCGGGTTCCTCGGGCTTTCCCCGGAGGTCACCAGACCTCCTATGACACCCCTCGGCCATTCCTCGGATCTTCCTCGGCACTCACCACAAGTCTCCTCCCTTATCTCATCTCTTATCTATACTCGCCCATCTTGTACCTATCTGATACTCACCGGCCCGCAGGTCACGATAGCGTGCATTATACGAATCTTGATTATAGAAGAAGGATCGCTCTTAGC
Source organism: Hericium coralloides (assembly GCA_003675405.1). Classification (NCBI taxonomy): domain Eukaryota; kingdom Fungi; phylum Basidiomycota; class Agaricomycetes; order Russulales; family Hericiaceae; genus Hericium; species Hericium coralloides. Next base: position 9,589 of record QUOP01000128.1, read on the forward strand.
GCAACTTGTACACAACATTTTCCGGCGTTGACGTCGTCCCAGGGTAAGTCGGGACCAGAGAGCGGTTCTGTGCGGCTGGGGGAGAGTCGACACTTCGAGGAAGAGCTTGGTGGGGGAGGTGGGGCGTCGCAGGGTGTCTCCGGTGGTATTCCTCTGCAGCGGCTTGGAAATCGTGGAACTCTAGATAGGGGTTCTCGTCACGATCAGCCAAAGTACCACCGGTCAGCTAGATCTTCGTCCTCGTGGTCAAACTGAATTCCGGGCGGTACCCGAAAAGGTGTAAACGTAGTACTCGTCTAGGGACTCGAATATCCCGAGTGGATATGGCTCGGAGGTTTGGAAGTAGCGGCGGTGTCCGGAGGATCAAATGGTGATGGTCTAGAAGAAGTCCGCCGCAACAGGGCGACGGCCAAGGAGTCGAGGGTCAAGGTATCGCACGCTAGGTGCGTAGAAGGGCACTCCGAAAATGTTCTCGCACACTTCCCTTATATTTCATACAGCAGGCCAACATCCAGGTTCGGGCGAGGCGTCCGCCGTAAATAGTCCGTAGGTCTGGAAAGAAAATGTGTCGATGGGGGAATAATCAATGGGATCCGTGTCCAGGGCGTCGATTGTGATAAGCAAGTCTGCGATGAAGGCAACAAATGTCTCGGGTTTCTATATGAAAGACGATCCGAATCCGAACGTATAAGGCAACAGAGACAGCACCTGCGCGCGGTTTCCACGATTTCAATCGGTACCAAACTCCGTCTGCTTTCCAGCCAGTCCGTTCAACGTAGGCTGGATGCACAGGTGCGAGCTTGTTTCGATGGTGTTACTGATGGCAAAGGGAAGTGCGGCTGGTGGTATAGGTGTCGGGACTCTGTAAAGATGTCGGCGTCGAGGGGAATTGAATTTGGAAAGATATAATGGGCGATAGAGAAATGGTGAGGCGGGCGTATGAAGACTGTCCAGGTTCAAGACTCGGTCGAAGACAGCAGAAGAGCCGCCCAAGTCACCAACCGGTTATGCAAACCGGGTGCTCAGGAGGAAAGGAGACGAGAGTGAGAACGATGGCAAGCAGCGCAGTGCCCTGGATAGCAGGTACAGTACGGTACAGACAAAGTGGACAGTCTAAGGGAACAGGTAAACGACCGAGAGACTATAAGGACGAGGGAGATCGATGATGGCGGAGGAGGATGATAATCCGATACCGAGATCAGGAGCTACGGTCCGGTGCGTATCCGAAAGTACAAGGGAACGGAGGTCCGAAAGATGATGGGATCCGGATAGCAGGTCGC
>QUOP01000129.1:0-53334 GCA_003675405.1 Hericium coralloides
CGCTGCTCTCGTCGCACGACATCATCCCACCGTCCAAACAGCCGCACAACCACTTTGAAGGACTCTGCGCCTCCAAAGTTCTCGAACTCCACAATCTGCCCGAACTCATAAGGGTTGTCGGGATGGAGACCGTGATAGAGATAGATGCAGTCGTTGACGTGATACTCGATGCCGTACTGCGCAAAGCCATTATGACGAATAACTAACTTGTTCTGCGCGTCGTCGCCTGCTCGAATCCCACATGGAACGCAGCGCTTCCAGGGTTTGCAGCGAGAGAGCGCCTCGTCTTTAATCTTGTCAGAGAGCTCGACGAATGCACTCTCGTCCTCGTCCCATGAAAGGCTATGCACAGATTCAGATGTATGGACCGATGGACAATGCTAACACTGACCTCGACTCGAAGAAGTTGTTCTCAGCAGGGGACTCATTCTCTGCGGGCTCTGTTTCGTCGATAGCCAGCTGCATGATGTTACATTTCTGAACGACCGTGCTAAGCTCGATGTCGTCGCATAAGTTCATGATATAGAGGCTTCGCGAGTGTGCGAGCTCTTGCAGTAGCGTCTTTGAACCATGTGAGTACCATTGCCCGTGGAACCACTTCGTCCCGTTGCGCTCGAACATGTAGCAGATTTTCGCAAACCTATACAGCGATTTGAGCTCAATGACCAAATGAACGGCCGGAGCCGCACGACTCACCATTTGCTATTTCCGAGGGAGTTGCACGATTGAGCACTTTCATTGACAGCGTTTCGAGCCCTGGTTGAATCCATGTCAAATCCAGGTTCAATGATCACAACATCGCCAACCTGAACAAGAGCAGATTAGAAGAGTCTATGCAGAGAAGGCTCGTGAAACAGACCGTGTAGAGGACACCATCAATCTTCACTGAAGAATAATGCCCTGGAGCACCGGCAATACGTTCTCGCCATGTCATCTTCGGATTGGCGAGATGGACAATAGGTGGATCGACTTCCATAGGGCTGGAGGTGCGACTGGACCCCATCTTGTCATTCCCAATGACCCTCAGAGGTTGATCGAACAGGCCTTCAGCGATACGCATGACGGTGGGTAAGACCACAGTGGTGTTGCGATGCTTGAGGACTTCCATCTCGGGGTTTTGCGCCACACTTTCGTCTTGCCGTCGATCGACAGACCGGACGATTTTGGATCGTTTGCCGGGGAGGGACACAGCGCTCTCGAGGCGCGCGCCGGGAACTGCCTCAATTGTGTCTGTCGGGAAGAGGCTCCGAATCAAGGGTACACGGCCCAGTTTGATCCCCTGCGCCTGCAGATCCTCGAGCGTCGCAAGTATGTAGGATTTCTATAATATGTGCAAACATTAGTTCGGCACACCTCATACCATCCCGTCGCTCTTACCACATCATCCGCGTTGAGGTCTTCCTCCGATAATTGGCGCCCCAGAATATCTTGTGCACTTGAAACAGTTTCTGGTGACTCTTCGCTCGAATCCAAGACTCGAACAAACTGATCCATAGAAATTCTTGGATTTACCATAGCGTGCGAGACAATCAAGTCCAGCAAACGGTGCTTCAGCCAGAACCTCGCGAAGAAGGGGATGTAAAGTTCGGTTGGCGTGCTCAGGATGTACCAGGCGAACTGCGTCCTGATGTAGATCTTTCTGTGACCCAGGACGAAATTTCTTTGTTAGCTACGATTGTAGGTCTTGTATTTCAGCTCACCTATCAAGCATCCCTGTATCTTCCGAGACGTGATGCACACTGAGTTCAAGGATCGCGGATAGCTTGACGCGTTGACCGCCGGAGGGCACATCGCCGTCTCCGTCGGCATCGTCCTCCTCAAGACCGTCATCGGTCTCATCTTCTTCGCCTTCCTCCACCCAGGGTCGTACATTCCCTGACGCACCATACAACAGAAGTAACTCGTCAGCCGTAATGAGCTCGGCAATGGGGACCATGTCCCTTGAGTCTAGTTTATAAACTGCAAAGTCCGAGAGCACGCGGACCGGCAAGTCCTCTTCGTCACTGCTATCGTCGTTGTCGCTGGCTTCTGTCTCGCCTATGACATGCAAGTCCTTGCTTTCCTTCAATTCATCCTCGGAAACTTGATATATTACGCTTCCTGAGAGAGAATGAGAGGAGAAAGGGGAAGAAAGGTTGAGTCGAATACCGGTGGGTTCGCCGTCGACGGGCAGTCTAGCACGGTCATTTGTGCCAGGCGCATCTTCGGCAGGCGCGAAAGATGATGAAGCTTTCCCTGAGGGCGGACCAGCGGACAGAGAAGTCGTTGTCCTGCGAAAACTCAAAGCTCAGCCGGGCCTAAGACATAGTTGTGAGTTTCGCTCACGCACCCTTCTATAGCTCCATTGCGGGTCGGTATTACTTAGCGTTATTTTCATGTCAGACACAAAAATATGTATAAATACCTTCACTTACTGCGTGTTGGTATAACTACAGAAACAGACAAGAAAGGACGCCGGCCTCGTGTTGGAGTCGTTTTGGACAGCGCTTCCGAATCCGATGGCGCAGAACCGGTGCCCGAATCGGGGCGCTGTGGCGGCGTAAGCTATGCCAGTTGAAACAACCAGATGGGCTTGCCATGTAATGTGCTCGTTCGACGTTTGTCTCGACACTGTCATCGCTCCTTGCTTGCTGTTGCAAGAGCTTCCTGGGGGTGAGCTCAATATAAAAACCAGGTGCTGTTGGTCGGCGGACTGGTGCCGCGCTCTCCGACAGGCGGCGTCGTTTCTTCGGCGTCTGTTTAGAATTGTCTATTTCGACATATGGCTTCATCCTTTGTTCTGTACAGATGAAGATAGGTAAGAGGACAAAGGCGGAGGCGGGGACTTGGGCCCCTCGAGGCAGACTCGCCGAAACAGGAATTTGATGTGACCGACTCACGGACGCGTCGCGTCACACGTGTGGTACGCGTCTTGATCTGAACCCCCTCCTCGTCGTTGTGCCCAGCGTGCCAGAACCATGTCGCTCCCTGTAGTCAACATCGGAGTCAATTATGACCAGGAGAAAGGTAAAAAATAAAGCTTTCTAGGATACGGAGGACTCAATCCTTGCAGAAAAAATCGAGGGCTTTCTGAGCACTTTCGTGGGGACGGACCAGGATGTCACGAACGGGTTTGCAGGCATGGACATCGGGGATGAAGATGATGACAGTCCAGCACTTCGGACAAAAGGCCTGAAGTATATGTCTCAGTTGGTGCGTGGTGGTCGCTTTAGCCATGCATCATGTCATGTCCTGACCGTACCACAGCAAAAGATAGCCAACCGCGAACAGCAGATGCTCATCATCGACTTAGAAGATGTTGCCAAGGTGAGTAAACCTACGCAAGTGGAATCTCACCTTCTGATCTCTGCATACGTAGTATGAGAAAACTGTGGCCGAGGTCGTATCGCGTATACAGACCAACACCCGGCGATATGTGAAGTTGTTCTACGAAGTTATTGACAAGATCATGCCCACTCCGACCAAAGATATTAGTGAGCAAGATGAAGTCATAGACATCATCATGCACCAGAGGCGAGAGCGAAACGAGCAATTGGATGGTCTTCAGGAAGGTTTCCCTGTCCACCTTCTCAGACGATAGTGCGTCCTAGGATTCCGTGACATGTTCTGGAAGCTGACCATACCTGCCAGCAACCTCTATTTTCGACCTCTTCTATCGGATGTTGCCATGGCAGTGCGTGACGTGAAGGGTATCCATCTCGGCAAACTTATACCGTGCGCGCATCGTCACTCGAGTCCAGAAGTCAAGCCGCTCTTACTTGTCAACGCGTACACTTGCGATGTTTGTGGCTCTGAGACCTTCCAAGAGATCTCAAACAAGCAGTTCACACCTATTGTCGACTGCCAAAATGAGGCGGAGTGCAAGAAGAATAACATCCATGGATCATTACATATGCAGACTCGAGCCTGTCGATTCAGTCCCTTCCAAGAAGTGAAATCCAGGAGATGTATGTCCATATTGTGGCTCCTCGTAAACGCGTGACTGACCCATACACAGCCGACCAAGTTCCTGTAGACATATACCCGCGTCGATGACCGTCCATGTCTCGGGCAACTTGACCCGAACGATGAACCCCGGAGATGTCGTGCACCTCGTGGCATCTTCTTACCAGTTCCATATACCGGCTTCCAGGCAGTCGCGCAGGGCTGCTGACGGATACATACCTCGAGGTACACCATATCAACCAGCTGAAGAAGCAATACAACGAGATGGAAGCCACTCCCGAGATATTGGCTGCTGTTGAGGTGCTGAAGGATGACCCCGTGCTCTACAACAAGCTTGCCCACAGTATCGCCCCAGAAATTTATGGTCACGACGATGTTAAGAAGGCACTCTTGCTCCTCCTGGTGGGAGGCGTGACGAAGTCTATGGGAGACGGCATGAAGATCCGTGGCGACCTCAACATCTGTCTGATGGGCGACCCTGGTGTCGCCAAGTCTCAGCTGCTCAAGTATATCTCAAAAATCGCGCCGCGAGGCGTGTATACTACCGGAAAAGGTTCTTCTGGAGTTGGTTTGACTGCAGCTGTCATGCGCGACCCTGTGACAGACGAGATGGTTCTTGGTAGGTTTGCTAGTCGCTGTTTTGACCTCTCTGACCGCATCCATCTCAGAGGGCGGCGCTCTCGTGCTGGCGGACAATGGTATCTGTTGTATCGATGAATTCGACAAAATGGAGGAGGCAGACCGAACAGCTATCCACGAAGTGATGGAGCAACAGACGATCTCTATCTCCAAGGCAGGTATCTCGACCACCCTTAACGCCCGCACCTCAATTCTCGCCGCTGCCAACCCGCTGTACGGAAGATACAACACCAAGATCTCGCCGGTCGAGAACATCAACTTGCCCGCCGCACTGCTCTCCCGTTTCGACCTCATCTTCTTGATTCTCGACAAGCCCAATAGAGATGATGACGAGCGGCTGGGCCACCACGTCACTTACGTTCACATGCACAATCGGCACCCCGAACTCGAATATGAACCAATAGATCCTGTGTTGATGCGGTAAGTTCATAAGACATCGCCAGTTGGTCTCACGCTGACGACGTTCACCAGACACTACATTGCCCTGGCTCGCCAACGGCGGCCCACCGTCCCGCGGGCGGTCTCAAACTATGTCGTCGAGTCCTATGTACGTCTTCGCAAGCTCTCCAAAGACGAGGAAAAGAACGACAAGGCACACACCTACACCTCCGCGCGTACGCTCCTCGGCGTCCTGCGCCTTGCGCAAGCGCTCGCGCGTCTCCGCTTTGCAGACGTAGTCGAGCAGGCCGACGTCGACGAGGCGCTGCGCCTCATGGAGGTCAGCAAAGCCAGCCTAGTCGATGATGAGGACCAGGAGCGCGAGGCGGACCGGTCCGACATCAGCTCGATTTATAGGATCATCAAGGATATGGTGCGTGGTGGTGGCAGGAGGAAGAGGAGGCGCTTCGGGAAGGGGCCCGGGGGAGAGCGCGACTACGACATGGAGGACGGCAGCTCGGACGAGGAAGAGGGCGTGCTGTCGATGGTCAATATCCGTGCTACCGTCCTCAACAGAGGCTTCAACGAGAGTCAGCTTATACAGACAATCCAGCAGGTCTGTGCATCTACTTTTCGTCTCATAGCCTATTGACTGACGGAGTGACATTTAGTACGAAGAATTGGCCGTATGGATGCGCGTGGCCAACGGCACCAAATTGCGTTTCACAGAGTAAGGTACTACTACCTACTCGCAGTGGAAATATCTTCTTTCCTGTACCAATACTCTGCTCTGCCCTTGCTGTTGTCTTTGTCTTTGTTCCAGTCCGTCTCGGTGGTATACCTGTAGCGAATAATATTATTGCCGATCTCCCTACGGTCTGCAGTTTTCATCATGAACCAAACAGATAAATACATTATGCAGCGAAGGTATGCTCCAAAGTCTATAGACATACTGATATTACTACCGCAGGCTCTGCGACGCATGCTCCCAGCTTTCCGCGCTCCCGCTCCCACTCGGACTCGCGTTCTGCCGCTCCTCCTCAGTCGGCTCGTCCCGATACGCCGGCTGCAGCCCCGGCGTGCCCGCCGACGAATGCGGGTCCTCGTCGTCGAGGAAGCCAGAGTGGAAGCCCAGCCCACCGGGCAGGCGGTCCTGCGGGTGCCCCGCGCGCAGCGCGGTCTCCTCGTCCGCGTCCTCGTCGTCCTCGCCCTCCCCAAACGCGTCGTACAGCTCCTTCGTGCGCGGCGGCGCGCGCAGCGAGCCCATCGCGACGTTGTCCGTCCCGGGCAGCGAAGCGTAATGCTCGCGGTTGCGCCGTGCGGCCGCGCGGCGCCAGAAGAAGACGGCGGTGCCGACGCCGAAGAGCGCGACGATGCCGATTGCGCCGAACACCCATTTCTGGTCAGAGACGAGGTTGCCCATGCCTGCGAACCAGCTGCCGTCGGGCGTTGGTGTCATAGAAGACGAGGGTGAGGGAGGCGCGGCGTCGTCTTGCTCCCCGGAGCCCTTATCGCCGCCGAACGTGGGCTTATCGGCCTCGCCCTCGGCGTCGCCGTGATCGCCAGGTAAGTGTGCGGTGGGTTTCGGGTGCGCCTTCGAAGAGGAAGATGGTTCCCCGTCGGTAGGCGTTCCTTCGAACACAGAAGGAAGGACCGTTTCATACTGAGATATCTCGTATTCCTTCACTCGTGCCGGGTCGATTACGGAGCCCCAGAGCGATAGGCTCCATCCAAGGAACGTGCCATTGTGGCCTTCGGCACCCTGATCAGACACGCGGATAATCCAGTCACCGAGAGGATCCTCATCCCTGCAGATGACAGGCATTCAATTACCGATGGAACAGACGGTGGCAGGGAAAAACTCACCAGTGCTTGACACTCATGAACCTCCATCCAGGATAGCCACTGTGGTCCGCGTCCAGGTTCCGCACACCAGCAAGCACGCTCTTCACCCCATTGGGACTGACAACCTCAACCTCCACGTCGCCCCGCTTCGTGTGCTGAATCCATACCCTGACAGTGATGTGCTCCAACTTCTCGAAGTTGTTCTCCTGCAGGTCCTGCTGAGTCACTGTGATCGTGCTCTGCAAACCGCCCGGGACAATGAGCGTGCCGCCCGTCATATTGCCCTCCAGATCGCACGTGCCGTTGTTGAGCTGTACAGCAGGAAGCTCGACCCAGGACTGCGGCTTCACGAGTTGCCAGTCCTGCGCCGCCGTGACGAACGCGAATCCGTCGAGTGCGCCGTAGCCGTACTTGTACGAGAATTGCCGACCAACAGCTGTCGGTTCCCAGTCGGGGTCGTCGGGATTGATGCGGCGCGCGGTGCGTACGGAGAGGTGTTGAATGTCTCGCCAAGACAAATCAGGGCTGAGATCAGGTGTCAATATCTCGCTTGGGCATGTATTATGAGATGACACACCGAACCGATAAAGCAAGAGCGAAGACGCCGACCGCGTTGGGTGCGGCTGCAGAGGTGCCGCCATGGGAGGAGGCGCATTGATTCTTGCCAACATCCGTGGTCACCTGCATTTCAGCTCTCAGTAAACTTGCGATGGTTCCCGATACTGGAGTCTCGTACAATATTTTCACCACTACCAGAGCTATAAGCTACCACCATATTAGCCGCACAGGCTTCTGAGTAGTAGGGATGAAGACCCTTGTAGTCGATGGCTGCGACAGTCACAGAATAGATACTGTTCGTGTAACCGTCGAAGTTGCATTGATCTCCGGAGGCGGCTCCATTCCCACTGGCAAACACGAAGACCGAACCTTTGCCTTCGCGACCGTGCTGAATGCCATTCAACATAGCACGTCGGATAAGGTATCCCGGGCCTTCCATGGACTTTCCGTTGTCTGGAGGACCCCAGCTGCAACTGAAGATTGAAGTATTCTGGTAGTCGTAGTTCAGCGCAGCTGCTTCGTCGACGTCGGAGATCGGCCCAGACAAGATGCGGAGGCCCGCTATCTTCGACTCGTACGCGATGCCCATGCCGCAGACATTATTCTTAACGGCGCCAATTTGACCAGCACACCGCGTGCCGTGATGGTCGTCAGACAGCTTGGGGGTGGGGAGGTCTTCATGGTCATTATAGTCATACGAGCCTTCCGCATACTAAACCGCGACCTTTGTAAGCATAGAAAGAAGGCAGAAGGGAATGACCACGCACGAAGTTTGCTGCCAGATCATCGCTCGTATAGTCCAACCCATCATCCACCAACGCTGAGATTACACCCTTGCCCGTAATGCCCATCTCCCATAGCCCGGTCACATTCATCATATGCTCCGGGTACTCATTGTTGATTAGATGCCATTGCTTCGAGAACAACGGGTCCTCGATCCCGAGTCGCTCAGCGACTACCGAGGAAGGGATATCTTCGCTGCCCGGCCGGATGGGCGGGGGCGCACGCTTGGCGCGCTGCCGGAGCTCCTGGCGCTCGAGGTATCTGACAGAGGATGCGACTCGCCGACTATGGCGGGCGTCGGACGATCGAATGAAGTACGGGGATGCCGCTTGGCGGCGGAGCGCTTCGAGGGTGTCCAGTACGGGATCTGCGGTGCGCTTTCGTATTGACGGGTCGGGTCGCGCTGCACGCACCAACCAGGTATCCTTCAACTCGCCTGCGCGCCCGACGACTTGCACGCCGAGCGTCCGCGCTGCTTCGGCCAGCGATGCCCCTCCTCTGGTATCGTGTTCCAAGACATAGTATTCGTGCTTCGAGTAGTCGCGCTTTTCATGGTTTGCGGCTAGAACGGATTCATAGGTGAGCAACACGAGCACCAGACCGAATGGTAGCCGCATGGCAGGAGGAGGAAATGGGAGGAGTGGGAGGAAAGGTGGAGGGAAGGCTTGCAGGCCGGGGAAGCACTGGATCCCAAACCGGAAACAGCCACGCGCCGCACATCACTGCATCCTGATCGTCAACCGGACGACCAAACGACGCGACCCCACAAATAGCGCCTCGCCTATTTTCCATCCACTGTTTCTCGCTTTATTTCGGGCAGTACGGCACCCTCGCGGCTCTGCCGACCGCTTGTTCAAAAATATCGTGGTTCTGGCAAGGCTCTGGAGCCATAAATCCGTAAAAATGCAAGGCCAGGGCGTGACTCTGCAAGATACACCAACAAATTAAATAAGTACAGATCCAAATCATGTCTCCTGATCATCGCAACTCATATGCTCGTTTGTTACCATCAGGCCAGCTTACAATGGTAAAATCGTGGAAAGCTGTGTGCACCTCTCGTTCGAGCCCACGCTTCACCTCTTCAATATTTCCAATATACTTGAGCAGCCGCTCTCTCAGCGCTTCTAGCGCTTCGTTGTCGGCTTCGAAATCCGTAGGAACCAGACCCGCCAAATCCGACCACTGCACGTAAAACGTCAGTCAAAAATAGTATGGTCTTGGCCGGGACTCACATTTTCGTCCACGGCGACGACGAACTTATCCTCATCCTCGTCCTCCAGCCGGAAAAACAAATGGTAACAGTGACATACATGCTCTTTGAGCGTATCGTTGCACTTCACACACGCATTATGGTTCTTTGGGATACTGCAGGCATGGTCAGCGTTTGCTCAATGTTGACAAAAATAAATGACACCTGCATTTCGTCGCACTTGGTGCAAACAGCCTTCGAGCACTCCTTCAAAGATGGGGCAAAGTCGAACACACGCGCCCGCACACGGAACCGACTTGGACACTTCTCTACTGCCTCAATCTGACGGATGCTGCTGTATCCTTTCCGGCTGCCACTGCCACTAGTAGTCGAGGCCCGTCGATGATTCTGCGCACTTCCGGCCTCGTCTATGCCCTGTTTCCATCGCACTTTCCGCCTGATCCGGCCCCGTCAGCATGTCTGAACCGGCAAGGAGAAAGTGTGCTCACTTCAACAACGCAACCAGCCTTTCATTGTCACTGTTGGGATTCAGCTTGTCTAGAAGCCTGTCGTGGCCACCCAAGTGGCCGATGAGCTTCGGGTGGCCGCCCTTCGTCTGTAGCTTGAGGTTGTTGATAGTGAAGAACGAGCCGGCCGGCATCTGCTTCGCCATCTCATTGTGACCGTCTCGAAGCTCGACTTTGAGGATGCGACGCGCCAGCTCGCGGGACCAGTCTTCGACTGGTGGTGACTTCAGATCGTCCCGCGCGGTGTAGTCGGTCACATATATCTCGGACATGCCGCCTTGATCGTACTTGGAATGAAGAACCTGAGAGACAAGCAACGGTATGAGCATGATTTCCAATGAACGAGTGTTTTATGATACTTCACCTCCACCGTGCAGCAGAAAAACTCGGCTTCTTTCGCTTCGCTCAGGAGCTTGTGACTAAATTCATTAGGACTGAGGTTGGTCTTGTCCCATTCTTTCTTCCGCCTGGTGAAGGATCATCAACACAAAAAGAAACAGCAAATGTAGCTGAGTTCTGCGCACTCCAACAATGCCTTGAAATGATGATTATACTCGGCATCGTCCTCTTCAAGCTTCTTTGCCTTCCCAGCTTCCTTGAATTTCGCCTGGGCATAACCATTCTTGGACGTGATCATGCGCGCATTCCCGAACGACCAGTACTCGCCCGGTTTCATCGTCGGGCCCAGCGCTGCCGCGCCGTCCCAGAGCTCGAACTTCAGTGCCTTGGTCGCAAGGTTCGGCGGGCACCAGCTCGCCTCCACCTGGTACAGGGCCGGATTCGCGGTGAAGTCCGTGACATGGAGGATGTACGGGTCGCTGCTGTTGTAATCGCCGTGCAGGATCTACATGTCCGCACAGTCAGGATACCTTCCCAAACCAAGGCCACGTCACCCACCTCAACTGTGCAGTCGAAATATCCATCCGGCTCCATATACGGCACGACATCCGCAATGAGCCGATGCTGCCTCCTGGGCCGTCCACCCACAGGTAGACCAACGTTCACCACGTCGTCGCCGCCGACTTGTATCTCCTCACCCCTGGTCTTAACCCGCTCTTCCTGCACGGCCTGCCACCACTTCGCCAGCGCCGCACAGTGTCTTGCTTCTGCCTCGTGCATGTCCCAGAACGGCGAAAAAACGATTCCGACGCCATTGTCGAGTCCTTCTGACCGTGGCGCGCCATCGAGGGCGGGTGGTTTGGGCTCACCGGTGCTCGGGTCGAAGATGCACCAGCGCATTCGATCGTAGTAGCCTTTCAGCATGATGCCGCCGTTCCAATCAACTGACTACATGACTCAGATGTGGGTAAGTCATTCCAAGATCGCAGTCGAAGTATTTACCTTGAGCATGCGCATCAGGATGACATCGCCTTCTTTCGGTGCCGGCAGCCATTGTGCGTACTTCTTGGTGAAGCAGCTGACTGTGACACCTGCATTGCGGCGGTACAGATATCCGCCGCAGTTATCCAGATTCGACGGGTCCAACAGAGTGAGGGTCTGTGACCAATCTGCTACAACTGAGATGTGCCATTACTCGAGACAGAGCAGATGCGTACCGCCGTTTCTGCTTCTCTTAACTTCATGTGCTGAAGTAACGATGCCGATGACAGACACCTGAGTACCAGGCTTCAAACTCGCCAGCTCTCTGTACTCTCCCTAGAAAGCTATGTTTGAGTACAGAGAAGCCAAGCAAAATCAGTAGTCCATACATTTGCAGTCCGCAAGCCCGCTTTCATGCTCAAGACAGGATTACCTGTCTCAGGCTCATGCTTTGGCGGAGGATCAATTGAGGGCATTCTCGAAGTCTCTGACTCTTGTTCAATAACTGGCTTGTGGTCTTGCGGAACGGCTTCAGCCTGTGCCTCCTGCGCGGGCGAGGCTGCAGTGACCGAACCACCAGACGCGGCAGGACTAGGTGCTGCCGTTGAAGGACCTGCCACCAGTGGTGTAACTTGCAGCGCCAACTGTCTTTCCCGTTCTTCCAGCTGTCTTTCCCGCTCGGCCAACTGTCTTCTCTTCGCACGTTTGGAGTCTCGTCGAGGTGGGGCAGCTGTGTCCTTTCGAAGGTCAGCGTCAACTTTGGTATTGGCTGTTACAGCAGTTGGTGCGTCTGCAAGCGGCTTAGAACTAGGTTGCGCCGTAGGCACAGCGGGTGCCTCTGATTCCCGTGAGATTACTTCTGGCAGTCTCCGAGGCTTGCAGTTACGATTCTCAGCCTGAGGCGAGGGTGGACGTTTGCGCGAGCTAGCGAGATCTTGCCGGGCATCCGATACTGTAGGTGGGGAAATAGAAGCCTTTGGGTTATGCGGAACGTTTGAGGTTGACCCTCCTTTCGACTGCATCTTCTCGCTCGTTGAAGATGCTGAGCGCGATCCTGTAGTAGATGGAGCTCTGCTATCAGCTGGAGTCCTTCCACGCTTAATGACTGCAGCATCTGAATTCGCCAGTGCCGCTACGCGAGCAGTTGGGGCGACGTCATTATACCAGTCGAAATTGTCTGGATTCGAACCCTGTTTGATAAGCTCACTTGGGCGTTGCTGCTTCGAAGTTTTCGTCGACTTTGCTAGGAGATCGCCAGCCTTCATAAATATCCCAGCTATGACCATGAAGCACTCACATGTCCGGATGTTCCAAATGCGCCCAGCGTCCTGCGGAGCACCACGTCTCGAAACAAGCTGGACGCAAATTCCCTGATTGTATCTCAAAATAATGGGCAAGACCCCCTCTGCCCGCGCCTTCTTCAAACGCTCGACCTCCACGCCCTTGAGCGATACGCGGAGCTCGTCGCCGACGTGCAAATCCAGCCGATCGAGCCATTTCGCGCTCCCATCGCCAATATCAATGCGCTGCGGCGCGGCTTGCTTTCGAGCTTTCCCATCTGTGCTGATTTCCAAAGTGAACTGCCTCAGACGGGGTAGTAGCAAGAAGACCTTGCCCGCGATGAACCCGCCCGCGTCGTCGTCGTTCGTGAGCTCGTCCGGCACCTTCCGCAGTGTGGCGAACAACGGGTCGTCAAGCGCGACGCGCGGCCGCTTTGCGTTCTTGCCGGCGTCGCCGTCGCCGGGGCGTTTCATGGTAGACGACGGTGGGGGTGACAGAGAGCGTCTGCAGCAGCAGCAGCGAAGATCTGCGAGCTGGAAACGCGCGACGCGACGGACGCGTCGGGACGGCCCCCGGACACAGCATTAACCGACGCGTTCGCGCGCGGACCTCGGGCACCTTACGTCATGGACTCTCTTCCTGCTGTCTTCCACCGCGCCCTGGCTGCTGCGTCCAAGGCATCCGCTCTACCCACAATTCAGGATGAGACCCAGGTATGTCTGCTCCTATCCGTGTAGGCGCAACTTATTAGACACTCGCCGTGCAGGAATTGGTCGATTCTGCGCTCAAGGACTTGCGGAACGTGCTCACGCGAGTAACGGACTTGGCCCTCTTCAGCCCGAATGAATCGCTCGAGGACATTTCGACGCGCGATCTGATCTACCTCTCTGTTCCATACATTCTCGCGGATGTCGAAGGAAGGGTGCGGGCCACTGAGCGCGACGATCGGCTCGAGCATCTGCGTGCGTCTGAAGTAAGTCATTAATTGGACAGGCTTCTTTGCTTCGCCTGCAGTATTGAGCTCAGCATGCAGCGGTATCTCAGGCAATTCATCACCGAATTGGAGATGTATTTGATTGTCACCGAGTCCGAGCGTGAGCTTTTCTCGAAGAGGGCATCCTCGATTGCCGACCCGACGAAACGGAGGGAGACGAAAATCAAGCAGTACCAGAAAGAGAAGGAGCGGCGTGCCAAGATCGAGGTGATCCTCATCTATACGCATTACCTATAGTTCGTGAGCTCATCATCCCCACAGGCTATCCGAAAACGTCGACATGTCGCTACTACGTCCTCAGATGAATCTCCCAACGACTTTGACCTGGTCGCATCTCTTCTCCCCTCGCCTTCGCTATCCGCAGCCGACGACGAGGATTCAGAGACGGAAGACATCTTGCGCGATGCGACGCTCCTGTTACTGCGACTGTTCTACACGCAAGCATGCAGCCAACTGGAAAGCCTGGATCAGGAGCTCGAGCTGCTCAGGAGTGCCCCGCCTCCCGTACCCCAGCCGCCACCAGAGGCGAACCGCTCAGCGCAAGAAAGTGAAGAGTGGCGGCTGGATGCTCCACGGCTCGATAGGCAGGATGGACCGCTGCTCGATTCGAAGGGGAAGGTACTTTGGACTGCCCATGTTCTCAAGAGCGTTATCACTAATCGCGTCCTGCCCCGCCAGCCCTTACGGCCGTTTACCATTCTGCCTTCAGACGCGGCAGATCGCGCCCGGTTGCAGCAACAGGTCTTCCAGCCTGGCCATCGCCTGCCTACCATGACCATTGATGAGTACCTTGAGATTGAACAGGAACGCGGAAACATTATCACCGGAGGCGGGTGAGCTAACCACAGTTAAATTATCTACGATGCATACCCGCTCATCCTGTGATCCGCAGAGCGGCATCAGCAGCGCAGCCTACTTCGAAGGAGCAACTCGCGCTGGATGCGGAGTCAGATGGAACAGCATTTGGCCGGGAAAAGGAAGAGGAAAAGAGGCTGCAAGACGAGAATTGGGCCCGATATACAGACGAGCATCCACGAGGCGCGGGCAACACGATGAACCGAGGCTGATCGAGAAGAGCGCTGACAACTGTATCAATACTCTTCGTGCCAAATTGCATTACTTTACCACCGGGGCTTAGTTATTTGACGTCCAAAAGAAGTTGTTCCAACAACATTATGTCCAGACAGTGAGATGGTATATAGTTGAGAAGCAGATGCCTATGAACTGCCGAGAGCCGCAGACCGCCGACAAATAGAAAGGAGATAAGCACAATCAGCATTGACATTGGGCTGCCTCAGGTACTTCAGTTGTCGCTGGTGTTGTAACATCGATTTCTGCGAAAGCAAGGTCATGACTTTGCTACGCAGTTTCAGTAGATGTGAGGACGTACTAGCGTTCTGAGTCTCCGCATTTTGCGAGTCCTTCTCCATCCCTGGTAGCGACATGGCGATCTTCTTGAACAGACTCTTCACGTTATGACCTGCCTTTGCAGAAGTCTCCATGAACATGATGTTCAGCTGTTGCGACTTCGCCGTTGCTTCCTCGAGCGTCACCTGTCTGAATGATGTTCATACGTCAGCTGTCACGTACTTATACATGAGGGCGTGGAGCTGTAGTTCCCAGAGGCATAAAATACAAGGTGATACATACCGCTTGTCCGACAGATCTGCCTTATTCCCCACTAACACTACCATAACATCGTTACCTCGCTCTGACCGCACATCGTCTATCCATTTTGATGTTGAGAGGAAAGACTGGCGGTCTGACAAGGCATACCATTGGGACATAGAGCAAATATAACGGCGCAGAATAGCTCACTTGTGATGTCAAATACAACAATAGCTACGGTCGAGTCGCGAATATATGACGGGATAAGCGAGCGGAACCGTTCCTGCATGCATTGTAAGGTCGTGTAAAATGACTAAGTATGCAGTTCTCTTACCTGCCCTGCTGTATCCCACAACTGTAACCGCACAGTCCGGTCATCCAGATACAGTGTCTTGCTGAGGAAGTCTATGCCTATCGTCGCCTGATATGTGTTGTCGAATGTGTCATACATAAACCTGCATTCGATGAGTTCAGCACACCACACGTGGCGGGGCTTCTCATAGCGAAGCTGGGAGCGAACAATGCCCAAACTGACTAGATACGTACCTGGTGATGAGACTAGTTTTCCCCACACTCTGGTCGCCAAGCAGCACAATCTTGGTCCGCTTGAGAGTGTTGGACGATACGTCGTGCACAGGTGAAGTGGGAGAGGCCATGGCGCACGTCTTGCTATGTGAGATATAGAAAATAGGGAGAAACCAAAGGCCAAGAATAAAGCGTAACGAAAGAGTCTATGATATGGCGGACAAGGGAGAGACGGAGACACCTGGCCTCGGAGCAGCTTGTTTGCGCGTATGTACTCCCGGACTTCCGTCCTCGCGTGCGCGTTTGATGGCTGTCCGCAGCCTGGCGCCTCTGCTCTCCGCTGCGAGCTGCAGACGAATGCAATTGTTGACCGCCTAGCCTTCCGTGCTGCCGCCATCGTCGCGCCGCAGACGTTTTACGCGCAGCTGAAATTTCTGAGCGCCAGGATCATTCAATCACCCGCCTATCTCTCAAATCGGGAACGGCTGCTCTCGTTCCCACAACTCCATGGACGCGCCTCCGATGAAGTTCGCAGAAAAGCTGCAGGGCTCGGAGCGGTTCTTCTACACCTTCGAGTTTTTTCCGCCGCGGACAGACCAGGTATGTTGTGTTTTGCTGCTGTGCGCAACCCCGGACGACGCTCGTACAGGGCTTTACGAACCTCATCTCCCGTATATCGCGGCTTGCGGAGGTCAAGCCCATCGCAGTGAGTATAACATGGGGAGCGGGCGGCACAACGAGAGAACGATCCCTGGAACTGGCGTCTGTGACAAGCAAGGAGCTTGGATTGGACACCATCTTGCATCTCACATGCACCAATATGGAGAAAGGGAGGGTGGATGATGCGCTGAAGGTGCGCCTCCTTCGCCGAAGCGCCGTGAATTCGTTCCCATCGCTTCGCACAGGCCGCAAAAAATCTGGGCATCAGGACGATCCTTGCTTTGAGAGGAGGTAGGCGCCTAGCTGTCGGCGACGAGTCTAGATCTCATCTTCCTTGCAGATCCTCCAAGAGGGAAAGAATCATGGGTACCCACTGACCCGCGCTTCACGCATGCTATCGACCTCGTCTCCTACATTCGTTCCAATCCTGAGTACTCAGATTGGTTCTCAGTTGGCGTGGCAGGTTATCCAGATATTCCTGTCTATTTGCGCGCTTGCTCACGAAATACTCTGGTCTCGCAGCTTACCCGGATGGACATAGCGACGGGGTTCTGAGCGAGGACGAGGAGCTCGACAATCTCAAAGCAAAGATCGACGCGGGCGCTGATTTTATCATCACACAGCTTTTTTATGACGTCGACAATTTCTTACAATGGAAAGACAAAGTTCGGCGGAAGGGTCGGTATATTTTGTAAATTGGCCGGAATTTCACTCAATTGATTTGTCCTAGGTATCGTGGTACCTATCATCCCAGGAATCATGCCCATCCAAACCTACTCGTCATTTCGTCGATTGACGAAGCTCTGCGGAACTCACATCCCCCCTTCACTCGAGGCGGACCTGGACGCTATCAAAGTGCGTCTCGGCTTCTTTCCTTTTTCTGGGGCAAAAGTTCCCAATTTCACCCGTATCACAGCACGACGACTCAAAAGTGAAAGAATACGGCGTTACGCTCGCGATACAGATGATCAAGCGGATGGCGAGCGAAGGCGGCATCCGCGGCTTTCACTTCTGCACGCTGAACCTGGAGAAAAGCGTGCAACGGACCTTGGAGAGCCTGAACTGGATCCAGGCTTCCGAGATCACGAAGGTTCCGAACCGACTTATTGCTGTAAGGATCTCCGCCGTGGCTCATGGCTGTGGCTTCATGCATTTTGTTGTAGGAGACACCGAGAGCAGTCGTCCGCGCCGAGCGCGCCGATCCGGAGCGCACGGTTACGCCGGCGACGGCGACGAGCACGGCGATGAACGGGCTCCAGACTCAGCTTCCGCGCGACGGGGATGTCGGCAGAGGGGAAGTGAACGATGCTGCAACGTGGGATGAGTTCCCGAACGGCCGCTTCGGAGATGTCAACAGTCCGGCATTCGGCTCTCAAGACCAGTGGGGTGGATTTAGCACGCTCGTGCGTTCTGCTTTCTATCACTCCTGGACTTTATTGAAAGCATTCTTCTGTGCGACAGCATTCAGCGAGCTCCTCGCAATGGCCACGCCCGCAGACAGAAGCTGACATCACGGCTATCTCCCTGCGCTTTCTCAGCTCAGAGGTGGATTCGTATCCGTTCTCGCCTTCGCCGCTTTCGCTCGAGTCCCAGCGGATATTGCCGCACCTGAAGCATCTCGCCCGCCTCGGCTGGTGGTCGGTAGGCTCGCAGCCTGCAGTTGACGGGGAGCCGTCCGAGGACCCGGTCATCGGGTGGGGACCGGCGGGTGGGTATGTGTACCAGAAGCCCTTCGTCGAGTTCTTTGTGTCGCAAGAGGAGGTGGAGCGCATTGAGAAGAAGGTTAAAGAGAAGGGGGATGGGTGGGTTGATTACCTCGCGGGTAATTTCGCAGTATGTCCCCCCTTTTTTGACCGTAAATTGTTAGCTCATGTTGGTCTGTCCTAGGGCGAGGTCAGGACGAATCTTCAGGACGGCGAGAGGAACGCCGTGACGTGGGGTGTCTTTCCTGGACAGGAAGTTATCCAATCTACGATCATCGAACAGGACTCCTTTCTGGCGTGGAAGGTGCGTCATGGCCGCCATATTGCCCAGGCTAGGGTGCTGAATCCATTATTTCAATGTACAGGAGGAAGCATTTTCTATCTGGACAGAGTGGGCCTCTCTTCACCCTCCCAAATCGCGAGAACGCATTTTGTTGGAAGGTATCCGAGACAACAGGTGGCTAGTCAACATCACCCATCACGACTATAAAGATGCGGACGCATTGTGGAATTTCCTGTTCGAGGGCACACCGAAAGTGTCATCGGATTGAGGGAAGAGTACTTGCTGCTAGGAAGTCGCCACAAATGTAGAAGTACTGTATACCGTAGTTTTGTATAACTATCCAAATCCCCGCAATATTTGCAATGAGAACGTGGGGTCGAACATTTACCTACGAGGAGCATCACGGAGAAGTTCAGACCATAGAGTTTAAAGACGTTCGCTCGAGACGCTATACAGACAATTCACTGATGTATGCCGGATGCCAGCACACATTCTCATAGCAGATGGTCAACATAAGATGTACTGTACCATATCAGAAGCCGACAAACGACATTTCAATAGCGGAGAAAAGATGGATGCAGCAGCCTGAAATCCTCCGGAACCATATCATCTCCTTAACGGTCGACGAAAATAGCGATATTGGGGCTGTTAGGCTGAACCTGCGGGGCTATGAATTATTGTTCTCCAGGGGGACTTGGTCACTCTTACGTTACGATTCCATAGAACGATCATCCAGTCCTGTTAGGCTGACCGGGGCGCGGCGCGGCACTCGGAAGCTGCACGCGCGCAGGAGCGGCATCAGGGTTGGTCGGCTTCGGGTTCTTGATGTCCACAAAGTTCGCATTGGAGGCGGGCAGGTGGATCTTCGCAACCTCAGCCGGGTTCTTAACACCCTCGGACTGCTGGACAGCGGCCCACAGCTGGTCCCGAATCTTGATCTGTTTCCCGCGGAGGTTCAGTTCCCTGCTTCATGAGGAGAGAGATAACGACCTGCCTGAAGATCCGCGTCGGAGGAACTGTATAGCGTCTGCACGATGGCGTTGATATCATTGAGGTTCAACCCTCGGTCTCCGCCGAAGAGATGACGCATGCTGGCGACGACCACGTTCTTCGTGATGTTCGTCATAGTCGTAGAGGTGTACTCGTAGGAGTAGAAGTCGGTGTCGATCCGCACGAGGCCGCCGAGTTCACCGGTGCTGAGGGTGTACATGGTGGTAGAGGATTGATTGGCAGAATAGTTTCCCAACAAGTAATCCATGCTGGAAGTGACGATGTTCGTAATGCCTCCTACCTGCCATAGCAAATTGAATATGCATGCGAGCCAGTAGTGGTCTTGCTTACTATGTCGCCACTGATGAAATCCTTGAGTGTCGCTAAAGAAGTGAACATTGAACATTCAGTGGATGTCAAGCGTCGAACAAGGGTGCGCTACTGACAAGTGATGGCATCCGTGATGCCTGACGGGGTGTTTGACACACCACATTGGATATACTGATACTTGTAAATTACCTTGCGCATCTGTACGAGGCCGGGGTCGAAGTTGGGAGAGCGGATGTGCTCGTAGAATAACTGCTGCCTGTTCGTAGCAACTTGCATCAGTGCGTTCAGCGCGTCATTGGCCTCTTTCTCCTGTTCTTCATTATTGGCGACAGAGCTCATAACGGAGGAAAGGGTTGAACCCATTGTGTCGAATGGATAAAATGTGTAAGGGTGTAGAGATGGAAGTGATCTGAGGAGTTGCTGTTGCGCGATCAACGGAGGGGCCTGCGAGCTTGAGGACGGTGGAATCGGTGACAAGACTTTATACCCTTACGTCCTCTGGCGGGAGTCGGGGCTAACTGAGTCACTTGGACAGACGTGGGCGACACAAGGCGCAGACTAGCACGATTGTTGTCTCGAAGCCTTCGCACGCGCCGGCCAACCAGTAACGCCGAATGTCAGACTCCAGACAAATGGGGGCTACGACTGAATGGAAGTTATCTAGGTGAATGCGAAACGCACTAGAGCAGCTCAGTCGCCGCACGTCGCACCTAGTGGCTCGACCTCACCTTCCATAGAGATACTTGTTTTATCAAACAGCTGTCACGAAGCACAGGTGCCTCGATTTCAGACCAAAGTTACAGCTGTGGGCTCGGGCAGATTTGCAATATTAGGAACTGTCAAGACACTCCGGAAGTAACTGAGGAAACGTTAGCGTCGTGATAAAATGAGAGCTCGCCGGCCGACTGGACGAATGAAAGGTAGCAGGTGCGGGGACTGGATGCCTTGAACTTGGAGGCGCGCCACCGGCGATGGCGTATACGAGCGCCGGGATGGAAGAGCCATCGAAAACAGCTTCACTGCAACAGGCGGCGCATCAGTCTTACCTGACCATGTCGTGTTTCGCCACATCTGCCACCCCGGGTGTTCAGGGTCAAATGCTTTCCAAGAATAGCTCAAGTCCGGTGGTAGATGAGCAGCACAAGTCTACAGAGAACCCTCAATCTCCAGAACCACTGGACAGTGGTCCGAAGCTCCATAGATTTCACTTCTGATCTCGCACATCTTCACGCGCTCTGCGATGCGCTCGCTGAGGACAACTGAAGCCAATAATTCAGACCGTCAGCGCATCTCCAAGTACGAATATGACTTACACATATCGAGTCTCCAGCCGATACCCTTAGTTCTGCAATTGAATCTATAGGAAAAGTATGTGTAATGGTGGTCGTCCGGGTGCCGTTCTCGCCAAATGTCGACAAACTTATTTGCACCCGGAACCGAGGGCGGCGGGTTCAGGATCCTTGCGAACCAAGATGTCTCGTCTTCTGTGTAACCAGCTGTCTTATTCCAGTTCCGCTTGGCATTTGTCAAGTCTGTGATAGTTGAGTGTCTGCAAATAAAAGAAAGCCAAGATCGTCACCTTTCTCAGTCGGCGCAACGTTGACGTCGCCACCCCATATGACGGGTTTCTTCTTGTCCAGATCACGCATATAAGCTTCAAAATGTTGATTCCAAAGATTCTTCGTGTCCAGTGTCTGCCGGAGTATGCATAAATTCCCAGACGAATGCAACGTTACGCAACCCATACCTTCAACTTCTCGCCAGCGTTGACGACATAAGTTGCGATCAGGTAGTAGTTCTCAAACTCCAATGTTATGATACGACCCTTGACATAATTCGGATCTGGATAGCCAGGAAGTGTCTTATCGACACTGAGAGGTTCATGTTTTGACAGGACGGCGGTGCCAGCTGTACATAGTTCATGCTACCTGGTGCGAAGTCAAGAGAGTACAAAGCTCACAGTACGTCTTCTTTTCGGATATTGACCAATAGCGATATGGGAACCGTTTAGACAGGGTCGGATCCACGGGCTCGTTGTTCACCTCCTAAGGGTCAATACTTGTCAAAATAAGCAGAGTATGGAACCTACTTTCGTCTCAGTCAATATGAGAACGTCCGGGTCCTCCGCTTCAACATAGTATTTAAAACCCTAAGCAAGATTAGCAACGGAAATCCACGGATATTGATGGCGTGTGCAGAACCTTCTTCTGGCTAGCAGCTAGACCGGATATGTTCCAAGATGCAATTCGCGTCGTGTTCTCTCCTTGTGGTGGAAACGTGATACGAGTTGGTAAGACCTTGTTTGTGGGCTGCCTGTTAGGAGCCAGACCAGGCTCCGGAGAACCATCCGCGTCGCCAGTACCCGCGGTGACTTTGGCCTTCTTCGTCGACTTCGGGGGTGGGCTTGCTGTTCGCCCCTCCTCTGTGTCCGTGTCCGGAGCCTTTCGCTTCTTGGAGGCCGCGGCGCGTTTTGGTGCCATGATTACTACAGTGGGAAGACGTCGACGATACTGGAGGGTGGTAGGGAAGAAAGGAGACCTCGTCAACGACGTGGACGCGCGCAAGAAAGGGGAAAGCATGCCGCCAAGATGCGCTCATGTGACGCGACGCGTCCATCATAGACGCGCATCACGTGTGGTGTTCGAACTCTTGCGACGTGCCACCTCTCCTCAGCGCGAGTCTTTGGGTTGCCTTTGGAGTAGCCTATTCCAACATACAGTCCATCCAGAACAAAGCTTCAAGTACTGCCTTAGTGTCTACCCTTCAGCGCTTTCAGGTCCAGGCGACCTTTGGTATGGAGGCATACCCATGAAGCCCGACACTTGTAATCATTCCAAACTCTTTCTAGGACCACTTATTGCGCTGAGCGCATCGAGCACGCTTTCCAGCCTACCACCCAACCCACTAGTATTCGCGTCATCTCGTGTTACCAAGTTTCATGGTTAGCCATCGCGGATTCGACGCTTGGATCTCTTGTGAAGGGACCAGGCTTCCGGAGTATGAAGTCAGTGTGGACCACCAGGCTCATCGGGTCTCATGCTGGATTCCAAGTGAGGCCGGAAAGGTGCGCTATTGATGCCACTCTGAGAGGTTGAGCGCGTTCTCATAGCTGATTTTTTCCAGCAATTCGTCGTATTCTGGAGTGACAACGACGGTGGCGTCGATACTGCATCCTACCTCACTCTCGATGGCTTCAAAGTTGGAGGGCGATTTCTTTACGGGAAGGGCACTACATTCCGGTCTGGTGTCAGAACAGGAGAAGACACGGAGCGACCCTTCGTGTTCTCGAATCCTGAGGAAGACGGTGAGCAGCAGCATGCCACCTCCCATCAGCATTGTCCTGTCCCTTATTGAATTCTCTTCCAACAGCACAGGAAGGCTCGTCTAGCACGAAGATAGACCTGAAGCAGTGTGGCATGATTGTCCTGGACAATCGACGTGTCCGACGCGTGTGCCGCGCTCCCCGCTCGAACTCCAAAAAATACCCAGACACAGCGGCGGGTATGCGGAAGTACTTCGATGTGCGCGTTGGTATGTCCGCCCTGAGAACTTCCGCCAGCCCATCCTCATTCGTCTCTGGTAGATATGGTTCCGTGACCAAATCAGGAAAGGCAGCGGCGACATGGGATATTGTGCCCTACGACAAGACCCAACCTGAAACGTGGGTGGAGTCGTTTTCAGGTATAGATCAGCAGGTAAGGCTTGTATACGCAAATATTGCTCACAGATGAACTCAAGAACCCCTTACAGAGTTCCTGGAGGGTCAAGGAT
This sequence comes from Hericium coralloides, assembly GCA_003675405.1. Taxonomy (NCBI): domain Eukaryota; kingdom Fungi; phylum Basidiomycota; class Agaricomycetes; order Russulales; family Hericiaceae; genus Hericium; species Hericium coralloides. The sequence goes on from QUOP01000129.1 coordinate 23,330, forward strand.
TGAAACCTCGCTCCGAAGTTGTGCTTCCCCCGACGATAACCCGCAAGCCCAAGGCAAGCCAGCAGCTAAAGTAGACTCCGTGTCGCCTCAGTCCGCAAAGACGCCCGCATCTGAACGTGGGGAGGCGAGTTCTCAGAAATCATCGGCGAAGCGACATCGTGAGGTAAATCCTGGGAATTTCTTTTACAATGTGATATTGCTCAGCTATACCAACTTGCCAGCACTCGTCCGAAGCGGACCTGCCGTACAAAACGCCGAAACTCACGCCTCAGAGCTCTGCTTCATCGCTGCTCCAACCACAGCGATAGACTTGGATTTTTTTCAGAGATAGTGACCCAGACTACGATCGATCGTTGAAGCACCTGAAGAGTTCGCCTGGCAGTTGTCCAGCCCGGATGTCGACAAGAGCAGATAAATCACTTTACATATGTTTTCGTTCGCTTTGATTGCTTATGCTATATGTTTTGTTTCCCTGTCCCTGCTTTGCTATTGCTGTCTTTTTGTTATCTTCGTTACAATATGTTGCGCCTATGCCAGGATCTTTTCATGTACTGTATTCTGATTTTGCAATATCAGGTGTTTGAATGCTTGTTCAACGTTAGAAATGTAGATGCGAAGATGACTAATGTACATTGAGAAACAAAGCTGCTCCGCGGGGATGCAGTCGTATCGTTTAGTCCGAACCACCACGCGTATAGTCGTACTCATCAACCCTACTATTACAACAACAAGCATCCACTCTTTCGTACCCCTGCTCTCATATGCATTACATCTTCCATCAGAACGCCTCCATAGATGTGCTTTCCAAACCAAGCGATTTAGGGCTTGACCTCCAAGCCCCTCTTCAACGCTGCAAAACAAGATGAGTAATAAGACACCACCAAAAATCTGTATACCTACCTTCACACGTGTCCTTCGCATCGCCGAACAACATCCTTGTGCCCGGCATGTAAAACATGGGGTTCGGCACGTCCGCTGCAGAACAATCAACCGTCAATACGGTGATGTTAATCGGCTGGTTCGTTGCGCACCATATCCACTACTCATCCCGCGCTTCATTACGACAACCTGCTTGCTCTTCCACGCATGCAGGACAGGCATCCCAGCGATGGAGCTACCAGGCTCCAGCGCGATGGGGTTGACGGTATCGTTGGCGCCGATGACCAGCGTGACGTCGGTGTCGGAGAAGTCGTCGTTGATCTCGTCCATCTCGAGCACGACTGGATACAGAACGGTAAGCACGCAGCAGTAGCAAATTTAGAAATAAGATATACGCACTGTCATAGGGCACAGAAGCCTCAGCCAGCAGGACGTTGCACTGCCCAGGCATACGGCCTGCGACGGGATGGATCGCGAATCGGACATTGACACCTCTCGACCGAAGGATGGATGTAATCTCAGAGATGGCATACTGTGCCTTCGCAACAGCCATCCCATATCCGACGACCTAGAAATCCAAATCAGCAGGAAGCCAAATGTACTGGCTGATTGACTGACTAATATAACACTGTCTGCATTGCCCAACATCTCTACGACTTCATCGACATTCGTCTGCGTAATTTTTCCTTCGATCTTGTAGTCGTCGGGTGCTGCTTGCACCCCTGCTCCGCCGAATAGCACATTTGTGAGGCTCCGATTCATGGCGACACACTGGAGAAGCGGCACGGAATGAGTGATGTCGACAGACGTGAGGTAAAACTACTGACCATGATGTACGACAAGATAGATCCGCTGACGCCAATGAGGGAGCCGACCGTCGTTAGTAGAGGATTGTCCAGCATGAAACCTGTAAATAAAAGTCTTGAGCTCTTGTCCCTCAAATCATCAGAACTGATTACCTTCCGCAACCAGTGCGAAGCCAGAATAAGCGTTGAGCACAGTAATCACCACAGCTAACAAGAACAAATGTGAGCAAAAGAGGACCACCATATGATCTCAGAAACCTCACGCATATCAGCCCCTCCAACAGCCGCAGTCAGCGTATATCCCTTGATGAAACTGAGCACGGTGTTCATCCCGAGGAACCCGGCCGCAATCGCCGGCGCAGACGGTGCCATGGACAAGAAAGCGCCCAGTCCGGCGATGTTGGCGCCGAGCAGGGATCCGTTGATGAGATGTCGTCCAGGGAGGACGAGCGGCTTCGACGACATCTTGCCCGCGAGCTTGAGGAACGCGACGATAGAGCCCGTGAAGGTTACGCCACCTACGAGACGTCATGAGCCGACAGACATACGCCTTGAATGGAAGTGCGTACCAATGAGGACACCGAGGTAGGCTGTCACAAGATGCAGCGTGGAGATATGGTCTGCGCCCTGCAGGACACTTCCGATGCTCGTGAGCACCGCCGCGAGACCGACGACCGAGTGCAGTGCCGCGACCATCTGCGGCAGTTCCGTCGCGGTAACTCTGCGTCCAATGATGGTTCCGGCGGTCCCGCCAATAGCGGCTACAGCTGCGAATTGCGCGAGTACTTCCGGTTCAAAGCCGACCGCTGCAAGGGATGCGAGGATGCCCGAGCTCACACCAAGGACACCAAGGATATTTCCCTGGCGTGCGGTAGTCTGCGAGGCCAGACCCGACAAAGAGCCTGTATATCAATGGCTTCAGAAGCCTGCATGAAAGTCAAGGCAGCGCATGGACGCACCGATACACAGGAGGCTACTGGTCAGATAGCCTGCTTGTACCAGACCTGCCATGCCAGTGCTAGCAGCAGCTATGAAGCCACCCGTGAAGACGACAGCAGGCACGCCATACAGCCACGTATACTCGGGCGGATCACCACGACCTGAACAAAACATAAGAATGGCTCAAATGAAGCATTGAAGTCCAGACTCACGCTTGAACATGTCCAACATGCGCTTGGTGATGACGAAACCGCCGAAAACATTGACGCTGGCCAGCAGAACGGACAAGGCACCCAGTGCTTGTGGTACTGTGCCCGGGAGATAGCCCCCACCTATGACAAACAAGCCTCCGATACCAACCATACCTGAAAGAACGCGTGGTCAACGACTCCATAATACCTTCTACCCTGGAAGAACTAATACCTGAGATCGCGTTGGTGACCGACATCAGCGGCGAATGCAGCGCCGGTGCGACGCCCCAAACGACACGGTATCCAATCAAGCCTGCAAGCCCAGCTGTGAAGAAGTTCGACATGAATACCGGCCCAGTCATATTCCCCAGCGCAACCACGCCGCCCATGCCGGTCGTCAGAAGGGCAACATCGCGCTTGGCCTTTTGCCACGGCGTGATCGCCAGCGTTTCCACCTTTTTCTCCTCGGCCTTGGTTTGTGTAGGCGGAGGCACGGATGCGACGGCGGGGGCGCGGGGGACGGGCTGTATCAGGTTGCCGTGGTGGACGACGATGGCTCCGCGGACGACTTCGTCGGAAAGATCGATCGTGTATTTGTTCGGGCTGTTCGGAGGTGTCATTGACAAGAGGAACTTTGTGATGTTGTTCGAATAAAGAGTGGAAGACTGTGTGGGCAGCCTTGAAGGAAGGTCGGTATAACCTGCACACAGTATTAGATACTTATTTTTATTGACGAATAAACCAGGGGCGTACCGATGACGGTGACTCCTCTGTGAACATGAAGCTCTCCAGGCCGAGTGGCTTCGCAATTTCCACCAGTTTCTGCCGCAAGATCTACTATAACAGAGCCTTGCTTCATCGCTGAAACCATCTAATAAGCATAGATCAGTGTCTGAATCCAAGAAGGGGAACCCCGTATAATCACCTCGTTTGTGATGAGTTTTGGTGCCGGTTTTCCGGGGATAAGAGCCTGTCTTCTCGTTCAGAAAGAATGCTAGAATGTATTCGGAATAGCAGCTGACCGTAGTAACCACAATGTCGACATCCTTGCATTGCTCCATGAACAGCGCCATCTCAGCATCGATGAATTCCTTAGACATCTCCTTCGCGTAACCTCCGCCTCCACTACCTTCTTCCTTGATAGATACTTCAAGGAATTCGGCACCAAGAGACTGGACCTGCTCGCGCGCAGCGGACCGCGTGTCGAACCCGCGAGTGATGGCACCTAGACGACGAGCTGTTGCGATGGCACTCAAACCAGCGACGCCAGCACCGATGACCAGAACTTTGCATGGAGGAATCTAGACGCGTCATGAGCTGTGAAGATGACATTGAATCCAGTAGGATTATACCTTTCTGATAAAATGAATACAATTAGTATTCATTACAATGGGATCAGAAATAGACGGACGTACCCAGCAGCAGTAACTTGGCCAGTCATGTAACGACCAAAGTGATTAGCAGCCTCTAAAACGGCTTTGTATCCAGCGATATTAGCCATCGAACTGGCATGGAGCGTCAGTATTGCGCTGAAGGTTACAAGATAGCACAACATACCTCAGAGCATCGAAAGTCTGCGCGCGAGAAATCCGGGGTATCATATCCATCGCCAATGCATCAACGTTCCTCTTGGCAAGAACATCCACTATCTCCTTGTTCTGCCTCGGGTATAGGAAGGAAATGAGTGTGCTGCCCTCCTTCACATGCTCCGCCTCTGTTCCGCTCGGAGGCCGGACCTTCAGCAGGATGTCTGATATGCCGAACACATCCTCTCGCGACACCAGCGTAGCTCCAGCTTTCGAGTATGCATCGTTGAGAAACTGGGCTTCGTGTCCCGCATCGTGCTCGATGAGGATCTTCGCGAATCCCTTCTTGTATAGGAGCGCGACGTTCTGGGGCGTCAACGAGACGCGCCGCTCATTAGGATATGTTTCCTTTGGTACTCCAACTGTGAGTGAAGAATACGGAATGCCTAAAGCGGGCGCCGTCGCGTCAGTCTCGAACGTCTGCAGAAATGACTCGATGCGTACTGCCTTCGACCTCCTCCGTTGCGCCCGTCTCCTTGACATCGCGTGCAGTGGCAGAGCGATGAAAAACGCGAAAGCGCACTGTCACTGTCATGCTACGTGTCAGCTATCTATTCCTCGCACAATCCGCTGAACGACTGTTGCACACATACCTGGTCTACATCGATGTGTGAATGCTGGAACGATACTTGACGACGACCTCCACGAGCGACAAGTAGCGCTCGCCGCAAAGAGTCCCATCGTAAGGACCTGAAGTGAGTTGCCCGCTACTATGAGGCAGCTGGGTGGATATCGATGCTGAGGGGAGGAGACGTGGATGTGCCGACCGAGCTCGAGGAAGGAAAGGCTTGTGACTAAATTTACCCCGCATTCTCACCAAATGATTGGCGCGGTGATCTGTCGGCAATTCCCATATCGGGCCAATCCCCATATGATTCTCGGCTCGTACCTGGTTTACCTCCGTGTCAGGTCAGCGCCCTCATCTCTAATAGTAATATTGAAGACTAACTGTGAGAAATCTCCCGGGAAGTAGAGCTGATATCGCAGCTTCGAGGACGATTGGCTGCCTCGCCTCTCGCTACCTGTGCAAGTTTTTCGCAGGAACGTCGACCCACATCAGTACACATGTGCCCGCGAACCATCATAGGTGCATCCAGATCGGAAACATCCACGGACCATAACTCAGCGCGTCAGCCGTTTCCAGTCAGAGAGTAGCAACTTGTGAGTATCATAACTTCTTTGACACTGCAATCTCCTTGAAAAGTGTCTTGAAAAGGGCTATCCTGTATCATGCGCCAGGCAACTGCGCACAATGCCTTCACAATGAGGTGCTGTCTTCGACCTGTGACTTGACAATTTCACCCTGCATCAGCACGATCACAGTTCTAGAGAAGGTGCCACGTACTCTTATGGTTCTCCGTGGATATCAGTAACGTTAACGAAAGCCGGGGCAGGAAAGGTGTTACGAGCCGGACGTCATCCTGTGAAAGCAACATCAGGTGCCTACACCTCATAATAGTCGGTATATCGTCAGTCCGGAGCCGGGCCGGTTGCGCGTTTCTGCACTCACACAAAACCAATAAATGATTGGGGAGCTTGCTCCCCTACAAGACGGACTAGCGGGCTCCAGGACTTAGGTGACTAAGCACGCTGGTGCGCGCTAAACGAGCTAAGCGGTCACCCCGTGGGAACCCGCGCAATCCGCGCAACTTTCGAGCGCTGCAGTGGGCACACGCTGGCTCAGGGGTTCGATTCCTAGCTGGGGCTCTTTTTTTCTTTCTTTCTTCCAATACCTTCCCTCCATCTACAAAAATCACTATTCATTTTTAATGTATATTAGATTGAAGATAGTCACTGCATACAAATGCAAAAGAAAGAGTTTTGATCCCCAACTGCCTCAAAATTCGTATGTGGCAAGCTCCCCATTCTGCGGGTGATTTCGAAATCACCTGCCGTTAATCCTACGTAAATGATTAGTTGCCTTCTACAAATTGTCAAGCGCTCAGTGCGCTTGCTCATACCGAATGAAGCCGGCCCGAAGTCACAGTGTGTGGGCTAGCGACAGACTAATCTCGCGGGGCAGGGGATACGACTCATACGACTCGCCACCAAATGAGGGGTGTAAAATTCGTGAATGACCACCTACCACCACTATAACATACAGAATGAAATATGTAGCTTCCTTATCCTCGTCCATATACTCCATCTACTGCTTCCCGCTCAACTCCCTCTCCACGCGCACGATATCCTGCACGTGCGGGTGCTCCCAGAGAGCGTTCGCAGCCTCAGGCTCGATTGGCGGGAGGGGCTTCCGAGGCGCGCCGCCGTATCCATACAGCTTCTCTAGCAGGAACTTCGTGCCTGATATCGAGGCCTTGGCGATGGTGAAATCGGCACGGCCGACGATGCCCTGGAGACGGTGTGCCTCCGGCAGCAGCAATGGGTCTTTCTGGGCAGCCACCGACAGCTCGTACAGTTTGACGATCGTACACTAAAGTAGCGGATCGATCAGCTCCTGCATACTGCCAGAAAATTCGTCTAGCTTACGGGTGCGAGGTTGCCCAGACCGGTGATAGCACCGTGGCCGTTCACGGAGGCAGACGGCAAGATGAAGTCCGCGTAACCACCAAGGACCAAAAATGGTGCGTCGGGGTTTTTGCGGGGGTGTGCCTCAGCAAAAGATGCCTCCGAGACAGTGGCAGCAATGCGGGTGAGCTTCCCGACGTTTCCGCACCTGTTAGGCAGAACAATGTCAATAAATTCAGTATAGCGGTGGTAGATGAACTACGCACGTCAGCTTCACACCGCAGAGATTCGGCGACTCCGTCGCGAGCTCGGTGATAAGATCAGAGTCCAAGTCGATCCCGCCACTGGCCCCAGGGTCTAAGGGGACAGATGTCAGATCCTAGCGCCTTCAGAGATGGTCACAGGACGCACAGTTGTAGATAATGACCGGAATGGGGCTCTTCTCCGCAACCTCGGTAAAGAACGCCTTCAGGGCCTTTGTTGCCCGCGAGCGCACCAGCGAAATAGCCGCTGGTGATCACGATAGAGTAGTCCGCGCCCGCCGCGGCGGCCTGCTCCCCGAGCAGCACCGTCTCGCGCAAACTTCCGCCGCCCGCGGGTGATGATGGGCACGTGCGTAAGGCCCGCTGCGTCCAATGCCTTACGCGTCGCCTTGATGATTATCTGCCGCTCGTCATGAGAGAGGTGCAGGGCCTCGCCCATGGAGCCCGCGAGCAGCGGGAGCACGCCCGCTTTCGCCGTTCGGACGACGTGGGTCTCGAGCGAGGGGATATCTGGGTCGCATAAAGATAGCCGATAAGCAGGCGATGGATTAGCACCGGGCAGAGCCCGCAGTCCGATGCACGCACCTAAGTCCTCGCTGCCGGGGAGAAAGAATGTGGGGATGGGGGCGTAGATCCCGGCCTTGAGGGGCCGCGAGACATGTGCACCGTTCGCTCCGTTTGTGGCGGGCATGGTTGGGATGGCAGGTAAGTATGAGAGCAGGACATGGTGGAGGCAGTATATATACACGAGCAAGGAGTTGGAGAAGGTGACGCGGGTGCTTCGGTCCGGCGCTCCCCTCAGCGCGCCGTCCGCCTGACCGTCGGGCCGTCTTCGGGTTCTCCCCTCATGTGCTTGTCCGCGCTTCTGCTTTTCTGTCCCCCGCCCCGCACCGACAGAGACGACGCAGTCTGATCGCTTACGGTGAGTTACGGCGCGGGATGATTTCAAATATCTGGTCGCAGCCGGAAATCTTGGCCGCCGAATACTGCACCAGCTGTGCCAGATTCGTTACCAAGTCGAAGTGCCAGATCTTAATCTCAAGTCCGTGTGGTGGGAAGTGTACCTCGCATTAATGCCCAAACGGTGCACCGCATTTGCCAGAACTAAACGCCAACTGAATGGAGAAGACTCAACGTCCCGCTCCGGACAAAGGGCCCGCGGTCGGCAGACGGCAACAGCTCTAAACCTGCTGAATGCCGCCGCGCCTGAGGGCCGTTTTTCGGTGTGTGGATATCCGGCGGCCAAGGTAGAGTGTTCTAGCTGCAGCGCAGGACTTGAAGAGGCACTCAAGCTCTCATCGCTGTCTGCTTCCGTGTGCCATTCATTCCTCTGGTGCGACCTCCGGTGATGCTTCACAACAACCTCGGAGGCATAGACTGACCCGAGACCATACACATGATCTGACAAGAGATATGTAGGTCATGTTGTGGCCCATAGTAGGAATCGAATACACACAGCATGTAAACAGGCATCGCAAGAATAGGAAACAGGAATAGACAACGTTGGAAGAACCTCAGAATCCGCTGGCCGCGGTGTGGCCAAGCCTCAGCAACGCACACGTGAACAGCCGTGCCCAGAAGATAGAGATATCAACGTCACCGCGAAGAGCACCTGTAGATCAATGAGGCAGACGGACCTGTTCTGACACAAGAGACCTCTTACGACTTCGAGCGCCCGAAGGCTCACGTCACAAATGACCTGAAGTGCCCGTTGTCGGCTCAACATGGTGAAAGGAGAAGACAGAAAGGTACAAACTGTTCACCTACACAGATGAGAATCATCACCTTGTGTTCACTTGAAAAGCTTCTAACGATCCGCACAACACCGACTGAGTGTCATTGAGTAACGACACCTGAGATTATCAGACCAGCGCCGAGCGGCAATGCCTTCAAGGATTGTCATTCGGTCCTTCGACAACGTCGATGATATCGATCACTTCCCTCTCCCACTCCGTCCAGCCGTCCTCGTCCTTCTCACCTTCATCTTTGAGCGACTTTTCGATGACCTCCCATGGTATACACCGGCGATCTCCGTCTTCCGTAGGTTCGCCCAGAATCCAGTTCTTCTGTCTCGTGCGTGTGAGCGTGACGACATGGCCCGCTGACCCCAGTGAATGCGCGAGATCATGCACGATCGACCGCACATACGTCCCGCCAGACACCCTCATCTTCAGCACGAAGGCCGTCGGCACCTCACCCTCGGCTGCCTGTGGGTCCGATTCGTCCTTGACATGGTCGGTCGCCTGCTCATCGACGCTTGATAGTGACTTCTCTAGGGCCGCCTTCTCTTCCTGGGTGAACTGCTTCTCGGGCCATCGATAAGGGTGGTCACTGCCTTTCCAGTCAATGAGTTCGAGCGCGTGGATGGTCACTTTCCGCTGTTCGATCGGGCGAGGCAAAGGAATGCCCTTGCGCGCGTAATCGTACAGGGCCATTCCGTCCATCTTTAGCGCTGAAAATCTGTTTTGCGATGAGATACAGCAGCGAGGGAACGGCGAAGTGCGTACATTGGAGGAGTCTGCATGATTTCGCCACGGAATTTCTCCAAGGCGCTTTCTACGCTTTCGCGAGTGACATGGTGCCAGGGCGCTGTGCGAACGCGGGCGCCTTCACTATCATAGGAATCGGTCTCGCATCCCAAGAGACACGTAGTCTGGTATTCCTTCACAAACCGTTCAGCGTCGACATTGTTTCTACCCCAAGAATATTCAGTCACCTTTGAGCAATCAAGGAACTCGTTCAGTCGTTTTGTGCCTTTCCCAACACCGACAACTGCAGAATAATTCAGAAACGTCTAACCACGGAGAAGACGTATTGTTCACCAAGCACACCGTCCGCCAAAGGATCCAGAGTTCCTCCCTGACCAGTCTTCACGATGTCCCTTCCTCTCCGGCCCTTTCCACGCTTCTTTCCCTTCCCCTTATCTTGTTCTTGGCTCTCAAGCTGGGAGGCCTCGACGAACAGACGCGACTTCTGGATCAAAATTTTGGTCTTGTTAATAACATCCATCGACGTCGGACCCGATGGCTTCAGAATGCCAAAGAGGCCGGATAAAGGTAGCGACGAGACTGAGATCTTTGGCATGTTGTTAGCTGCAGGCCTCGTATGTCCCGTAAATGAGTGGACGATGGAATGTTTACAAAGTAGACGCGCACTGCAACCGGCAAGTGGGACGCGTTGTTGTCGTTTGTTGCGAAGCCCCGACCGGGCCGGCGGCCCACCTCCTTGCGATCCCAATTTCACATCGGACCGCAGAGGTCGTTTATTCCAGCTGAAGCCCTGAACGACAAGAGAAGAACTTGTCTACTACTAAGTTACTAGCCAACCTGAACAACCTCTGAAGCTAGGCCAAGCCACCGTACAAAATCCACGAGCATCCTCATGATTGAAGACAAACACCTAGAATCAACCTAGGATACACGTTCACAATCTAAGTATTCTGCACATATCAAGGGACTTCTCATCAATCTACTCTTTACGTCTCCGGCCAATACCCGGCCTGAATGATAGTCAGTTGTCAATTACTATCGTGCTTTCTCGGTGGTTGGATTAGGGCGCACGAAATGCCTGCGAGGCGACGATGCGCCTGCTTTGTCAATCGCCTTCACCTCCTCGGGTGTCAAGCCTGGTTCATCAGTGATGCTGAGATAGTCCTGCAGTCTGGACTCCTTCGAGGTCGTCCTAGGATACGCGAATGATGGTAAGCATGCGCAGCTAGACTCGACGAGAATCCAACTCACGTTATCACCACGATGCCTCTTTGCTTTTGCCAGAGAAGGAGCACCTGGCTCGCGGAGACGTTCTTTCCAGATGCTTTGGAAAGTCGCTCGGCAGCCTCTGCTACGATCGGGTCGACGGGTCCGCCCTGGAAGCGGAACAGAGGCGACAGCCCGCCAAAGGAAGCCGTTACAATGCCATGCTTCTTGTGCAACTCGAGAAGAGGCGCCATCTCGGCGGAAAGGTATGGATGGTATTCAATCTGAGATGAAATTCGTTAATCAGTAATACTAACGAACTATGCAACGAGCGCACCTGGTTGATGGCGGGGATCTCGGAGCCAGGCAAAATAATGTCCAACTCCTCCTCGCGGAAGTTCGACACACCAATGCTCTTCGCGAGCCCCTCTTTCTTGACTTCTTCGAACTGCTTCCAGACTTCCCTGAGCTTCCCAACGTGCTGCAACGGCGTGTGGATCAGATAGAGGTCCACATAGTCGAGCTTCAGCTTCTTCAGAGATTCCTGCAGGGACTCCCGCACGGTTTGGCCAGGCTGAAGGGAATGGAGCTTCGTCGTGACGAACAGCTCGGAACGCGGCTTGCCAGAGGCGACGATGCCCGCCCCTAAGGAGTCTTCGTTCCCATACACCTGCGCACCGTCGAGATGTGTAAAGCCGGCTTTGATAGCAGCTGCAACCATACGCTCTGCATCCTTTCCGTAGAGCGCCGTTCCCGTGCCGAATCCCAGCCAAGGGATAGCGTTCCCGTCGTTGAGCTTGATGGGGGTGTTGGCCATGGTACTGAGCGGGCGAATTGTGATGGTGCGGAAATAGGGACTCAGAAGTGGGGGAAGAGCTGCGCAAATGCCGATCAGGAGGGTGCCGCCGGCGACGCCTTTTATTGCAGACCAAGTGCGGAGACCGAACATCTGCTGAAAGTGGTTGGGATGGATGTATAGTGATAGCACTGTTTTATCGTCAGCAAGGATCGGTTCGGCACCCCGACGGGTTCAATAATGTGGTAGATGTCGTCAGCGAGAGCTTACGTCGCAATATTACCAGTGCCAGATTGTATATCAGCGTTTTCGAGTTCGCATTTGGTCTTTCAATCTCACCAAGGACCCTGATCAGCATGGCTAGCGCTGTTCATGTGAACGCAGAACATTTCTGCCCAGGTATTTATCGGCGCAATCTTCGCCCAGCCATCCATATGCATCCATGGCCAGATTGCGAACAGTGACTGCGAGCAGGCGGGAGCTATTTATTCCGATTTTCGACAGATCCAACCGTTCCTGGACTTGGTCTGCGCGCTGGCGCTGAGTACCGAATCCTTTGCGTGGATTGATTGACAGCAGACAGATATCGTTCACGAAGTAAAGGATGTTGAGAACAATCGTCAATGATCGTGGGGGACATGATCACCGGCCCTAAACCGACTCTGCCTGCCCTAAATCACGGTGTTCAAATAATCACTCTCCCACACCCCGTGTGCTGCATCTTTTAACAACTACTCAGGCGCTGTCTTACCACATGTTCGACTGACCGCTTCACGGCAGTCCCTCATCGCCAGCAGCCTCAGATCGAAGGCGCACTCTTTGGCTGGCCATCCAGGTGCAAACCCCAATGGGTGATGTCAGTCACCTGGTGTTTCCGACAACTGTTTATCTCGATAGTCTTGTACTGTGCTATGCCTTGCTCAATCTTATGAATCGTTACTGGCACTTTCTCACTGATTTTGAGTACTGGGGGTTCTGGTGTGAATATGATAGGCGACAAGCAAAGGTCTCAATACGACTGAGACTGCCTGGAAATTCGTAAGTCATGAGCTATTTTTTCAACGCACACATCAAAATGGTCTCTGTAACTGTAAGTGCAACTTCACAATATGCTCGAGAGAAATCGCTGAACGTAGCTGTCGGCACAGATCACAACGCTAATACCCGGACGTCAGTGCTTCAGCGCTCGCGTCAAGTTGCTCTACGACGATGCGCATGCTCTTGCCTCACTAGTTGCCCATACTGCTTCAAGATCCTGGATCCATTCCTATGCCGTCTAGCTTTGCGTCTCTGTCTAGATCAATGCCTCCAGCAGCACTCACCACGTTCATCTCCAGAACACCACATCGGCACGCAGTCCATCTATCTCTCGACATCCGTCACCCTCTCGGGTTCGTCTAATACATCATAAAAATCGCCGGACCGCCGACGTAGCATGCCGATATCCTGGCGAATACGGAGCCATTTGACAATGGACTCGTTTGCCAGGTACCCTCCCTCATCGAGTTGTGTAAATTCGTCGTCGGTATGCAAGGTCAGCGACTTCAAATTCGTGAAGAATAGTTGATCCCGATCGGTAGCATCTTCTAACTCGGTATCGGCCTCGGTCTTGAAACCAACGCTCTGCTGAAATGAACGGCTTCCTTTAAGTTCCCACCGACGACAACATCCTCAATAATTCTGCACTGCCCAAATGTTTCAACCCATTGCTGCGGGGTCCAGAATGAATCCTGGTCAGTCTCTTTGTGTAAGACTCGGAGCTCTTCCAGAGGTTGGTGACTGAGGGACGCGTCACCGGCGTGCCATGTTCTGCGGGTAGTGTATCACAGATTTCCCGTACAATATAGGATGCACTCCCCTCCAGCTTGAAAACGGGCACGCAACGCGTGCAATATGTTATCCGGAGGTATGTCTCCTGATAGGCTATGATCCGAAGCCAATCGAATGAACAGTTTACAGGCGGCCGGAAACTCAATGGGGTCCACGACGTCAGCGCACTGTGTTGTAGTGCCTACGAGCCGCAGCTTCTCTAGATGGGTCAACTTGATGGATGGCAATGATGACCAGGCGGGCGGGATGCATTGCGCAGCATCAAAGTACGCAATGCAGGCATCCTTGCAACAGAACCCAAGAAAGCGTCGAAGCTATAGCCGCTCGCGTGCCATGCATCTGGTTTGAATTGTTCTTCTTCACAAAGTTCCAGACGACTGACACCATGGAAGATAGGCGAATTGATCGGCAAATAAATGTTCGTCAGGACCACATTCCGCAGCAAGGGTGCGTGATCCCCAAAGGCATGATGAGGGAGCGAGACCGGATCCGTGTGCAATACCGTCAGGACCAAAGATCGCAGCAAAGGAGCGGGTGTGTCTAACGAGTTGACCACCGAATTGGATATCCCGAGAAGGTCCTGAGCTCCATGACCGTATGCCAGATGGAGGCGCGAAACGCGACCGAGATGCGTACAGAAGGCCCCGTCCAGATGACCGCTATCGCTACAAACGGAGAGCGGTGCAGCCTTTGAACGGCGCAGCATCAGCCCGACTCACTTGGATCCAAGACCGTCTGTTGTATCGCTCCAAAGGGTCGGGTCTTGCAACGCTGTTTCGCGCCAATATCTGCAGACATGGGTCGGATAGGCTAGAACTATCCCAGAAAGGTCGTCTCCAATATTCAGGGATAGGTTCATTAACGGCATTGAATACGAAGATCCGAGAGAGAACCTCGCGCGGGACACGACAGAGCAGGCTGAGCGCATTCGAACGTGTGCGCAGAGCGGAGAACGCCGCTTGTATGGCCGCACTCTCGCGCTGGAGTGCTAGCTCAAGCCGGGAAACCTCGACTGTTTCAAGGTAAAGTAGACGGGGGCGAAGAGCAGTAAGCCAATGGTTGACACTGAAAGTACGACGTGTGAGCGTCATTGAACAGAGACCGGGTCGGCAACATACACGTTGGGATACTGCCTCTGATCGGACAATGTCTCCATATTCACGGTGGGCCACAAATGTTGGAAAATTGGAACTGTTACTTCGACGACGAGAAGGACCATCAATCAACAGCTATACGCAAACGGAAGTCAGAACGGCATCTGATCAGCAAGGGAAAAAAACGCATACAATCACCAATTCAAGGAAAGTACTGAGGAACGGGATCTGTACTTGAACCTTCCTGTCGCCGGGCTGGTAAATAAGTGATAGAGGTCATTAGTGCTCAAGATCAAGGGAGTTGTGCGACGGATCCGTAAGGAACTCGTGACAACCTCCTTATGCGGTCCATTTATTCGGCGACATAAATGCTTGGGCCCAGCTTAAGTAGTCGAAGAAGCTGAGAGCCTGACCTCTAACCGTTGATCGTCAGTACGCTCTTACATACCTCTCACCGAGCTCTGATGGCAGGTCTGTGAGCATATGTGTTCAGGATATCAACGGCACCTCACAAGAGCGAAAACCCGGAATGAACTTATTGATATCGTTATAAATGTAAGGTAAAGATAAACAACGGGGCATCATTCAGAACGTCCGTTGCGGAAGTAAGGCTCCGATTACAATCCATTCGCTCTCGAAGACAAGGAGAGCTGATATCCATCCGAAAAAGTCAATTAAACTGCTACGCACCACCGTCAGCAGAATCGGCGAGGAAGAATAAATAGAATGGTGAGGCATTCCCAAGGCGCATTCATATACAAGACGAAGGCAGTGTCGTGGACAAGCCGCGATAGATTCAAAGAAATGATAGGGTCGTGATCATGAATGGAAGACGGATGTCCTGATACTTCTGGGCAGACAAGCGCCTGTACGACGGATCTCTCCGAGTGACAAGACACTCCGAAGCCGAAGTCGAAGTGTTCAGACCTCTGGGAGCCCGTTGTACTGGCTGCGATTCGGCTGCAGACTCTGAGCGCCGGCATACGTGTTGGCGGTTGTGCGGATCGTGGGCGATGATGGTGAAGGCGACGTAGGGAAAGTGCTCGGGTCAGATGGGTCCTGTGCATCAAGCTTCGGTAAGCTCCAAAGCATCTGCACTGAGATAGGTAGACGCACGTAGAACTTCCTCGGGGCCTCTGGGGTTTCACCAGGCGAGAATGGAGTCGTGGGACCTTCGTATCCTGTTTGGCCCATGGGCGGAGCCCCGTTGCCAGTGCCTGCGTAGGCCGCCGATGGAGGTACTTGGGAGCGGCGGTGGCGCAGCCAGAAGAAGATGCCGGCGCCAGTGAGGAGGGCGAGGCCGATCACGCCGCCCACGACACCGCCTGCGATAGCACCCGCATGCGACGAGTGATGTGAGGCCCCGCTGTCGGGTGCATTCGTCTCAGAGCCGGTGGGCGCAGGAGAGCTGACGCTTCCAGATGACGAGCCTGTTGGGCCTGCGCTCGCGGTCGACTCGGTGCCATCTATGCATGATGTTATCGACAGTTCAGATGACAATGGACGATTTTACATACCACCGACTTGGAATGCCGTATCATTGCTCCAGAGATCAGATGTCTGTGAGGCACAGATGTGAGGTCGATCAAGCATCGAATGCCCAGTTGGCAGTAGATACCTACAGTGACATTTTGGTACGCCCATTGAGGAATCCTGGTCCCCCCGGGAATCGAGAAGGGAAGACTGTACGATATAATGTTATGAACGAGCCGTTTCGATAATGACTGAAGGTCGACGACTTACGTTCCGTCTGGTGACGTGTTTGTGCAATTGAAAGACCACAAAGACCATCTGACGATACACTGTCAGCTTGGACTCTGGATTGTGGCACTCATCGAAACTCACTGTAGCGGCGTATTCCCCTGGCACATATCGCAAGCACTGATCAATGAGTATGCGACTGTGTTGCACAGACATTCGTTGCCGTTTCCTGATGTAGGACCGGTGTAGTGGTGGTCGGGTGCCAATGGAGGGATACTAAACTCTGCGTTGTGCGTCAGATGAGTCTCGATGTAGTCCACGCATTGCCACTCACGGCCTCCATCGCAGACAGCCTCGACATACGCGGCGATCAGACACGGATTTTGGCCAAGGCTATTGGACGCCTGTTTCGCGACATCAGCATCTGTTCACCGTGTGGACTCAGCTGGAGTACGCACCCAATCCCATCCGGGTGCCGTGCAGCTCGGAGCAGAGAGCTGGGCAGACACACTCTGTGCATAAAAGAGTGGCCCTGCCACAGCAACAAGCAGCGAGGCGGTCTGCGCGAAAGTTGGCACCATGTCGATCGAGGAGGGAGGGAAGAAGGGACGGAGATGTCAATAGACGCACACCGGGAGCGACCACGCTGTTTATTGTGTTGAATTGTGTTGAATTCAGTCAAGACAAGGCGCCCTCGAGCAGGAACAGGGCAGGTGGTGTCTTCGTGCGCACTGCCACGGCCGACCCATATGTAAGTCACCAAGCCGGCCGGTATAATTGTTCTTGCTGATCGCCATCACATCTCCGCACGAATTTCACCCTTCCAAGGAGCGCCCATTGGACGAAGCGAGGACGCGTCCAACGAGCTCGATACCAGTCGTACTGTTGTTACTCGCCTGAGACCTTCAACTCACGGACTTAAGATGAACGATTCTGTCAAAGACGGAAGCAAATTTACCAGGACTCGCACTCGCACTCACCTGGAATACCTCGCAACTGGCGGCGTCCGAAACGAGGCAGACTAGCGGCGTGAGCGCCGACTTACAGCCGAATTAAAATATTGAAATTGACAACTCAGATATTCGCATCATTGCAGTGCAGTTCAGCGCAGTCCGTGATTTGCAAGCAGCGCTCAGGGAGGCTCAGGGTAGGATGACGTTGCGGACACTGATGCGCCCGCCGTGACCGCCGCCAGCCGGCGCGTCGATAGAACTTCTTGACGGGCAGGACTCCGATGGGCGTCGGGACATCGACCTGCGACATCGAGTCGACGTCGACGTCGACAAGCCAAATTCATTCACCTGTGCCTGCCAATGTAGACCACAGACGCGCAGGGCAATCTTATGCTGATATCGGAGCATCGATGTATTCTGACAGCTGTCGACAGTGACAGCACGGCATTTTTCTGCAGGCGTTCTAGACCAACAACAACTTGTATACAAATCAGCATCCACATAACGCCCCAAACAATACAACATAAACAAATTGTCCGAATCTGCAAGGTGAAGTAATTCACCGTGTATACAAAAGAATGGCAGAGATAAAGACATGAATCGCATCGTAGGCATGAGTGCAGGCGCGTCTCAAGACGCAGGTGGTTCAGACCTCAGGCAGGCCATTATATTTGCGGTTCTGGGCCCCGTAATGGAATGTCGTCTCCATTGTTGCCCCACCAGGCGAAGTGGGGAATGTACTCGGATCGTTAGGATCCTGAGAAACCGCAGGAGTCAGCCAAGGATCATCCGACAGACGAGGGGGAGCACAGAGTACTGTCGAGACGTACATAGAGCTTTGGTGGAGGGCCTGCTGACGGCGGAGAAAAGAATGATGAGTGCGCAACGCTGCCGTCTGCCTCGTGCATGTCAGGGAATGGCCCTTCTGGCTGTTTGTTGCGGCGATGTCTCATAAAGAAGAACGCGGCGACCCCAGCCAAGATGGCAGCACCAACAACACCTCCGATGACTCCACCAACAATGGCGCCTGTGTGGGATTTATTCCCATTTGGTGAGTCGCTCGATGTGTTAGATGGAGAGGACGCAGATGTCGATGAGGGCTGGGCGGACGCTGTTGACTCTACGCCATCTGGACAACTGGTTGATCAATGCCGAGTTGACAGCAAGAACACCGGGCATGACGCACCGCCAATACTTCGGGCAGCAGTGCCGTTCCATGTGCCGGCTTGCTATGGAAGTGCCAACTGTCAAGAGTCGTTACAAGGGTTGAGACGATGCACATACCCCAATTTGCTGGAATGCCCACTGTGGGACCCTCGTCCCACCTGGTATCTGGATTGGAAGCCTGCAGATACTCAGATACAATGTTGCTTCACCCGGCACATCGACCACGCTTACTGTCCATCCGGTGCGGGCAAACTACAATTCGAACTCCAAACGCTCAAGCTAACACAGAATAAGCGAAACATACTAAGACGCACAACGAGAATACTCACGGAATTACCCCATTTCCTTGACAGGCGGAGCACGCCTCCAAGAGCGAGTAGGTAACGGTATTGCAGAAACAGGGATTCGCTTGAGTTGCCAAGGGGCCTGCATAAGTGTTGCCAGGCGCAAGAGCCCCGAGGTGAAAGACTAGTCGACCTGTCAGTAGCGGGTCGCACTCCCTAGCTACATTGCGACGTACCACCACCCTCGCATACGGACTCAAGATACGCGCCGACCAAGCATGGTGTTTGGTTCAGACTGTTGTAACTCTGTCGAATGATTCCAATGATCAGATTCACGCTTCCACGAGCAATGATGCAGGTCCCACGAACCCATTCGAAGCCCGGCTGGCAGCCCGGCGCCGAAACCTGGCCGCGTGTTCCGAAGGGCAGCGAGAGCTGTAGCACCAGCGCAACGAGCAGGGACGCGGGCCTGAGGACCGCAGACATGGTGAGGAATGGGCGACGAGCGCCGACGGGGGATGCGAGGGAGATAGATAAGTGTCAGACGGCGGCGAGGGAAGCAGAGCGGGCGACGGATTCTGCGGGCGAGGCTCCAAATATACACGCCGCGAAGGCGAGCCCGCGTGGGGAACAGACGGAACCTAAGAATATGGCACCGCTAGGCGCACACTGGACACACCGCATCGGGAGGTCTGCAGCGTGCATTCCGCGTGCGAGCTCCTTAATGGCCGTGCACGGAGAACGGGAGGCAATTTCGGTCGCCCGGAAGATCGGGAGGACCAGGCGGGCAGTTCTGCGCCGGCGCTTGCACAGCCAATGACCATCCCGCATGCCAGGACCCTGTGAGACGTCTGCCCTTCCTCGCCCGCATAAAGCCACTCAGAAGAGCCAAGTTCGAATCTCGGGTTCCCTGAAAGCCTTTTTGAAAGCTCGGAAGCTAGAATAAAGGCCGACGGCGAAACATATCGTGGGGGCCTGTAACTTGAAAGACGTGGAGAGTTAATGATGTAGTGGCTTACTGTTATCGCCACACGTGCAATTAGCAGTTCGCGGTTTCATAACGCTCGGGCCATGCTCCGACCGGCGCTGTGTAATGACTTCGAATAGATTTTGCTTCTAGCAGCGAGTCTGTCGGAAGGAGTACAAAGGTGTGGCAGTGGGTGCCTGCAAGTGATGCGGACGCAAGCTGTGCGGTGTTTGCAAGGCCGTGAAATATTGAAATATTGTTTGCCATCAAATCACAGCCACTAGAAAAATACTTTCAGAGGGGAAAAAACTGTGGCGTCGTCGATCTTGTCATTGCAAACACAGCAGTATGCAAGCAAGCTGGAATCAAAAGATGATAGCGGCATTTCCGAGGACGTCACTAG
Organism: Hericium coralloides; assembly: GCA_003675405.1. Taxonomy (NCBI): domain Eukaryota; kingdom Fungi; phylum Basidiomycota; class Agaricomycetes; order Russulales; family Hericiaceae; genus Hericium; species Hericium coralloides. The sequence continues at coordinate 43,350 of QUOP01000129.1, forward strand.
TCCCGTTGGGGAAGAAGTAACGAAAGGAAAAGGAGAAAACAGAATGGAAAGCCATGCCGGGCCCGCGAGCGGTGACAAGACCGGCGAACAGCATGTACGGCACTGATACTTATTGTGAAGTGGTCTTCGATGCCTTCGACTGTCTTCGATAACTTCCCAGAACTAGAACTGCTCTGCGGATACACTGAGTTACTGTAAGTATGTACATGCACCATGCACTGCAACAATTTAGATGTCCGAATACCTACCAGGTCCATCATTTCGGTCATGCGTAAGTAAGTTAGCACAATCATTAAACTTGCAAAATAGAATGAAGTCATCCAGAGGTCGTGGCTCATAGTCTTCATCGCGTCATCCTCGCACAGCGAGCAGGCCCCGATCACACCTCTGGCAGGCCCGTGTAGGCGCGGTTGGGACGCAGATCCCCGAGGGTCGTCTCGACGTATCCCGAGAGCGGCGTCCTCGGTGTCGCGTCGCTAAGCGCCGATGGGAACGTGCTCGGATCCGACGGGTTCTAAAGCGTACACCCGCCATCAGCGCACCGAATTTGCGTAAATAAAGACGATATACGCACGTAGTATCTCTGCGGTATGGCCCCGAAGACAGTCGGCTGGGCTTTCTCCAACGTGCGATTACTGCTGCTAGTGCTCTCCGAGAATACCGCAGATGGAGCGCGCTGGGCACGCCGACGTCGGATGACGAAGAACGCGATGGTGCCGACGAGAAGGCCTAGTCCGAGTACGCCACCCACGACACCGCCGACGATGGAGCCTGTGTGCGACTTATGGGAACTAGACTCCGCAGATGAAGTCGGGCCTGTCTCGACGCCGTCTATGCGGGTGCCAGACCTGAGCTTCTTCTAAGGTATCATGGACAGATGCACTTACCGCCGACGGTCAGTGCAGTCGCGTTCGTCCACGGAACTGTATCCTGAGGATATGGTCAGATTACTATAGAGCAATCAGATCGCTAACGGATCACGCACCGAGACATTCAGAAAAGCCCACTGAGGGACAGCTGTATCATCAGGAACGTTCACACCAAGTCTGAAAGGAGAAACTCGTCAGCATCCCTCAAGGCCACATAGACCGAGTGTACCACTCACGTCGACATAGGTGCAGTCATTGGGCAATTCAAACTCCATATTTTGTACCTGTGCCATTCAACTATGAGTCCTCCTAGCAAACACTCGAAGACGCGTGATGAGACATACGTGCTGGGACTGCCACCCTGACATGCGGCGCACGCGCTGAACAGACAGTACGACACGCTGTTGCATAGACAGTCTGTCGCTTTGCCTGGTTCAGGGCCGGGATAGCCTCCTCCCGGAGATGTTACGGGTTCGACGGTGAAATCTATTTGAGTGGCGTCAGAGCAGGTCAGAACACGATGGAAGATGAGAGGGTGCAGGGCGTACTTCCAAAGTTACACGAGGCCTGAAGCAGAGCACCAATGAGGCATGGGTTCTGACCGAGGCTATTAGATGTCTGGCAACCAGGGGTGCATCAGTGTCGCCCTCAGGGTGAGGAAACGCGAGACTCACCCAGTTCCAAGTCGGACTACATGATGGTACCGAGCCGGATAACACAGGGACGGCTACAAACACCTGCGCGATCAAGAGAACAAGAAGCGTCACGACTTTTAACATGGTTGGCTGTGGAGGTAAAGATAGAGATACAGCTCGAGATGTGCGAGAGGAAAAGGGAACCGAGAGGACAGGTGTGGCGGCCCTTTGTTGTAAGGGAGTGAAACCTAGGCCACGAGGCATCCTTATTGTGAACTTCGGTGGCCTTTATCGGGTGCACATGCTACATTTCCAAATCATCCTGATTTCTTTTAGTGTACGTTAGGGTCCTGTGTAGAACTGTTTGTTTCTAACCGAGTTTAAAACAGAGGCGTTATAAACACGTTATAAACGCTCGGGAGGCTAGGGTATGCTTTTTTTGATGTTAAAAACAATACGGTGGTCATTATGTAATAGTATCGGTGAGCAGGTGGGACGAGGTTGCCAGTCGCTAATTGATTCAAAAGTTCATTTACTGCTATCAGGTGGGTTACAGATGACTGGGACCATCACTCTGCTCATACAAGACATAGAACCAAAGCCTCATATGGATATCGCCTGGGCGCCGCCACGACAACGATTCGTGAACTTATTGGCACTGTGTACAGCGTACGGCGCCTTGGCACGTTAAATTTCCTTGTGACGCAGGGAGTTATGCACAAAGCTCCGCCTCCGATGGTGAGATTCTCGCCGCCCATGTCTCGCGATGAATTGATGGCTATTGAGCAGAAAGCGTGAAACGAGAAACTACACGAAGACCCGGGTACAATGGACCTCCGCTAGACCGCATCAAAGCAAGCTCTATGAAGCTGGAGTCGATATTCTCAAGTGTGGTGGGGAACCGAGGAAGGGCCAAACCTCCTTATATTCCCATGGTTCGAAGGCTAGGTTACTCAGTGGCACGCGTTTTCTTGACACTTCGGCACAGATTAGCGTTAGCGTACGCATGTACTTACTTCGCATGGTCTCTTGAGTAATGAGAAAGGCCGCCTGAGGTGTCCGCACACACTGGGTGCAGAACTCAATAACCCGGTCGAAGTTAGTGAGAAAATATGGAAAGATCAGTACTACTGATTTCTGCATAATCTGAGCGAGAAATAATGAAAATTATTAGGAATACCATTCACATATTGGATGACTTCCCGTGGCCATCTGGAACGGTTTGCAGAATAGATTTCAGCCGCATTCGGTCTGCCGAGTGATGGCCGAAAGCCAACCAAGTCTTCGGGTCACAAAACGGCGTTTCCAGATTTCGAGTCTGAGGAGGGGGGGTCCCCCCCTCATCCAGAATGATATCTGTACCTTTGACTCTCCGCCGTCACTCCGCCGTCGCATTTCGCCTCAAGTTCAGTTCTCAGCTCTTACTCCGCCTCACTCCGCTTTGTACATCTGTACTCCCGTTCAGACACTACAATTGCGTACGGGCTGCAATTGCCCGAGACTAAATTCCACTTCTCGTTCGAAGTCCGCAATAGCTATCTGCACGCAGTCCAGATCCTGCGGGAAGTCATCCATTCTGGGCACAATAATCCATTGGAGAATCTTGAATACAACCATCATACCTTCTTTGTGACCAGCTTTATGCTAAAGATATGTTGATCATGTAGAAAATATTGATGTATTATAAACAAATCTTTCTTGATGTCTGGGCTTATACATGCTATAGCTATTCAGAACGATTTTTCAATTTTCCGCTCCGATTATGCTGAGATCAGCAGTACTTCTTTTTCCATATTTTCACACAATCTCGTCCGAGATTATGAGATTTTGCACCCAGTGACAACGGAGTTCGACTCGAGTCCCGTCGAGTCCAGCATAGCTTGGATTATGATGTATTTATTGCACGAAAGTTTTAAACACAGGTTAAAAACCCATGTTTTAAACACCTGGGGTTTAAAACGTGTGAAAAACTCCGCGGGGAGTTCTACACAGGACCCTAGTGTACGTGTCCCTTGCGATGCTCGTTCCATGGAGTACGGATACGGGCTTAACAATAACGTGTGTCGAGATCGGGAATATAGGCGAAACGATCAAAGAGCCAGTGCGCGATCGATGTGAATTATTGCCATTTGCAGCGAAGTTGGCGCCGCGTCGTTTTCGACGCGCCGCGCGATCTTCCGCGTTGCATCTTCCGAGGCCAATAGCCCCTCGAGGAGCCGCTCGTTTACCATGAAAAAACCTGCGCTGGACTCGCATCGATGAGTACTTGTGCGCCCCAGTTCTTTTTGGACAATTTGGTGCATTCAGTAAATAGTTAAATAAATCGGCCTTTCTATACATTATGGGCCCTCTAGGGCCGTAAATAAGACATTATAAAACAAATGAAAGCGATAGAAGGGTGCCATATAGTCTAAAGACGTGCGCCCCAGCGTCGATTTCGCAAAAAAAACGATGCAGAAATGACGGAGATACGAACCTCGCGGCGGGGCCCGCTATTGCCCTGCGGCTGTGGCTGTGCTGAGTGTGCGTTTTGTGTCGACCATGGCATTTCAATAGCATTTACATGGTATGAGACAAGCTTATGTACAGTATAAACTCGCCTAGTGCCAGTGAAGCGAGCATAAGAGGCCTCAAGACCGAGGGGGTCGAGGCGGTAGCACAGCCACAGCTTCAGAGCAGGAGCACCCCGGGGCGAAAACATGTATCTCACCTGTTTCCACCCCGTTTTGCTTCAAATAATCGCTGGGGCGCACTTGAAAATACATGATAGTAACCTACTGTGGGCTTGATTTATGCAGGTATATGTTATCTGTGCCCCTATCATGCTCGAAGCGTATGAGAGGGTGCACCATTCCTAAAGCACCGCGCACACCCGCGACCGTTCCAAAAACCCTGGGGCGCACGAGTAGTCATCAACAGAAACCCAGCACAGTTTTTTTCATGGGAAACGGCTACCTCCTCGAGGAGCTATTGGGCTCGGAAGATTCAGCACGGAAGATCGCGCGGCGCGTCGAAAACGACGCGGCGCCAACTTCACTGCAAATGGCAATAACTCACCACAAGTGAGACATGGCAAGAATCTGACTTTTCAGGAAGAGTCAACGTCAGAGAGATACCAGAAGTGGATTGACATGAAGCTTGAAGCTTGAAGACTGGCAACGTTGGTAGTTGCGAAATCCAGTTATTGACAGGACGTGGGAAGCGCCCATGACGCGCTCGAGCGTCTAATTCGCAACCACCTCTCGCTCGCCGCGCCACCGTTTGTCCTGCTCTCTACGTCCGCCATGACCTCCACGCCGCACATACCCTTCACGCAGCTCTCCTCGCTACTAACATATACCGGCGCCTCAACCTCGCGCCTGCAATCTCTTTACTCCGACATATCGCGGCAGAAGCAGTCCAACCCGACCTCATACCACTCGAACGTCGCCTGGTGGCGCAGCACGCTCGAGGCCGTGGTCGCGCGGGGATGGCAGCCCTCCTCCCCCGACAAGCTCATCCTGCACGCCGACACGGGCTTGCCAGATGCGCTGCGGTATGAGGGCACGGGCAAGCCTCTCTGCCTCGGCACCGTCGTCGTAAGCCTTCTCTCCGCACGTTCTGCACGCGACTCACGCACATGCCACTAGCAAAGACCGAGCTCAGCAGCTCGCGCGCTCTGATCTCCCACACCCAGTTCCTCGCGTCCGCGCAGTCGGTCTACAACGCCGGCTGGCTTCCGTACCGCATCGCGTCCTATGTTGTCGGCAAGCCGCTCTGGTGGGCGCTGCAGCAGGCCGGCGTGGTGTCGTCCGAGTCTGAAGAGCGTGAGAGCGACCGCTGGCGCCGCATGCGCGGCGACTACGTCGTGCTATCCCTTGTGGAGAAGGCGGCGGAGGCGGTCATCGCGCGGCAAAGAAGCCGTGCGGGTGCGGCGCTTGCAGATGCGTTGTATAGCGCGGAGTCTTTCCGCGCGGAGTTTGCGGATAAGGCGCTCGCGGGCGTCGTGCTTTCGGATGCGGACGTCAAGGTGTTAATTAGATTCTTGGAAAGGGATAAGCGGGCGGTAGCGGTGGACAAAGAGGTTTGCATACTGTGTTTGTATGGTCTACGGCCGTACTGACGCGACGGGCTCTCCACAGGTCATCAAGTTCCTGGACGACTCTACAGATATCCACGAGGTCACGTCCGTAGACCGCGGCATCCTTGAGCTCAAAACGGCCATCGCCAACCTCAGCGCCCAAATCGACGCCATCCAGTCCAGAATCGACGCGTAGGTTTCCGCCATCTCACGTCGCGCATCAGCCTTTAATATAGCCTTCCTCAGACAGACCGCTCGCGCAACCGCCGCTCTGCGTCACACGCGCCAAGGGTTCGCGCTAAGCTGCATCCGCACGCGCAAGCAACTCGAGAACGTCCTCAAACAGCGCCTCGGCTCGCTCGAGACACTCCAGAGCACGCTCATCCGCGTCGAAGCCGCCGCCGGTGACATCCAGGTCGGCCTTTCCCCTTCCCATTCTACTGCGTGAGCCTGACGTTTGACGTGATGCAGATCATGAAGACCTACGAGTCTTCAACTGCAACGCTCCGCGCGCTGCTCGCGGACCCGTCGCTGCAGCGCGACACGATGGACCGCACGTTCGACGCGCTCGCGGCCGCGACGGCGGACGCGCGGGCAGTCGACGAGACCATACAGGTTGGGGGCGACATGGCGCGCGCGGAGGCCGGTGCCGAGATCGACGAGGACGAGCTCGAACGCGAGTTGGCGGCGCTCGTGGCGGAGGAGGAGCACGAGAAGGTGCGGAAGGCGGAGGGCGAGGCGGTGGAGCGTCGCCAGCGGGAGGAAGAGGAGAGGGGGGTCGAGGGACTGGCGAGCAGAATCGAGGCATTGAAGGTTGGTATGGAGAAGCAGGGGGTTGCTGAGCCAGAGGCTGCTTAGAGATGGGTGCACACTGTGCATCGTTGGTCTCCTCTCATGTTATGTCAACTACTCATGCATTTTTGGTCCGGCCACACTATATCATTCTCATCTTGACTATGACTGTTACCATTTCATTCTTTTTCTCATCTAATGATCAAACATTTTAAGTTTGTGGTTGCTGCTGGTGGAATGGGTGTTTGATCAGAGCCCTAGCTAGTGAGACCCTTGTTGAAAGGACATGGCAAGCTAGGTCCTGGCAAGAGATATTCAACCTTCTGTCAATTTTCTGCTGTGCAAATCATGTTAGCATTTTGTCTCATCACCCTAGGTGTTGAGGCAGCTATAGTTCAATCTTGTCATGACATTCAAGCACCACAGGTGAGAGTTATTTATTGATATCATTCTTCAAGCTTGCACTACAACATAGCTTAAAAGCTTTAGAAAAGGCTTACAAGATTGTTGTGATGCCCTCTAGCCAATTTGAACAACTGACCCAGATCCATGGTGTGGCATTTCTACTTGAAAAGCATCAAAACATATCCTTTCAAAAATTTACAAACCTTTATTTAGGCTAGTATAATGTATTCTGCATGGTACAACATGAACATGACAAAAAAATTGCCCTCTAGCCGATTCGAACGACTGACCTCATCATTACGTAAGCATCGATTTATCGATTGATGTTACTAGTGATGCGCTCTACCACTGAGCTAAGAGGGCTTGTACAAGAAAATAAGTAGAGAGAGAGAAATCTAACGTGGCTGGGCGAACATTGTGGCTGAAGGTGTCGCGTGACGCGATTGCCATATTGGGACGACGCGTCGCGCGTCGCGACTTTCACCTGGCTGGTTTGCTCACGACGCTCCGAGTCGTGTCTAATCACATTGCCTCCTTCCCCCACCTACATATTAGAAGCAGCTCTCACACAAATGCCGCGAGCTGCAGCCAAAGGTACGATTCATCCGCTTTTAAGTGATGTGGCTCATGTGCATCTCGTAGTACGAAAGCCGCCGCGCGCCGGGCCTCGCCGCCCGCCGAGCTCGAGTTCGATATGGACACGGACTTCGACATCAATTCGGGAGGACAATGCGACGAGGACGACGGCCGCAGAGAAGAGGAGGCGGTGCGGTTCGAAGCGAGGTACAGCGGTCCTACTTGTCCAGTGCGCAGGCTCTATTGACCACCGCGCATACCCAGTGACGCGCAAATCACCGCGATCCTAGAGCGCGCACGGGGTAGGGGGGGGGCGTGCCCATTCCCTCACAACATAGCTAGCGCACAGACCGTAATTGCACGCATATAGCCAGGGCGCGCAGGCAGCCGCGCCCGCCGACGCGCAGGAAGTATCTTCCAATGCGCACGGCAAGGCGCTGCGCGAGGAGAACGCACGCAGTTTCGGCTCGCGGCAACGCATACATGAGGTCGCCCGCCGCCCCGCCGCTGCTCTTCTAACTCTGGCGCCAGCGACCAGCCTGCTCGCGGCCACGGAGGACTGGGACTGGCTTGCGCGCAGACGCAGCGCGCGCGGCGGACGGCGTCGCGCAGGCCGTGGGACGCCGCGCTGGGTACGTGCTTCGCTGGATTGGCGGATGGCGCGGGTGCTCACGACGCGGCACAGCGCTGGGCGTAGTGGCCCTGCGGCGGACGCGAAGCAGCGTCGCGGAGCGAGCTCTAGGCCGCTGCGCAAAGCAAGCGCGATCGGACGGCGCGACGGCAAGAACTGTTCGCGATCTCTTTCCTTTCGCGTCTGCGTCGCGCTGACTGTAAATGCGCTTAGAGTCCGCCGATGGAGGGGCAAAGCGGGCAGGCGCGAGCTGCGGCGCTCCTGCGTCGCGGCGCGGAGATGCAGGTGAACGGGGGGTCATCGAGGAGGAGCAGTGCGTTGGTCGTTGCGTGGCTGGCGTGGAACGTGCGCGATGCGCGGGCGCAGGTGGTCGCGGCTGCGACACGGCGGTGGGATCCGGGATTGTCAAGAAGCTGCTGCGGTGCTGGAGTGCGTGCGTTGCTTCCGCCGTGCTCGGGTGCACGGTCGACTGAGCTGCCGCGCGGGGGGCTCCAGGCCGGACCTGATGCGAACGGTGGGCGCTCATGTTACAACGTCTAGCAAGCGCGTTAGCGCGCGCAGACTGAGCTGAAGGCGCAAGTGCAAGGTGGTCTGGTCTTGGACATTCGGCCAATGCTGTCGCGAACCACCGCCGATAAGCTCTCCGTAGGCGAGTTCTGAAGCTTCCATCAAAAAACAACTGCTTGCCGCTCCTGAGTGGATCCTCTGTCAATCACCTCTGTTATACGACGCCGCTGTCTTGATGGTGCGTCCGGCCATTCTGCTTCCCTGCTGCTGTTCTCTGTCTTCTCACTTGGTCCTTGGCTCGTAACTAGGAAGGGCTATCTGACTGCCCCTCGCGCCATCTTCGCGCGGGGCATCGCGAGCCTCCCGTGGGTGATAATGCCTAATGCTGGTACTGTAAACTGTAAGACCGAATGACTGCATGTATGTTTTTCGGTCGCCTGCCCATGCCGTGCTGGCGAACGCGCATGAGTGGACACGAAAAGAAGCAAGAGGATTGAGTGATGGGTGCGACGTCAAGGGCATTGCACTGCACTGGGAGAACGTACGCGCTAGACACTGTGACCTGTGACAGTGTTGCGGATCTGGGTGCGTTGGCAGTCGGCCCAGGCTGCGCTCTCTTTAGCCTGCATACCTCCAGGCCTCCTCCCTGTCCCCGCCCCTCGTCACTGGCGCTTCTATCGGCTAGCACAAGCGCAGCTCTGGACAGCGTCCGGAAGCAGCAGAGGACATATCAATTTGAAAAGAGCCGGACTCGCACTCCCAGACGTTCGCTGACGAACGGCGTCCGAGCGCTCGCCGGCGCTGTGGGGCATCCCGCTCAATGTATAGTTCTCCCGTTGGCAGTCGCGTCGTGCTAGCTTCGAGTGTCCAAGTGGGGCGAGGCGAGGCCATGGTGTTTGCTCTTTCGGCGGTCGATCTGGCTCATACACCCGTCCTCTTCCCAGCACTCGTCCACGCTCGCCGCCGTCCAAAAATGCGTGCCTCTCGCTGCTCATGCACCTACTCGGCGTGTTCACACGAACCAGCCTCACGCACAGTATTCGTGCCTCGCCACTCTGCGTCCTTGCCACCCGAGCTTCCCTCACAGGCGCCTTTCATGCTCCTCTTGTTATCGCTTTCTCCAGATAGATTCTGTCGCCACCTCAATATACCACCCGGCCTCCACCTCCTCCAATCCTCTGCCCTGCGCAGTTTTCCCTCTGGCCCGGTGTAGACGCCTTAGGAAAGAGACGGCTGCTTCAGCATCTGCACTGTTGGACAGCTTTCCATCCCGTGCCATCACTCTAACCCATGGCTAGCACTCCTCAGGCGCTGTCGTGTGCCCTCCGGCTTATCCGCCCTCCGTCCCATGCACAGAATAAATCTGCAGTTCGTGCTCCGCTGCATCTAATCTAGACCGCAACGTTCCAGGTAACCTCGATACCAATGAAGGATCCTGCACCAACCGCCGCCTTTGCCGTCTTCCTCCTTCGCAGAACTTCTTTGTCTCCTCCACTCAGTAGGCTCGCCC